>ML783099.1:512445-557732 GCA_009831015.1 Picea engelmannii
TCATTGCTAATACAGATCACAGGTTCCTTTCCATTTTGGTATCAGTTTTTCATATTTCTTCTTCACTGTTATCTTGTTGTCAAACCTTGAATAACTGTTATCCTATTGTTTGGTTCATGACATTATAATCAGTTTCTTTAGTTTTTTATTAGACCCTGCTTTGCACTGGTTTGTGAACAATCTTTTCTTCATCCACTTAAAGCTATTTGTTGTTTAACCAATCTTGGAGAGCACTGTCTATTTGTTTACCATTTGATGTCTGAATGCTATTAGATGAATTGAGTTATCCCATTGATCCACCTTTACAAAATACAAAAACATTCATTTCTTAAGTTACCAATCACCTTTGGTCTGCAACCACAAAGGGTTTCTTGGAGTGATAACACCTTCCTTATTTAGAGATAGATAGGATAATGAAATGACTCATATCATTCCCATATAACTAAACTGGATAGAATAAAGTATAGAAAATCAAGAGCATAATTACATATCTAAAGAAAGAATAAAGAAAAAATGACATTACGGAAGACAAACAAAATAGGGGTCGACGACCAAACTAACAAAACCTGAATAGTCAACAAGAAGGTCAGTGCAGGACCTACCTTGCGCCGACGCTGGAACAAATAAATAAGGTGCAAGACCTGACTAAGAGAAAGAAAGAAGGGGTTGACCCAATGATGATGTAAAAAAACAAAGGTTCCTTAGCTAAGCATAATAAAGAGAAACCCATATGTCATGCAGGTTTAACTGCTAACTTAGGGACTCTTCGAACTCAAACCATATATATGTCCCCTAGTTCAAATTAGAGGGTTGGAACTTTACTGGCAAGCAAGTTGGGTTGACCCATCCAGGATCCAAACCTTTCAGGCCCACAATCAAAGTGAGTTTGCCAGTCCTTGGAGAGGTAGGGTTGGATCACATTTTCCTTAGGGAGCATCATCATGCAACGACACATAACGATTGTGGGATAAACGCTCTATAGAGGGATTAGAACATACATATTCCACTAAAACTCTTACCATGGGATAAATCCCCTCACTCTTACCCCTTACCTAAACAAGAGATATTAATACATTCGAAAGGTGTGAATAATTCCAACCTCATTTCGAAAGTAGGGAGAGGCGATGGTGGATGTTAGAGAGTAGAATTAGTTCTTACCTAATTGAAGAAGGAGAAGGGTTAGTGCTCTCCTGGTTCCAACAAGAACAAGTCTTGCCTCATTGAAGGAAGGAGAAGAACTAATAGTGCTTGCCCAGTTTCAAAGGTATGGATTATCCCTTACCCCATGAAAGAGGGAAGAAGGACTAGTGCTTGACCCAATTAAAGGTATAGATTAGGGTAGAAATTGCCCCTACCTAACGAGACGAGGGAGTAGTGCCTGCCCTATTTAAGAGACTCAACTATTCCATGCCTCATTTGAAAGAGTTCAAAGTTGTGGTGCTTGCTCCGTTTCAAAGGAAAAGGGGGGTGGTTCCTTACCTCATGAAAAGGAGAAGGTGTTGGATGTTAAAAGGATATAACTAGTTCCTACCTCATTTAAGGGAAACGAGATAGTGTTTGCCAAGTTGGAAGGTATAGTAGTAGTAGTCCCATGTCCTATTGGTGGGAGGATAAAGAATTATCCCTTACATAATAATCGAAGAGTCGTACTTTCCCTAATTGAAGGGGTGTACTTGGTTCCTTACCTCGTGAGACAGACGATAAGGAAGAAAGGCATAAGTCCCAATGACAGGAGATGATAGTGCTATGCTTTCCCGGTTCAAGTGAAAGGATATAAGTAGTTCCTCATTTGAAAGGGTTCAAAGGTGAATGAATAGTGGTGCTTGCCCCCATTGAAAGGAACGAATGTACGTGGAAGGAGGAAGGAAGGGAGTCCTACCTCGTAACAGAATAAAAGCTTGCTTGATTATAAGGGTAAGAGTATAGTCCCCAACCTCCCTCTCTGAGAGGAGGAAAGGGTACTAGTAGTACTTTCCCTATTGAAAAGGAAGGATATCAAGGGTGTAATTATTCCCCTTGTCAAGAGGAGAGGAGAATAATAATAATAGTGTGGGGTGGAGGATGATAATAGTACTTTCCCTAGTTGGAAGGATGTGATAAGGTAGTTCCTACCTCACAAAAGGATAAAAAGGAAAATAAAGTATAACGGTTTCCCGATTGAAATGAAAAGATATTAAGGATATAAATAAGTAGTCCACGACCTCATCGAGAGGGGAAAAAAAGAGTAAGAATAACAAAAAGGGAGAATGATAATAGTAGGAGGAAAGAAACGAAGAGCGATGTGGGTGGTTTCTACCGCCTAATCGACATAAATGTACCAGACTTTAGAAGGGTATGAAGCGTCCCTAAACCTAATCAACGATAAGAGAGAATAATGATAGTACTTGTTGTATGTTGAAACGAAAGTATATAATGAATTATGACCTCATAGAAGACAAAGAGGAAAAGGAGGGTACTAGCGCTTACCTAATTCAAAAAGGGGGGCTATGGTTAGTCTCGTGCCTTATTAAATACCATATAATAGTAGTAATTTCCATTGAAGGGAAGGGGTGTGCACATCCCCAGACCTTATCAAGGGGAGGATAATAGTAGTACTTTCCATCGGTTGAAAGAAAAGAGTATAGATAGTTCCTTTCCCCATAAGAAAATACTAAAATAGAGAAGATAATGCTAGTGCTTGCCTAATTGAAAGGAGATAAATAATGGTCTCTAGCCTCATTGAAAGACGACATATTGGTAATGCTTTCCCCAGTTGAAGGGAAAGGGTATTGGTAGTCCCCAACCTCATCGAATGGGGAAAGGGTAATAATGGTAAGAGAGGATAATAACATTAGTACTTGCCCCAGTTGAAGGGAAAGAGTCTAAATAATTCCTTACCTCGTACCAATGAGGGTCTGAGAGGGAGTGCTTGCCTAATTCAAAAGGATATATATATATATATATATATATATGATGGTATTTTGCCTCATTGAAGGAAAGTATAATGATGATGTTTGCCTCGGTTGAAGGGAGAGGGGTATAGATAAACCCCCAACCTCATCGAATGGGGAAAGGAAGGATAATAGTGGTGGGAGAGGATAATAATAGTAGACTTGCCGCAGCTGAAGAAACAGAGTCTAATTAATTCCTTGCCTCATAAAAGTGGGTGGTCAAAAGAAAGAAGGGTGCCCTTGGTTAACCGAGTCTAGTTAACTAGTCTCTTACCTCCTTGGAAGATTATATAATAGTAGTACTTGCCTCCGTTGAAGGGAAAGGGTCTATTTTATCCCCGACCTCATCGAAGGAAAAGGTCATACTAGTACTTGAGGCCAGTGGAAGGAAAAGGGTTTAGAAGGAACAACATTTCTCCTTTTGCAAACAGTATAAGGCATTACATTAGATGATGCACTTGAATATACCAAACAGTTGTGCACATTGTAATTATAGGTCTCAAACGTTAGAAGGAAAGGAAGCGTTTGAGATCTAAAGTGTGTGCCTATGTTGGCTGCATTAATATTATCTTTAAGTGCAACTTTATCCTCCTATTTGTTCTCTATGGTTTTGGGCTTGAACAATAGCAATGACTTTCTGCTATGAACTAGGAAGAGATTTAAATGTACTTAGGAGTCAATCTCTTTGTTGCGGTAAAGCATAGATGTTAAACACGGAAACATTTGATTTGGTTTTCTTCATGTCTTCATTGACACTGTATTCCATGGTTTGCATGGTTGTTGTGCTTATTGATATCTTGGTTGCTTGAGAAGGGTTGGGTGTGGATTTTGATTGAGAGGTGGAAGTGTGAATATGAGTCTACGTAGGGGGTGTGACCTTTCTGGCAGCTAGAGTTGATTTAGCAAGAAGAGTGGCATTGGGCACAAGTCCTTTGCTTATAAAATTGTAGCTTTTCGGGCAGCTTGGGTGGCCTATGGATATCCTAAGGATACTTATCCTATTTTTACACTATCAGAGTCCACTACCCAATCCTAGAGAAACAAGGCAACTTCTTCAGTTGTGTCTCCTTCTTTTGCGGTTTCTTCCTTCTTAGCCTCTTGGGATGACTTATCAAAAAGAGATTGTTGTTCAAATAGTTGATTGATGACCAAGGTCATGTAGTTGATCCACTGTGGGAAAATCTTCTTAGAGTGATTAGCTTTATGATATATGCATAAGTGGCCCATCCCAACTTCCTCCAAACTTAGATTAAGCTTTCAGGCTTCTGGAGGATTGGTCTGGTTATTGTCTCTCTTATGGACGGGTCTGATTGGCTTGTGGTTTGATGTCCACTCCCTATAACTCTTCTTAAGTTCAACTATCTCATTGGATAGTTTCTTCACCAACTTAAGGACACCCTCTGTGTTTGTAGGCTCCTTTTTTGTGGGTTTAGTCGATAGAAGAGGTTTCTTCCTTGCCCTCCTTTGTCGTGCAAGCCATTTTCCCTTGCACTTCCAACTTTATTGTCTTCACCTCATGAGTTTCCTCCCAATGCGATCATTTCCTTTTCTACATTCTTGTCCTCTTCAAAATTTGAAGCTAAGGTGGTTTTACCGACTCTTCTGATGAACATGGAAATAAAGGTATGTAAGGCAGATGTGTAATATTCCACCACTACTACTTTAGTTGGCTAAGCATTAGCACATAATTTTTTAGGATGGTGGCGAAGCATTGGTTAAAATCTTTAAACCTTTCCTTCTTCTCCATTTTAATTGTGATTAATTCTTTAATAAGGGTAGTAACAATTTTCTCTTCACCAAACTTACTAAGGAATTCACTTTCAAAATCGTCCTAGCCCCTGATGGAACCCACTGGTAAACTATAATACTAGGCAGATGCTTTATTCTTGAAAGTATAAGGGAATAGTCTGCAGAGCACATTCTCATGTTGGACATTCATAAGCCTTACGGTGAGGTATATATTCTTAATATGGTCTTCCCAACCTTGAGTACTTTACTCAAACGGGCCATTAATTGATAACCTACCCCTATGTATAGATAGCCCCATCCAGTTACTACCATTGCTTAGACTTACGACTGGGACTTCAACTTAATTGGCGCATACAATCATGATGACCCAAATATACAGGACATACTTAGACTGGTACTAAGATCATCAAGAAAAGGGCAGATTTAGACTAGTATTGAGATCATCAAGAAGAGGGCAGACTTAGACTGGTACTGCATACTTATATCTGGACACTGGTATTGGAGACTTATATCAGGGCCCATATGACAGGGAACAAAAACAACCAGGGAAAGAAATAACCTCTTTAGAACAGAGATAGCACCTACAAGAGATCGTAGAGAATACGAAAAAAAGGGCAGTAGCATATAGAAGAACGAAACAAGGGGAGGAAGGGCTACCGATAGCAGATCTACCAATAGCGAGAGTCCCCCCTATCCAGAGAGAGAATTCCCCTACTAGAATAGAAAGAGACCCAACCCAGCTACTTATACTAAGACTGGCCCATACACAAATACTCACTCACCAGAATAAGGGGTCGAGAACAGGTACTAAGACTATTGTGCACATTGAGGTCAAATAGCTCGGCCACGAACCCAAAGGATTATCCTAAGGAAACAGGAAGGGACCACGCCCCACTTTACGGGGGTTTGTGTAGATGGTTAGCCTTGATCACTTATTCAATGGATACACCCTTCGCGAAGCGAAACTTCACTCGGGAGAGAGAGCTATTGGGCCAACATTTAGCCCATCAACTCATAAAAGGACATGCTATAACCTTTTTCTTCACTTATCTACTCAACAAATTTTCCTCATAGAGCATCCTATGATATATTTCACCAATGAAATGAATAATGAAATCTTTACATAGCAATTTCCCTTCTTTTCAATTTCAACCACCTCACAGAGGGAGGAACTCCGTAGGGAAGCTATTAGAGCCCTCTTCCCTATACAATTAGGCATGATATAAGCCTACCTTAGTCTCCAAATATATATTCTATCCATATTGACATTCACATCATTAGTCTACCTATACCATCGAGGAAATGAATCTCCATCATTGAAATTCCTATATCTGCATCATTAACCGTAAAGAATATGAAGCTAGGTGCCAGTAATCCACTTATACCATCACTGAAGGAATCGACCCCTTTACCCGCCTATACCATCAGGGATGGTCTCCATATATTGGATTGATACCACAATAATACTCAAGGGAAGGCCAAAGACAAACCTTTCCCCAACAATGTGAGGGCCCAGTGATACTACCCCTATTAGAAGATAGGGATAGTCAATAGGAGCAACATACACTTATAGATATTACATGATAGGTGACAATGAACAACTATCCTATCTATCCCATCATTCGAGAGGTGCCAGTGAAAAACTATCTTATCTATCCCATCATTCGAGAGGTGCCCGTGAACATCTCCACTCTCCCATTATGGGAACTTACCTTCACCTCCCTAGAGTTATCCTTGGTGGACCTATATCGCATTATGCCTATCGTAATAGTGCATGTATTTTTACTAAAATGCTCCCATAATTTCCACATCACTCAGTACCCAGTTCCCCTATTATAATCTCATATAACACTCTGTACTCGCTTGCTTCACATTGTCAATGTGGCCTTTACTATCCACAGATCTATAAAACACCCAACCTGGTCTTATTTGAACCCTGCCCCAAGACATCTCCCATATAACATCTGAGGAGGGATCAACCCCTTTGATCAATAGGATTATCACAGGCCTATCAAGAAATCTTATCAAGATTAAGATCTATGCAAGGTTACCTTTGTGGGACCACTCTGCAACAACCAGTAAAGACATGAACCATTTATTAAGCCTGGACCTCCCCAAACCTCGCCTTTGTTGTAAATAAGGCATCATCATTGAATCATTGGTTCAAGGAAATCGATACACCACTAGATTAACAACGGGGATGCAAGATTTAAGTAACATACATGCTCTCACATTTTCCCTACTGTATAGCCATAGCCATAGTGGAGAAAGCAAGCCGACCTCTATCACAATCAACTCACAGACAAAGGAGCATGCCCCCCCTTCTCTTCACTTATGTAAAAGCAACCAACTTACATAGGGAACAATAAATCTTCCTTCTTCCTTTAATACCATAAACACCAACCAATCCTACAAATACAATAACAACTCCCTTCACAAATCACATTGCTAGAAAACAGGTAGCCCACCTGTACCTCTCCTGCAACCACAAACCTTTAGCAACAATCCTCTAGGTAATCATCCTACAATAGCTAGGTAAGTATCCTCTGCCTTTCCAAACTAGCAAATCTTTGACCCTTAGCATTAATAAACCTCTCGGTGAAATGGTATTATATATACTAAATTACTCCACTCCCTTTTCAGATAGCTCTTGCCTGAACCCCAAGAGCTATCATCGGGACTGATACTACTAGGCACATGCGGGGTACATACACAAATACTTGCTGGAAGAACAAAGGCATGACATATATGAATATTGGACAAGGATATGCACACCTAGAGCTCATGGGAATAACACCTACTAGACCCCTTAGGAGGGAATACATTTGCGCAATAACTGCATTAGTCTACCTCATCCCACAGATGTGTCAGCCTACCTAATCCAACAACAAAGCGAAGTACCCCACCCATTACTTTTATGTTATGGACTCTTTATGTCGATATAACAATGTTGGAATATAGCATGGTCCCATTGACTGAGAGGGGTTTCAGGGTAAGGACAAATGATAGTCATCACTCAGAAAAGGGTCGGTTGCATCCTTTTGTTTAATATAAGCAAGAAGGTGGGGGTGCACAACTAATCCTGGTCTCTTACAAATATTAGGGGGAGATCTTGAACCTCTCTTAACTTCTTTCAGCCCCACCATCCACATAACTCTTAGGGAGTGGCTTATTGAAGAGCGTTATCCCTGAGGTTCTTGCATTAAAGAAGTGGGTGAATGAAGGATAAATATGAATCCCTAAAGAGCACCCAAGCATGAAGCACCAAGTGGAGTGGAAAAGTGGAAATCATTCGGCCTCCCTCACCCACGGATGGGTTTTGCGTTCAAACCATCGGGAGGGAGAGGCTAAGGGAACTGACCCCAGTGTCAAGCGAGCAATCCTTCCTTATAACTAGCAGGAAAGAGATTCATTGGGAAAAGGATACAATAAAGAAAGTAAGAGGGAAAGTCTTCAACCCGAAATTGATGGATTATAGTAACCCAATTTCAATGGTTTGCATTTGTCGCTAAGGCTTGAAAAGAAGGATTATTGAATGGATCTGCCTCCTCACCGCCTCATGTCTCTCCGGATTTCCAAGTAGATTTGATCTCTACAGTGACAAATTACTTCTAAGAGAACAAATACATCCAAGTAGCTTAATGGACAAGAAACCGAGGATATATAGTTGTAGCGAGCAAAAATGGGTTGAGCAAATCCTATAGTCCTTTGATATTTGGTGTTTGTCAGTTCAATAGAATGCAATTCATTCTCGGAAGTAAGCAAATGACTTAGTTTCAAAGATAGTGATCGAGCGATGTCAACCAGGAGGTAGGCTCTAAGACGACCATCCTTAGCGAAGAGTGCGTAATAGCTCCCTGGTTGCACCTAAAATGTATCGATCGGGACCATCTAGTGAGAGAAGGTTACCCTGAAAGCCCTCCCTTAAGAAGGAAGTTAAATATAACTAAATGTGAGTATGAGTTGAAAGGGAAAGTTACCTCTAGCAGTGTATAAGTACTTGGTGAGGGCGTTACAACATGTGTTAAATAATCATAGCCACGAAACCTGAGGTCTTGGTAGAGTAGTGTCGGAGGGAGGAAGAAGCTAGTGATTTTGAGGGAAAGGTACCTTAGAGAGCGACATACAAATACGGGAAAAAAGGTGAACCCTCACTAAGAGAGTGGACATAGCACTTGAAATATGATACAACACTCAAAAGCTTATCTTCCAACATCGAAAAGCGATACCCCCAAGTGGAGGTGGTCATTGGAGTATAGGTGGGAGGTGGGAACCATATTTCCCCTTACCCACATAAAGTAGTGAAAGCTTCACACTTTAATTCACGAATTTTGGTGAAAAACTTCCACCGAGGATTGGGTTGAAACCAGGAGCAATAAAAATATAATTTGGCATTCTAGTGTCACACACTGAATTCAAATGCTCAACCAACTCATTTTAGTAATTAGCGGGTCCCCCTACGATATACAAAGATGGCATATGAGGTTCCAACAACCAAAACATCTACGCACTTTCATAAATTCGGGAAATAATTCTCCAAAGCAAATGTTTCCAGGGGAACCCTTTCACTCATTGTTTGGATGTAGGGAGGACCATCCATAACATTGGTCTTTCCCCACAACAGGGGAATATGCACACTTTCGTTGATTTAGGAAACAAAATTACCAAGGTGGTGGTATCTAATTTCTTCTAATTTATCCACCTTTCATTTCAAGTGCTAGAACTAGGGTCAGATCCAAACCCAACAACATAAGTGGATCCATCAATGTAAGAACCATTAGTTGGCCCCTTATAAGCATAAAGGGGGAGTTGGAAAGGCAATAGCATTTAATATTGATTCATAACCCCCATTAGCAGGGTACTAGTTGACTTAGTCGAAGAAGCAAGAGTCAATTTCATTGTTTATAGAGAAGTTCAAGGTGCACGAGTAGTTACTCGAGGTCCATATAATGTAGTTACAAATCCAAGTTAAGCAGTCGATTCATTGGTAGCCCCAGTACCACCAACAATAGCAGAGCCTAAAACTTAGGATAAAGACCCAACTACTTACCTTAGTAAGATGGATTCGATCTATGGCATAGAGCCTTTAGATCTAGAGCGAGTTACCGACATGGCACCAGTAGCATCATCAGAAGCACCAATTGAAAATGGTAAGCAGCTAAAGGAACAACCCTTAGCAATAACTTAAGGAGTCTCCTACTAACTAGTAATGTAAGCACTAAGACAACAAAAGATATAGATGCATCATCGCCCCAACATAAGTAGATGAAGTAGTTATTTTTCCTATAGTAATCAATCTAAGCATAGGTATAAGGAGTCTCCTCGGTGGATTAAAAGGAGTAACACAGAGTCTTGAATGAAACACCATTACCAATAATCCACGTTGAGGAGCATGAGAGTATTATTACAAACTTATCTCATTTTTTGTGCCCTCACACAACCTTGAAATGTGTTCTAACAACTCCCCAGTTTTTGTGTTGATAAATCCGTATAGGGTATGTCTGACACAACATTAAATGTTGTACAGATGCCTCAAAAATCATGCTTGTCTGCGGAAGAAATTTTTTATAAATTTGTGGTTGCAATGCTCCTAGATGTTTGTGCCAATTACTCCCATAAATTCATGCATCCTGTCTCCTCAATTTGTGTGCCCTGTTATAGTTGTACGACCTACGATAATTCGTATAGTACAACCTCAATCATTGTCGTATTATGCCTCAATATGTTGTACCATGTCACGATATGTGTGACACTCGTCCTCCTTCTCCTTAGCTTGATTTCTCTCTCTAAATCACTCTCCAAATGTTCATGAAGAATGCCAAAGGATGGGTGCCTCAATCCTAAGTTGACTCGTGAAGGGAATGTGAAGAGTCACGTGATCCAAGTGCTGAGATTATATCTTGGGCCTCTTAGGTAATTGGTGGTGATTTAATGATTTTTAAGTCACCCACTTCACAAACTATTATCAAGTCACTTTTAATTTTATCTCTCATAAAATTAATGCACTTGGGACCATATTGGACACTTTCTCACCCCTAGATGCCTAAGTTGTGAGAAACACTAGTCCTTGGTACTTTTTAACACTCCCTCTTATCGAGGAAAGTGTTCCTCACCACTCCCAACTTATCTTTGAAGGGTACAAACTTGCCTCTTCCAAAGCCTTGATGAGGATGTCCGCTACCTGCTCTTCAATGAATATAAACTGAAGCTCAACTGCCCCTCTCTAAGCATAGTCCTGGATGAAGTGATATCTAATTTCGATGTGTTTGGACTTGTCACGAAAAACTGGATTCTCAAAGAGTTTTATGCAACTGTCATTGTCATAGTAAATCACAGTGCGTCTCAATTGCACACCAAATATCCCAACCAACAACTTGTGAAGACATATGGCCTCACAACTGGTTTGACTGACTGCCATATACTCAGCCTCCACATAACTCAAATCCAATGAATTTTTCTTTCAACTGAACCAAGACATAATTGTTGAGACCAATTTAAAGCAACACCCTAAAGTAATCTTCCTATCAATAACGCATCCAGCCCAATCTGAGTTTGTGTAGCCAATCAATCTGACTCCATCTCCTCTTACATAGTCCAGCCCATAATCCAACGTACCCTTAAGGTACCTGAGCACGTGTTTTGCTACCACCCAATGCACTCTCTAAGGCTCCACCATAAACTAACTTAGAGTGTTGACATCAAAACAAATATTTGGTCTGGTGTTGACCACATACATCAATGAGCCAATCAATTGATGATACACAGTGGGATCAACCATGATCCGGATTTAGGAGCGGAACGAACTGATTAACAGCCTGAATACAAATAACATAGAGATAGGAAGAATAACACAAATATCCAGTGAACAATATCTTCTATTAAATAATGAAATAGGCTGAAACTGTAAAACTGCAGAACTGAAACTTGCTCGAATGGTGGTAGTTATCTCTGAGAAGAGATGTGGCTGCTACGTGCATCCGTCTGAGCATAATGGATTACAATGAAGCTCCAGAGGCCATTTTCATATTACTCATGAATGCCAAAACCCTAAACATCCAAAAACCTAACACTAGAAGGTGAAACACCAAACGTCATGTGGGTCCTATGGGTAAGTTGGTGTAATTTGGTACCCCAACTTCCTAGAGTAGTAACTTTTGCCTACGACCTCCGTTTTAGGCGTGTGATAGCCCGTTTGAAAGTGCTTTCAGAGAGCTACACATTCCTCCGCCATGTTATAACTCTGTTTATAGTCTGACTGTGGCGAGTCAAAAAAAATATGTTTAGGGCCCCAAAACAGCCCTGGAAGCACAACAAGATGTGTTGACATGAAAACATACAAAATAATCTAGTTGGATTAGGCGAGAGGCCACTCGTATCCACTTGGAAAATGTGTGACGCTTCAGAAAACCCCAGAAGTGTAGAAATCACAATTATAAAGCAGTACAGAAAGACATGTTGAATAAAAAATGGACACGATTAGCCAGTTGGAATAGGTGGGTGGCCACCAATATCCACCTGGATCAAACCAACTCTGACTTAGAAGCATTGAGCTTCTTCCAGTTGGTTATCATGGGTGTGGTCATGGGTCTACATTCCTCCATCTGGAATCTCCTTAGAATGTCAACAACATACCTGCTCTGTCCCATAAAGATGTGTCATGGCTCTTGCCAAACCTCCAATCCCAAGAAGTAATGCATCAATCCAATGTCTTTCATCTCGAATTCTGAAGCACGACTCTTCTTACAAGCAACTATGAGTCTCTCTGACCTTGTAATGAGGATATCATCCGCGTAAAGCACAAGAATAAGTGGATCCTCCCCAACCACAATGAAGTTAAGGTTGGGATATGCCTCCCTCTTCTTGAAACCCATTTTTTGTAAGTATGTATCAATCCTCGAATACCAAGCTTTGGGATCTTGCTTCGGTCCATACAGTACCTTCTTCAATATGTGCACATGAGAATCTCTCCCATGCACTTCAAATCCCTATGTTTGCTTAATGTACACCTCCTCCTATATGAGACCATCCATAAAAGCAGTCTTCACATCCATTTGATGGATCTTCCAACCCATCTCTGTTGCAATGGAGATCATTGCCTCGATCGAGGTATATCTAGCAATTAGAGTGAAAGTCTCGTCATAATCTACTCCCTCTACATGTGAGAACCCTTGAGCCACAAATCGAGCCTTGTACTTCTCAATGCTCCCATCGACAACATACTTGATTTTATATAGCCACTTGGAAGTCACCACCGACTTCTCCTCAGGTCTCGGAACAACCTCCCACACACCATTCTTCGTGATGGAATTGTACTCTTCAACCATTGCATCCTTCCATACATGTTGATCTGCTGCCTCCTCAAAAGTGGAAGGCTCAGACTTCCTGATGCTTCTCGCCATCGCTAAATAGTTAAGAAATATCTTTGGAGGTTTACTCTCCCTCACAATCTTCCTGAGATTCCCCACAGATCCTTGAGTTTCCTTCAAAGTGTCTTGAAGCCATTTTTTCTTCCTAGTATTTGAAGTGGCATCCTGTGGAGGGGACTCCTCCTCCTCAATCCCACCACCTGGAGACTGAGTACTTGAAGACGATGATCATGTGGTCATCTGAGAACTAGTAGACTAAGAAACAATACATTGTGAACTGGTAACGTGAGGACCAGTGATTCGTGACCTTGTCACCCCTGAAGCAGGTGGTCCTGAACTCTGTGACACAGTACTCTACGATCGACTCACCTGAAGCTGAGGAATCTGTTTCTCCCCCTGCTCAACATCCCATGTCCTCCTAAAGGCCCTATCCTCCTCAAATCTCACATCTCATTGCACAATTGTCTTCATCAAAGAGGGGATGTATATGCGAAAAACCTTTGAGGTCTCATTATATCAAACAAAAATGCCCTTCTTTGTCGTGGGTTCTAGTTTTGTCCTCTTCTCATAAGGGACATGTGAATATGTAAGGCACCCAAATATCCTGAAGTTCCCAACCTCATGCTTCTTCTTAGAGAAATCCTCCTCATGAGTCTTATTCCCCAAAACTTTGTGTCGACTCATGTTATGCAGATAAACTGCAGTGTTGTATGCCTTAGCCCAAAGAAACAGTGGTAGCCCCTGATTATGTAACATGGCTCTTGCAACTCCAATGCTGACATTGTTCTTCCTCTCAGCAACCCCATTCCGTTGTGGGTTGTAAGGAACAACCAAATCTCTCTTAATGTCTTCTCTTGCACACAAGTCATTGAACTCATTGGAGGTAAACTCACCCCCATTATTTGATCTCAACACTTTGATTTTCTTCTCTGTTTGGTTCTCCACAAGATATTTAAACTCCTGGAACTGCTTAAAGACATGTCCTCTGGTCTTCATGAAGAAAATCCAATAATTCTTGGAGAATTCATCAATGAAAGTGACATAATACTCAAATCCACCCAAAGATACAGAAGACATAGGACCACATACATCAGAATGAATCAGATCAAGAATACTTGCTACTCTATTGTCACTGCTTGGAAATGAAATCTTGGTGTACTTCCCAAGAGCACACCCCTTGGACACCTCGTGGTGCTCTGTATTGAAATCTGGTACCCTGGTAACTATCTCTCTCAATATCTTCAGAGCCCCATGATGCAAATGGACCATCCTCCTATGCCATAGCTCACAAAGGTCACTATTGTTGGTACTATGTTTTAATTCTCTAGTTGGTTGAAACATGAGCTTGTACAACTTCTCATGTCATATCCCAATCACTTTGGCCAAAGTCACAATGGATCCCCTAGGATACAAGAGCACCTGAGCATAACGAGACAACACCTTGTATCCTCTATCCTCAATAATGGAAATTGATATCAAGTTATTCTTCAAGCCTGGAACATATAAGACATCTCTCAACAACATGGGAGGTAGAGACTCCCTCTGAAAGGACATTGTCCCACTACCAACTGCCTTGACCATTGAGTCATCTCCAAGCACCACCTCAAGATCACCAATCTCTGTAAGATACGTGAAATATTCACGAACAATTGTCATATGGCAGGAGGCTCTGCTAACAATATATCAAATACTGGTAGATGATGTTGTAGAGGAAAGACACACCAACAATGAATACTCCTTCTTGAACCCGCGGGAAATCTCCTACACATCTTTTGAAGTTGCATTCTACTTCTTCTTTTTATTAGGACATTGTCCATCATAGTGCCCAAACTTGTGACATGCAAAGCACTTGACTTTGCTCACGTCCTTCTTCCCTTCACCCTTCTTCTTGTTCCCACCCTTGGAACCCCTCTTGGACTTCTTCTTGCCTTTAGCTACAAGTGCCACGTTCTCCTCTTCATTACCATTGGATGAACTCCCCTGCACATATCCTCTTCGATTTTCCTCTTGTATGAAGTCATCCCAAAGACGATCCCACTTGGGAAGATTTTTCCTTGCAACAATGCCCTCAACAAAAATAGCCCATTGTTTGGTCACCCCATTCAAAGCAGTCCTCACAAGTTCATTGCCAGCAACAACCTCCCCAACAACACCAAGTTCATCCCTCACTTGAGTTATCTTGCTAAGATAGGTGGCAATATTTTTAGTCTTGGTCATTTTAATTTTCTTTGGTTTCTCCCTCAATACCATTTTCCGATTTTCATTGGAACTTTGGTAAAGTTTAGTTAAAAAGTGCCACATCTCATGGCCATTAGATTTCTCGGTCACATGCAGAATCACATGGTCCTTGATGGCATCAAGGATGATTCTTTTAGGCTTAATATTCTTCTTAGTGTAGGAGGCCAAAAGAGTAGCATCTGTAGGCACCGTCACAAGATTCGTTTGTGTGTTCTCCACAATGTCCCATAACTCACACTCCTGCAAAAGCAACACAATCCTCTCCTTTCATGAGCTAAAATTATCATCTCCATCCAATATGTCCTCAACCCTCAAACCAATGGCCATTGACCCTTAAAAGTAAAACACAAGCCCAAAACTTTTTTCTTGGTGAAGTACCTCTCTCCCTCAACAAATTATACATTCGTTGTGACCGATATATTTCTTCTCTTTTCCATTTTGATACCATGTAGAAAATTCAGACCCCAACCCAGTTTCAGGTCTCAATGATATTCAACATAGTTTAATGCCCAAACCACATTGCATTTTCTGTTGCAAATTAGTTAGCATAAAAAAATTCTCATAACAGGAAACACATGAAGTATGCTACAACCATAAATGCAAAAATAAAACTCATACCCAGAAAAATTTGACAAAAGGATTTTTGGTCAAATTAAACCTTAGAAAACCCCGCAAAGGGAAAACCAGTGAGAGAGGGGAGGCTTTTATTATTCAGAGCTTTGAGATAAATTCTTTACAACAATCATATTCAACAATTAAAATATGCAGATGTCTCTCATTTTTTGTGCCCTTGCACAACCTTGAAATGTGTGCTAACAACTTCTCAATTTTTGTGCCGAGAAATCCGTATAGGTTACGACTGACGCAACATTAAATTTTGTATGGGTACCTCGAAAATCGTTTCTTTTTGTTGAAGAAAATATCCAAAAATTTGTGGCTGCAATGCTCCTCGATTTTTGTGCCCTGTTACAATTGTACGACCTACCCATAATCCGTATAGTACGACCTCAATCATTGTTCTACTATGCCTCAATATGCGTGTTGTTACTTTTCCTTGGAAATCATGCCTTTAGCAACAACTCATCCTCCTTCTCCTTAACTTGACTTCTCTCTCTCTCAATCACTCTCCAAATGCTCATGAAGAATTCCAAAGGATAGGCGCCTCAATCCCCGAGTCGACTCATGAAGGGAATGCGAAGATTCACAGGATCCAAGGGTTGAGATTAGATCTTGGGCCTCTTAAATCAATGGTGATGATTTAATGACTTTTAAGTCACCCACTTCACAAAATATTCAAAGTCACTTTTAATTTTATCTCTCATAAAATTAATGCACTAGGGACCACATTTGACACTTTCTCACCCCCGTGTGCCTAAGTTGTGAGAAACACTTGTCCTTGGTACTTTTTAACATTTCAACCATCCTCGAGCAATAGTGCAAGGTAAATAGATGGTCTCAAAAAGGGCAGGGAGTGAATTGAGAAGGTAGCAACAAACGTTAATTGGGTGGGGATAATAATAATAACCATAACAACTTAATCTAATATTTAATTTGAAGAAGAAATTATTTGAGCAAATTATTGAGAAAAAGAGATAGATATACATGTGTTAACTGCACGAAGCAATGCCGAAGAGGTGTAATGTAGAACAAATTATTCTTGAGCATATTATAACTCTTCAATATTTACTTCATCTAAACGAAGCTTATAGATTGCTTTGATCATCATAGGGCTTGCCAAGTCGTTTTTCTAGACCATTGGAGGACTCCGTAGCATTCTTCAAAAATGAATATGGCAGTATCATGTAAGGAGCTAGAATTCCACAACGATAAACAAATCTTGGTAAAATGTGTTGATAAAAGTCACAATGACAGTATTTTGTAGCAATCGGTTTTAATTAATTAATTAATTTCATTCTTTCTCAATAGAAACTCACTAGAGAACTAGTTTCGAGTTATCTATTGTAGGTTTTAATTAATTAATTAATTTCATTATTTCTCAATAGAAACTCACTAGAGAACTAGCTTCGAGTTATGTATTGTTTTATGTCCTCTCTCTCTCTCTCTCTCTCTCTCTCTCTCTCTCTCTCTCTCTCTCTCTCTCTCAAATTCATGAGTTTTAGAATGAGAATTCCCAAATTCATTTGAAAACATTCTCACGGTCATTCTCTTCTTTTTTGGCCAACACATAAATCATAGGTCCATCCACATGTTCAAGCTCAAGATCTCAAATTCGTGAGTTTTAGAATGAGAATTCCCAAATTCATTTGAAAACATTCTCACAATCATTCTCGTCTTTTTTGGCCAACACATAAATCATAGGTCCATCCACATGTTCAAGCTCAAGATAACTCGATACCATATTTTATGCTCCCCCTCCCAAGCTCATCATGAAGAATAAGTTGTTGGATGGATGTGGATATTGTATATCCACAATGCTCGGCCTCCTCCAAAGCTATACTTCCTCCAAAAGCATTTACAACCTAAACTTCCAATGTAAGAAATTGGAAACACCATCTAACTTACCACACTCTCTAACACCGAGAGTAATAATCCTATAAAATTTAAGCACACCTCAAAGAAAAATGAACAACAAATAAAGTAGAATCACATTTACAGGATTCAAGCACTTCTCACAAATGCCCTAGGGATTTCACGTTGAATCAACTGGTACCAGGTGAAGCACCTTTTCCATATATGGAATAATTGAAACACCTAACTCCCTCTTCACCAAGAGAGTGATACAATTCAAAGTATGTCCAATACCATGTAGAAATTTTAGAAGATTGACTTTTATGCAAATTCAAAATTTCACTTCAACCTTAAGATTTCTCGAATGTATTTCTTGTGAACTTTCAGCCTCAAGGTTGATCTAAAATATTGAATTACAATATCAGATACTTTACTTATCTTCAATCCAAATCACAATGTAACCCAAGAAAACAAATACCAATAAAGTGTACTTCAATACCACAAAGCTATAGCCCTTAGGGCACACTTTTCCAAGTATATAACAACTATTAAATTTATATATATGTTATGTCAAATGAACATGTTCAACCAATGCTAAAATCTACCCAATCATGAAGATAACATAAGTTAAAAGTCAAATATGCATGTACACAAAATTTAGACAACTGGAAAATTCACATATATGTAAAAAATGAAGTACATACTAATAACTTATCACAATAAGGTACAAGTAAAGCTCTACAAACCCTGGCTAGGGAAACTACAATAAAACCCTAGCCACCAACTCCTCTTAGCTAGGAATCACTCACCAAAGCTGGTCAGTCCACCGAATATCCCCAATAAGCTAGCAGACACATCGACGAGTCCTGCATCCCACAAGCGTACAAGATCATCTCCCTATATCTTCTCCATGCCAAGCACACAAAGTGGCACCAAGGTTTCCAAATGCCACAAAACCCTGTGTTCTTCTCTCACAGGAGATACAAGATAAAATAATACCTTTGGTCCCATATAAAATTTCAAAACATGTTCTTTTTTGTCTCCTTAGGGTGAAACCCTGACTCTGGTCTTCCTTTGAAATTCCTCCAAGAACCCTAGTGCTCAATATAAAAAGAGAAAATACACATGAAGAAGAGTACAAGAAGACAAGTTCACCCCAACTCTCACTTCTCTAACACAAGTATGTGATTACATGAGTGAACAAGATCAAGTGATCAAGATCATAAAGTGGATCAAGTCTGCAGTAAGAAACCTATCTAACCACTAAACATGCCCACACGGGGAGCAATCCAACTCCAAGTGACACATGTCAAAAGTCAAGGGAAGAACATCCAACAAGCAATGGTCCAAGGTTGAACACTCCATGAGATGTGTCTAATGATTCTCCTCCAAAGGCATATAATGCTCCAACAGTCCCTCCCAAGCCATATGTGCTCGTCCTCCATAGGCCTCTAATGCTCCAACGCTCCCTCCCAAGCCACGTGCTCCTCTGGGTCCACCACACTTACATGATTACTCCTCAACCCAATCACCCTCGAGTCAAGTACAAGCCTCCATGTAAAAAACCAAGTGCCCCCATGCCATTATAGGGCTCAATGCCCTCCTCGGATATGCCCAATGCTTCTCCTCTAAGAGAATTTGTCCTCCCAAGAAAGCAACCAACCTCAATGTACATGCCCCATGAAGAAAGCCACAGAGTCACATGGGTCTCAAATTCCCTAAAGAAGTATGCCACATAAGCAACTAGTAAAGGCACATTGATTGAAGGGTGAGTTATCTCCATTGTGTACGTCCATCATAGAACACACCATCCACTCCATGTCACATCAACACACCATCCACTCCACATCACATGAATCACCCTCGAGCATGGCATAATCACTTTTAGAGGAACCCTAAAAGAAAACATGAAAGACATATGTTGTGAAGTCAAAAGAGAACCACACCCCAAATTTGCCTAGACCACTGCTTCCAATGTAGATATGATCTCTTGGAAATGCTCTTATGGATTTTCCAATAGATTTAACATTGAATTGCAACATCCCCTATTCTCACAACCACCCTTCCATTGGTTGATTCACTTTGTCTAACTTCATTGCCCATATAATTAAGTAATGCATCACCACAATTTGTAGCCTCTACTATGCAAAGACCCACTGGTGTAGATAAGGTTACTATAGTTGTCCTTGGCAATGGCGTCTCGACCTAAGGAGTGATCCAAACTCCATGCCTATGATCGTTGGACCCAAGGCCTAATAAAAAACAATGACTAACACCTTATTTGCGATAGACTTCGAAGAACCACCATGTGATAGACTCTTTCCCCAGGGAGAACCATTACTTTGCTTTGGAGAAGCACACGAGTCACCACCACTATTGAGCTCAAGGAACAATACGTCATGAGTTATCAGATTATAAACCCTAGAGAAATGATGTGCCTTCCTAATCTATTGAGAAAGTTCATTGAAAAAGTCCACCACGCAGTGTATCAACTCTTAAGAAGAGCAATGCGACCTTATTTGATTACATGGGATACTTGGGAATTTTCTCTCCTTGGTGACCAACTCGCATGGGTTGTAGAGTTTCATGCAACGTGGTAACTTGTTGGGACATAGATGTTATTTTTTATTTTAAAAAAACGAGTGTGTCTTTAAAAATGCATAATACTCTTATTGCACTTGGTATGATGGCATTCTGATGTGTGCCAATTTAGGGTTGTTGGGTTTAGGTTGCAATAGAGAAATTTTGAGGTCTAAAATGGGTCTCCTAAGGAAAATAATAAGATAATAGTTAAAATAATAAAACAAGAGTTATGAATTTTCAAAGGGAAATAGTAAAAACTACCCTTTTTAATTATTTTTTTGGCTTATCTCCTGGCAGGTTTACTCAAATTTCAAGTGTAGGAACTCATTGGATGTGGAACCAATGAGTACTCACTCTGCATACTTTTGATAGGCACACGTCAAAATAAAGTGGATATACATGAAAAAAATGTGTTTGCTCCGAGAAACACACTTTTTCCCATGTATTTCCAGTTTATCTCGTTGTGGTTCTATCAAAAGTATGCATAGTGCGTATTTGTTGAAATCCAAGTTTAATTTCGTATCTAATGAGTGCCTACACTTGAAATTTGAATAAACCTATACAGAGATAAGTTGAAGATACAATGAAAAAAACTAGTTGTTTTCTTTCCCTCCAAAACAAGTTACCCTTATGGTTGACATCATCATCTTGAATCCTACTGGTTATTTTAAAGTTGATGTTGATAACATCGTTTTTGCTTGTATGCCCATTTTTTACCTCAAACTTTATCTAATGGAAAGGTTGAGTTGGAGCTAGCACATCTTAGTGGTTGATGGAGTGTTGGGGCTCGACCCCTTTCGCCATGGTCAAGTCCCCTAAGAAATTCACTCCCCGCCTAGCTTGGCTCATGCACATCGGTTCAACAACAAGTCATGCCACAAGTTAGGGTGCCTTTTTTGGGAGTGCAATAAACAATGAACATGGAACCTAAGTTAAGAGCACCACAACCACCCACCCACTCCTTGACCCTTGAAAGATAACTTCCCTTATCTTGACTTAAGAATTTTAATGGAGAAGTGACTAGAACTACATGTACACAATGGATGGGCACCCCCAAATTATTGATGATATACCATTTACTTGGTGGGGCAAAAACCCCGATGATTAGAACCCACCACTTCATATCCAATCCATTACAACTATTTGACTTGATGTTGATATTTATTGTATACATATGGTCATTGCACCTGTCATTGTGATTTTACTATATGTCCCATGGGCATATGACAATGCACTTTGTTAGCCCTTTGTGGCTCAGACTATTATTCTTTGATATGTTTGCGGGGTGATTCTAGCTTTTGATAGGCTCTTAAGGAGAGACCAACATTTGCTTTAGGCATTTGTGACAATGATCCACCTTTTATTTCACGGTTGAACCAAACAACTTATGAACACAAATTTTAAAAAGGGATGATTAAGACTAACCATTCTTTCCCCCTTCTGTCAAAGTAATGGGAGGAGAGAAACCAATGATTATTCCTATCAATACTCTTTCTTATAGAGTCTTGAGTACAAGGGTACATTCTTACAATTTGCTTGCACAAGAATATGTAAACATAGTACATATTTATTGTTTTTTAAGGGTCCCCCCATCAAACAAGGGAGAGTCTAGGGTTAAGTGATTGCCCAAGAAAATATTTGATTTTGCTTCTTTTTCTCTTCATTTAGGACTTGATTTCCTTCCCCTTTTGAGAGGAGGGGAGGGATGAGGGGATTTCTTTAGGTATTCGATGAAAGATAGAGATTATGATGTCTCGAACAAATGAGCATGTTGCACTGAGGGTGGAACAATGGGTAGTCTACCCCTTTTTATTTCTATGTCTCCACTACTGCCTCCTCTTCCATTTCTTCTTTCTCCACTTCTTCCTTTGCTTTCTCTACTTTCTCCTCCATGTTGTATGCTTGCTCCTTTTCATCCTTTGGTTCCTTCTCTTCTTCCTTTGGTTCCTCCCCTTCTATCCTTGTTGGGCCAATAATCTCTAGATCTTCTTGGGACTTGGATGGTTATGCATTGCCTTCAAGATCTATTGATTTATATATGGGATCTTCCATTACTCTTTCCCTTCATTTTCCTTCTACAAATCTCCTATTTTTTCAATAACCTTGAATGTTTTATTGCATGTTTTGGATGGTCCCTCTTGGGATGATTTTGATTGTTGTGGTCCCTCGCACTGAGATTTTTTGCGCCTATTAAGAATCGTCCTGAACTTGGATTCTTTACTCAATGATTGCTTTGGAGGTTGTTGATCCTCTTGTATTTTTGGCCAGTTTTTGAAAATTGCCCATAAACATGACATGCATTGCATTTAAAAAGAATATGGTCATAATCCATAGTTCGCTAGTGGCTCCACCAACCCATATTGATTTGCAATGCCCCCGAGAGACCTTTCTCCAAATCCACTTCCACACATATTTGCATGCAAGAGAACAAATTTCCCTTTGGCTCTACTTGGTCAATAAATCAACCCAACTCGTTCCCAATATCTTTGAGAGATCTTTATCAGAGGGAGATGAAGAAACCTAACCCACATAGGTGTTACTGTAATCTCCTCTTCTGGATTGAAGTAAAGAGATCAAGGAGATAAGTACATTGCCATGGATCCCATGAATTAGGCTATAGAGCGAAATATAGAGTTGCACTCCTCCCTGTTGAGAAAAAGAAACACAAAGTAACCTCGACTAGATGTGAATGATAATACATGTCCTTGAATCTCCAGTGTCCAATGCTCTACTACCCATGATTTTACAGCTCTTAGACTAGGCTAAAGACCTATAAACTTTCCAATCAATATGTGATTAGATAGAATAAGGGCTTTTCTCCTTGGTTCTAAGGATGGTAAATCCAACTATGGGATGGCTTCCATTTGTTTTACAAATTTTCTTTGCATAGGTTGATTTCCTTTACTTAGCTTTAGAGATCAACCATGGCTTAAAACCTCTCAATCTTTGAATGAAGGACATCTCCCATTTGTTCCTTTTGCTAATAAACTCCATATATTGTGAAGACCCTAGCTCGCTTGGATTCAACCTAGACTCTTCAGGGATATACCCCCAACAAAAACCTACACACAAATGAAAACAAATGGTAGAATGGAGAGATTCTAGCTTGGATTGAATGTAGATCCTCCTAGAAAAACTTGCATACAGTGATGGCAGTGGGAAAATACAACGACCACTGGGATGAACCTTAGACACTAGAGTAGAGCCATTCACTCTATATCCTCACACAATCCATTCATGTAAATATAATCATTAACAGAGTTCAAAAGAAGGATTTTATTAAAAATAATCACCATAGACGAAGATTGAGGAGTAATATTAACAAGTCAACCACAAAATTTGAGGCATGGGTAAATTGAAATGTCGCACCATTGTTTGAAAGAAAGAGAAACATTGAAAGAATATTAAAAGATGAGGAATATTGGCCATTTTATTGATTTTTTATTTTTAAATATGTCAATACACAATGTGTATAGTAGTAGCATGTTGTTTAGGAATATTTTGTGCACATGTGTGATACTTAAAAAAAAGAAGAAGTGCATCAATGCATTTTTGTTATAATGACACATCATTGTTCAAATTTTCGAAAAAAACATTCACTCATCTCATTAGTAAAAAATGTATATTAAAAACCTCTACAATATCAATGATTAAAAAAATAAAAAAATCATTTTTTTCTTGGTCCTCATGATATTTTTTTACTATGTCTCCTGATACTTTTTTTAACTATGTTTGATCATTACCTTAAGGGTAATACTCGGAGGACTATCCATGCATTGCTTGATCATTACCTTAAGGGTAACACGTGGAGGACTATCCAATTATGATCCTATGTATGGGTAGTACTCGAAGGATTTTCCCGTTATGATCCCCATACAACAAATAGAAGTTGATTATTTCTACCAACACAAATGAAAGGATCTCGAGAATTGGATAAAACATTTAATGGGCTAAGGAATTCAATACGTGACTACATTTAGTTGCATTCTTTAATTGTAATACTTTGGATGTAAACGCAACCTTTGTCGGACGCAATGGTAATATGGTTAACAAAATCCCAAACCCTAGTCGTAGAAAGGTTCTTCAACCAAAATCAGTGGCATAAAAAGAGTATCTAGGATGCATATGTTTTTCAATTAATTTCCAAGGAGTCTCTCAACATGGTGTGATAATGAAAACGTTGTGAGAAGTGGTTTGAGTTGAAAATTTTCTTATCATTTGTGGTAATTGTAAATGTTTAGTTTTATAGTGATTTTTTAAAGTTAAAATTTGATGATATAATAAGTTAGAGTGTAGGGTTTTCATTAAAATTTTATGATACATAAATTTTGTTAGAGGCATTATTAGATTTGGACAAATTTGTTAGAGGCATTATTCTTGGGTTGATTTAATTTTGGATAAATTTAGACACCTTAGTCATGATCAAAAGAGAGATAAAGATGACATTAAGGTCTCTTGGTCCTTATGATTGAAGGTGAGGGGGACAACTAGGGTACTGGCTCATTGTCAGGGTCGTTGAGCATTGTAGGGGAATCTGGTTGTATGATCATAGGGGGGATGTAGGCCTGAGGACATCTACTCTCATACCATTCAAGGTTGAAGGAAAGAAGTTTCAGATAGAACCATAACCACTTTGTTAAAGTCGGGGGTGGTTCGACGGGTGGGGGATGCCCTACTTTGGATTTGTATGACACTAATATGTTTGTCACTACGGTGATGTGTGGTTTATGGCCTGGTTCAACACCTACAAACATGCCTTGAGGGGATTGGTTCGCCATCCAAGCGTGGGTAAGGAAGGTTGAGGGGAGACTCAAGATCTCACAACTCCATGGTTTGGAATACTCCAAAGATCCATCCAATGTTGGTTGCCTCGATTTGACAAAGCAACTTGAAAGTATGAGGTGATCCTCTTGGTGATCACAAGGCAGGGTGGGGCATGCAAAATTGAGATTTGTGGTTGAGTATCTCTTGGATAAAAAAGGCTAGGCATCTCTGATAGTGATACTAGAAAAAAATGGAGAGGCAACTCCTTGAGTCTCCATGGACATAGTGGTAGAGCCCTCTAATCTCATAGTAGTAGGGGCACTTAAAACTGAGGTGTATCTCTGTCTTCAACTCTTGTAAGTGGTACATTTGGTAGATCATGGTCTAACTAAGGAAATTGTTGATCGACAAGTGACACCTTTTAATATAGGATATTAAAATGAAGTAGATATGCTTTACAAGCTGTGACTAGGGTATTTATTAAATCAAAGTTGTTTGGGATTCACCTCTAGTCCCAATGGTAAGAAACAATGCACTTACATAGGGGTGATGACCCACGATAAATAAATAGTGTTATGAGATGGTTTAAACCTTAATGTATAGGATATTATGAAATATTCACTACCTATACGGGATAATTGTACTTTAAAGAAAATCCATTTAAATTACAAAAGTGAATTTTTCCATCATTTTTATACAATTGTAATCATTTAACTAATTAAAAAACCATAAACCTAAAAAAATATATATAACTTAATAATTGAAATAAGATATTCTATATAAATAACCCAAATTTAAAATTCAATTTTGATTACATATAAAACCCTTCTATATTCTAAAGATGGTGTTTGACCATTTAGAACACTCAATTGATCTAAATTAAATTTAATATAAGATAATAAATAAAAATGGTGTTTGACCATTTAGAACACTCAATTGATCTAAGATAATTTATTAAGCAATCTCAAAATCTACCACGTTTCAATATCCTAAATTAAAAATTAAATCCAAAATCCCATCTTCTAAATTAGGAAAATTAAATTAAAAAAAATCATATAATTAGAAGGTTTCAAGTCAACTCAAAACCACCAATGGAAAATATAAAACCACCAAGAGAGGGAATGACGACACAATGCATATGCATATCTCTCTCACACAGTAGTTGTTGTCAAGAGGCATTCAAAAATTTGCCAGTAAGGTTGTTTCCCACCATTTTTATCTTTCAATTTCAATTTCTATATGTTCACTGTGCAAAGCTGAAGCTATTTTGTCTTTGGTTTTCCTTTTCATTGGTTGGGAGTGTCCTAGGGTTTCATCCAGCCTCCTATCCCCATCCGTGCTTGCTCGGGCATGGCCGGACACCTTCCGTCCATGCTCGGCTGAACTCCTCCTGTTCCGTCTAACTCCATCCACAAACCATGGATCTCAAATACCCATTTTCATTTTGATGAGCTATTTTCTGTAATACTCAGATCGAGGCGCTGTGTAGCTTACAGGCTCCCAGCTCCTGCGTTACTGCTTTTTTTCAGGTAATCATTTATTTTTCCACCTTTTTTTCTTTTTGTTTTGCATTTGTTATTTAAAATTTTAAATAGCAGTCGAAATGCTTTTCCTAATTTCCCAGGTCGCCGCTTGTTATGCTCTTTTCTTTGTATGACAGTGGACTAATTTATTTTCTCTGTCGTGACTGCAGTTCAGTTTCTAAATGCAAGAACCCAACTGATGTTAGGCTTATAGTAGAAAGAAAAGGGTAAGTCTTAACTAGCAAACTGCAAGAGCCTTAATCGAGATATTTCCAATGTTCGTGCCATCTTTTATTCATGGATGCTATTTGTGAATTTTCCTTTGAATGTGGTGTTATTTCCCACGAGTTTTATTTTTTATTTTTTATTTATTTCAGGAATCATGGTGGTATTAGATCTGTTCACAAGAGTCAACTCAGAGACTTTGTTTGGTATATCTTTATTGCATATCATTGAACATTGTAGCTGTAATAGTCTGACACCTGTTTCTCAGCCCCCATTGTTGCGTGTCCACGTTAATATGACTGCCAGAATACCAAAACCAGAAAACCTAAAATGCTGGATCGAGAGAAATGCATCAGCGTTGGGAGTTTAATTTCATTCTAAAATTTAAAGTTGGAGAAACATTTACGGGGCAGGCGTGCATGGTACAATTCAATGTGGCTACTCTTACTTGGAAATTAGAACGTCAAAACACAAGCCATTTTACACCCTGCTTTTCTTGTTTATGTGTGTGTGTTAACAGATGGAGAAACATTTACTGGGCAGGTGTGCATTGTACAATCCAATGCAGCTACGTTTACATGGAAATTAGAACCTCACCACTCCGGCCATTTTACACCCGGGTTTTCTTGTTTGTTTGTGTGGGGAAACATTTACCGGGTAGGTGTGCATGGTGCAATCCAATGTAGCCACTCTTACTTGAAAATTAAAACCTCAGTACACTAGCCATTTTATACCTGGGTTTTCATGTTTATTTGTGCGTGTTAAAAGTTGGAGGATTATTGACTGGGTAGGTGTGCATGGTACAATCCAATGTAGCTACTCTTACTTAAAAATTAGAACCTTAGTATAGCAGCCATTTGACAGCTGGAGGTTTGTGTGTGTGTGTGTGTACGACCTCAGTACACCAGTCATTTTAGCTCTGGGTTTTGTTGTTTATGTTTGTATATAATGTGGGTGCGTTATTAAAAAGAGAGATGTTACAGTATCCTGTTTCACCAATACAGGTGATAATTACATTATATCCAAAACCTGAGATATTTAATATCTTTGAAGTCCATGATTACCTAGAATCGACCTATGAAGAGCTTAAGTTTTTTCCATACAGATTGCAAACCCAAAAAAACATAAGTTTGAAACCATCTAAACTAAAACCGACATACTGACTTGTATAGACCACCAACCGATTCTACTGTCTACCAGCCCTGCTGGGTTACTTGAACTAAGACAACAGAGAACAAAATTCTGGGTACTATCTAGATCTTTCTTGCACTCTTTCTTCTCTTTCCTTGATGTATTATTTATTTCATGTATTTCATTTGTTTTTGCTTTTGGAGTAGCCTGGTGTTCTTGAGCTTAGTATTACTGATTGTACTTCCTAGTCCCATTGACCTATCTATTTGGTCATTTAATGGACATTAATGAAATTATCATATATTATTTATCTTATTGGAGTGAAGCTGGAATTCCCATCATGCATGTACATCTCAATTTTGGTGGGCCACTAAGGTGGCAGGTTAGCTGCATGGTGTATTTATGCTTTTTGTTGTCTGTAAGAGAGGCCTGTCTTCTTCATCATTAGGGAGGGCAGCTTTCATGCTACTCAAGTTTCCTTGGATATGTTTGATGCAGTAACTGTGCAAACCTTGGTCTATTGCAATCTTTTTGTTAGATTTAGGGTAAAATTGCAGAACAGTAGTCTCTTTTAAAATTTCAATGATTAAAGCAACTAAATCAGTAACTCAAACAGAGATAGAACATCTAGCATGTAGATCTGTGAAGGACAGCAATACACATGTACAAGGAACTTTGTTCTAATATGAATCCAAACTCAGATCTAATGTATCAGTAACCAGATCTGAGATATACAATAGATCTATATGTCAAACACAGATATCAGATCTAATGAGTCTGCCTACAACATGAATATCTTTAGATCTATGAAGAGCAGCAACAACTTCTGATCACATAAATATAAACTCAGATCTAAAGCAGTAATGAACAGCTCTGAATACAACAGCAGATCTATATGATTAAACCAACAATCTCAGATCTAAAACTCTGTCTAATCAGTTTACAATGAGCATATCTTTTAGATCCATACAATGCTCACTCTATACAACAATTCTATAATAAGATCAGATCTAAATCAAGGAGAAACAAGTAGGAAGCATACCTGGTACAACTACCTACCTCTGAAGATAGCACTGTAACCACAATAGACATAGATCCGGTTGTTATGCTCAGACAAGGGTTCAGTTCATGGATCAACTGAGATCTTTATGCCAAGGATTGAAGGAACTTTAATGCCACCAAGTCTAAAGGCCACAGGGGTAACAAAGAAGGCCCAAACCTATGTAGTAAAACCTTACCCAAGAAACCCTCAAAAACTGCAGACACAGGACTGTGTGTAAACCCTTAATTTGACAGTGACATGGCAGAGTTGTTTAGCAAACTGTACCCCCACAAAATTTACCCTAGCTAGAGGGCCACACAGCAGACATAAAAGGGGTACCAAAACCAGATCACCCACGGCAGATTCAACTACAGCCACAACAGCATCACCTACAGCCACGACAGCATCAACTACAACCACGACAGCCACACAGGGTATAGACAGTTACCAAGGTCAGAGACCAAGGATCAACCCATGCCCCAGGCATGGGTACCCTGGACCATGTCCAGGGGCCCTAAACATATCTAGGGGCTTTAACATCTTGGTCCCAGACCAAGAAGCCCATGCCCCAAGCATGGGTACCCTGGACCATGTCTAGGGGCCCTAGACAAATCTAGGGACTTTAACTGCTTGGTCCCAGACCAAGAAACCCATACCCCAGGCATGGGTACCCTAGACCCTGTCCAGGGGCCCTAGACATATCTAGGAACCTTTATCTTCTTGGTCCCAGACCAAGAAACCCATGCCCCAGGCATGGGTACCCTGGACCCTGTCCAGGGGCCCTAGACCTATCTAGGGACTTTTATCTTCTTGGTCCCAGACCAAGAACTCCAGTCGTMTGCTGGGGGCCCTCTCAGGGGTCTTTACTGCTTGGTCCCARACCAAGAACCCCAGTCGTATACTGGGGGGCCCTAACAAGGGTCTTTTGTCATGGCAYTGACTGTTTGGTCCCAGACCAAGTACCCCAGGAGTGCACTGGGGGCCCTAGATTTYGTCTAGGGTCTTACCCATCCTCCAGGAGAATGGCTCTTGCAGTTGCTATAAATTTAACACTTTTGAAGTTGGTTGCTGAGGAGTAACATTTCATTTGTACCACTTAAATTCAGTTTTGTAATTTATTGGGATGCTGATTCTTCTACAGTTCAGTTCTCCCCAAAGTTTCCAATTTCAAATCTAGGTTATGTAGTGCCAAGTTTCAACATGATTTGGTTCATCTTCTCTCTCACAACTTACAATTCATCCTCTATGGCATCTTCATTCTCTCTTGTCAAGTACTCAACAAACTCCAATCTTTGTGCAATATTGGCATACATTATCCAATTTTCAATATTGGCATACATTATCCAATTTTCTTCCTTTAGTTGGTCCATGGTGATGGAGGGTAGGGATTTCCTTCTATGATGATGTCTTCTGCTTGAATTGTTGAGCTCCATCATCCTATTGTGCATTCTTTGCACCTTATACATGTTGGTGTGAGAATGAACCTCTAGAGCTATGCTGTGGGGGAGCCCCCCCTGCTCCCGAAGCGTGCTCCCTAAATGCTCCCTTTTGGGAGTGTTTTTCGGGAGAGCGCTCCCTTGGGAAAAAAACACTCCCTGCCTTAAAACGCTCCCTTCCTTAAAAACGCTCTCTGCCTTAAAAAGTCTCATAACCATGCTTGGAAGCAAAACTTTTGGGTGAATATGATGGTGATCATATACTCGAAGGAGACATGCCACCCCCATCCATTGGCATCTTTTCAAATGCATCGATTTTGCCTTTATCTTCACAACATCCATTGCCACGTGGGGGCCATTCAACTGTTGGTCATGTTCCATGAACACTTCCATCTTCTCCTACTCCTTTTCTTCAAAGATCACGAGAGAAGAAACTAGAAGTTTCTTGTGGCAAGAGGAAAACTTAGAACATAGTACTTAGTACTTGCTACTATATACTAGATCTCTTTTTTTGTTTCTTGTTTAGAAGTAGTCTCTATAACTTTGTACTTTGTCTTGACTCTTTATTATGGCTTATTTTGTAAACAATGAAGTTATGAACATTATATGACAATTTACCTTTGAAGTTTGAAATTTGAGCTATTGATTGAATCTTACAACTCTTTGGTAATGAATATGATACTCTAGAGTCTATTTCATTTTGTGGTTGATGTTGTCTGTTGGTATGTTACAATCTATTGATGACAAATGTTTATGATTGATGTTATATGTGTACTAAATGGTTGACGCTTTAATGATCATCACTAATCAATTAGTTAAATTATCTTATATTTATGTTTTCATGTTTTTTGCAATTGATTCGACATTTTGCATGCTTTATATATATATATATATATATATATATATATATATATATATATATAAGCATCAAAAAATATATATTTTTATGTGTTATATAAAAAATGCTCCCGCTCTCGGAAATTTTTGAAAATCAATGATCTCGCTCTCGCTCAATTTTGCCTTTATCTTCACAACATCCATTGCCACGTGGGGGCCATTCAATTGTTGGTTGTGTTCCACGAACACTTCCATCTACTCCTACTCCTTTTCTTCAAAGATCACGAGAGAAGAAACTAGAAGTTTCTTGTGGCAAGAGGAAAACTTAGAGCATAGTACTTAGTACTTGCTACTATATACTAGATCTCTTTCTTTGTTTCATGTTTAGAAGTAGTCTCTATAACTTCGTACTTTGTCTTGACTCTTTATTATGGCTTATTTTGTAAACAATGAAGTTATGAACATTATATGACAGTTTACCTTTGAAGTTTAAAATTTGAGCTATTGATTGAATCTTACAACTCTTTGGTAATGAATATGATGCTCTAGAGTCTATTTCATTTTGTGGTTGATGTTGTCTGTTAGTATGTTACAATCTATTGATGACAAATGTTTATGATTGATGTTATATGTGTACTAAATGGTTGACACTTTAATGATCATCACTAATCAATTAGTTAAATTATCTTATATTTATGTTTTCATGTTTTTTGCAATTGATTCAATATTTTGCATGCTATATATATATATATATATATGTGCATCAAAATATATATTTTTTATGTGTTATATAAAAAATGCTCCCGCTCTCGGAAATTTTTGAAAATCAATGCTCCCGCTCCCGCTCCCGCTCTCCGCTCTTGCTCTCCGCTCCCAACAACCTTGCTCTAGAGTAATTCATTTTGTTAGTATATTGTGTCTCGCCACCTTGCTACCCTAAGCCATTATGATCTGTTGTTGGGGCCTTGAAAGGCACATAGGATCATCCTTCAAGTCCCATTCTTGAATCTCTGGGAGATTGAAAATTGAATGCACCATAAGTATGATATGGAGGGGAGTGATAAGGAGGGGGGTTGATAAGGTGGGTGGTAGGAGGTGACCACCTTAGGGAATTTAACTTATATATCAACACAGGGACCCAAGTGAACCTCCTCTCCCTCCCTAATTGCCTCATTAAAATCCATGATCATGGACTTGACCCACTTATTATTTGTTGCATTAGCTAACTAATTGTCAATTTTGTTCTCTTCTCTTTTGGTGTGCTTGTAGGTCATATTTTTGTTTGCCATAGCATGTTAAAGCCAATTGATTTTGTCTTGTAGGTATGATGAACATTACTTTTAATTTATAGTAGATCTGTGCAAATTTTAGAAGCTCTTTCCACTTCTATGTTTTGGAGTCCAAGTTTAATACATAATTTATCCTTTCCACTAGAGCATCCACTATAGCTTTGTTATTGGTACATTCCCCTAAAAATTTATAGAAAGTCCTTTAATTCTTCCTTATCCCAAATCACTCCTCCCTCAGCCATTTCCCATGATCAACCATTGTCTCAAAACAAATCGAAACAAGATTGCAACAAGCAAGAATACTCCTAGTTGCACTCTTACAAATTGTTATGCATACTAGAGCAAAAAACTCACAACCTCATCTTAATCCCATCCTTGCATTAATTTGATTATCATTCCATTTGGGATGGTGAATATACTTTGCCATCTTTACCAATTATGGGAGTACAATTGTTCTCATTTCTATGAGGGAAACATTTAGAATGTACACCTAGATCGAGGGAACAAATTATGACCTTGCTAATCATCAATAGATGACATGATGGGAAGAGGGATGGAAAGATCCTCCCCTAAGCCTAACAAGTTTAACAACTTAATCTTTTGGCTTTCTTCCTTTGAGGTAAATGGGCGACCTTAAGAATGAAGCCATATGGACTTAGTTGCAATATCATTGTTGGTGAGCATAGGGACTTAGTTTCGATAACATTATTGGTGAGCTAGTTTGCGATCTTATTCACAAATATTATAACATTTAAGAATTCCCAGTTGTCAAAATACATCTTTGCGTGATGAATCCAAGAAACTTTACTTAACAACTCCCACAAATGTTGTATGTTCTTCTCGATGATGTTGTTTATTATAAGTTTGGAGTTCCCTTCCAAGGATATGCTCTTTTGTCGTTGTCTTATTTCTTTTGCAATATCTAGGACCAACCCTTCAATCTATGCTTGATTGGTAATTTTGATTTCCAAAATCTTAGCTAAGACTCCCATGACATAATCTTGTTGGTCTTTGAACGCTCGTCCAACATATGCTAGAGTTGGTTTACCCTTGGATGCCCCATCAAAACTGAATTTAATCCATCCCTTAATAGATGGATTCAAAGTCATGATGCAAGTTTCCTTTCCCATTCCCCATTTGTTATTGGGAAATTTATTATCGTGACTTTTTCTTTCCAAGGAAAAAATCACATTTTTTCTATTTCAAGAAATGAAAAAGTACATTTAGTAAATACTTGTGACACATAGAATTGGCCTATTTAAAGGCATCTAAAGGGTCAACAAAGAGACTCTAATACATTGTCACCGATATCTTCTTAACCTTGTGGGCATGCAATCCCAATTATACAAAGAAAATAACATTGATAATCTTCAAAATTACTTAGGATACGACATGTTTGTTGGATTTTTAGTACCTTAGAAAGTGTCTAGCAGAGCACCTTTAATGGCATCAACGAGCATAGAAGATCTTTGTGCATTTAGAGAATGTGTGGTATAACAGTCCGTACAACAACCTTAATGACAGTAGTAGCAGTATATCCTACTTCAACAGTTCCACACAGCAGTGAATGAAGACATAGGAGCATTTATAGAGGAGAGAGAGAAGGAGAATGCATGCATGCTTTTGGCATGTATGTGCCATCATCAGTTCAATTCCACTTTAGATTTTCTTTCATATTTAACAATTTAGTTCTATTTTTGAGTTTACTTTAGTTAGTAGTTTCATGCACAGTTAGTGTTAGAAATAGGGAAGTAAAACAGAAAAAATAATGTCCTTTTAAAATCTGCTAGAGAGAACAGTAAAGGTCTTTAAATAAATCTAGACTTGGAACAAATATGTAATCTGAACTGTAATATTCTAGATATGTGCTAGAATTTCATTCTGTTCATAGGCAGATTCAGACATAAGCTTTTTCTAAATAGATCACAGATCTGAGCAATAGTTTTTATCAAGGTCTAAACAGATAGATGACAGATCTAAGTAATGGATAATCAGATCTAGACAGTAGATAATCAGATCTAGACAATTAGATAGCTGATCTAAACAGAAGATAACAGATCTAGATAATAGGTAATAGATCTAGACAATGGATAATCAGATCTAGACAATTAGACAGTAGATAACAGATCCAGATAATAGATAATAGATCTAGGCAATTAGATTACAGATSTAATCAATAGATCTGATATAGATCAGATCTAAACAAGAACAAACAGATCTAAACCATTGAATCTAAACAAGTAACTTACCTTGAATTTTTACCTYTGATCAGTGAAGGAGTTCATGCCACACACAAGGGATGAAGTGCCACAAATAATATGCTCAGAAAAAGTCTAGAGTCATAGATCTACCTCAAGGGTTAGATCTCTTTCCAAGAGAATTATAGGACTGTTAAACCTCCACCAGAACTTCACACAAGTTTACCAAAGAACACCCAACAAACCCTCATGCATGAATAGAACAGCTAGGAGGAGGGACGGCTGTCTTAAGGATGGCCCAGCCACCTTACTTAGGGTGCCGTGGCCCTCACAAGAAACTCAGATAGGGGACGGCAGACTGATGAAGASAGTTTGCTGGCTAATGAAAGGATGACTGGCTGGTAGAGAGCAACAACACCAGAACTCTCAGCAGTGGAAGGCACTCACCATACTCATAGCAGCAAAAACAAATCAACAAGAACCTGGAACAAAACTCAGCCACAAAGGAAGGTCTGAACAACTGCCACTAAAGGAGCCGCTAACTGTTGCAAGGGAGGCCGAACTGTTGCAAAGGAGCAATCCGCCACACTTAGGAGAGAGAGAAATAAGAGTGTGTGAGTAAAGGGGGAGGGGTCTTTATTTATACTTTTGGGTGAGGGTTAGATAAAAGAAATAATAATAAAAATAATATATTTAATTAATATAAATATTAATTAAATATATTTACAATTTCTATTAATTAAATATTTTTTGTATTAACCCCTAAAAATACAAAACACAAACTCCAAACAAACTCAAGCCCAAAAGCCAAGGGTGGAGGGTTTAAGAGAGGTTTACACATGTCCATATAATTCTCAAGGTGACCTTTTTAACTTTATCATCACTGCATATGGGATACATCCCTTATGTGGTCATGTCCACCTTCAAAGAGGGTCATACACCAACAAACACCTGATCAAGGACTAGGTTGCCCCAGAACATTTTTGGGGTCTTATCCACCAAGGTACAAGACCAAGGATCAACCCATGCCCCAGACATGGGGACCCTGGAACATGTCCAAGGGCCCTAGACATATCTAGGGACTTTAATTGCTTGGTCCCAAACCAAGAACCCCAGTCATTACTGGGGGCCCTCTCAAGGGTCTTTACTACTTGGTCCTAGACCAAGAACCCCAGTTATCTACTAGGGGCCCTAACAAGGGTCTTTTGCCATGGCACTGACTGTTTGGTCCCAGACCAAGAACCCCAGGAGTGCATTGGGGGCCCTCGATCTCGGCTAGGGTCTTTGCCATCCTCTCGGAGAATGGCTATTGCAACTGCTTTAAATTCAACAGTTAGTTAGGGTGCTTTGCATGTGCAAAGTTTCCAAGAATATATGGGGGTAGATCCCTAGAAGAGAGAGATGCATGCATGCATATTTGCACTCTCCTCTAGTGGACACACCTTATACATAATTCTTTCAAGCAGGTTGAGGGTGCTAATCCAAGGCCATGAACAGATCCAGGGTTTAGGTTTATTTTAGTTGAGGTGCTATTGTGCATGTGTTCACATTCATTGTACCTTCTAGTTTATAAAGGAGAAGGTAGGGGTATAGGTTTTATTGATACAATTTTTTTAAAGTAGAAAGTTGTGGATGAAGGGTAGAGTTTGAAGCTTTTAATGTGTTTCTTGTTTTCAAGGGTAATAAATAGTGATGTGATTTGAGTTTCATATCTGTGTACTTTCTACCACCTTCTTTAAGTTTGATGTATTTTAGTTCCTAGTAAAAATCAAATTGTAGGTTTGATAGAGATTTGAGTTTTCTATTTTCCTAAGTAGATTAGAAATTAGACTAGGACTTTACCATGTGCTAAAGAATTTCAACATGGTATCAGAGTGATGTATTTGAATCCTCCTAGAATTTTGTGAAAGGAGAGATCAACCTTGTAGGAAAGAGAGTTATTGAAGGGTTTTGATGGGTAGTATGTCTAGGCTTTAGTGGTTGACGCAGATTTGTGCCAGTGATTGACACATGGACTTGAGGAGGTTTGTGAGGTGTGAAACCCTAGTTGATCTAGTGATTGGAGATTGAAGCTTGTTCAATGTAGTTGTAATAATGGCCATTTCCATTATGTGAGAGTCACTTGTTGTACGATGCCTCTCACTTAATGTCGTGGAAATGCAGATTGAAAAACCTCTTGGAAGAAACGAACCTTTGGTACCTTGTGGCTAAGGAGGTCAAACTCCCTATAGGTTCCAAAGATCTATTAAAGTACTACAAGAATGCAGTGAACGTAAAGTGAGTTTGTTGGATTCTGTGAAGGATCATTTGATTGCTAGGAAGAGCACCACCAAGGAAATGTACGAAGCTTTAGGAACTCTGTACCAAATGCAAACATATCTAGGAATATGCTCTTAAGGGACAAGCTCACCATGGCTTGCATGTACAAGATAGATATATTAGCTAGCTATTTGATGAAGCCAATAGAGTTGGTAGACTAGCTTGGTGTAGTTGGTGATGAAGTCAATAATTTTCAGCTAGTTTAGATTGCTTTGATGGCTTTAGTTCATCTTGGCACAACTTTGTCTAGGCTATTTGTGGTTGGGAGACGTTTCTTGACTTCGAGAAGTTGTGGGATGCTTTCATTAGAGAGGAGATGAGACTAGAGGAAGTGTTAACTAGTTACAAGGATGAGGATGATGTAATAGACCCAGTCCTCATCAGGGAGATGAGGAGAGGAGGTAGGAAAAGAAGACTTGTGAGGGGTTAGAAGGGGAATGAGGAAGAATCAAATTCTTCATGTCAGGGAAAGAAAGACTCAAGTCATATCAAGTATGTTAGGTGCAATAAGCATGGTCACTATGCCTTCTTCCCTCCCAGTGTCATAAGAGGAAGAAGGGAAGGGTAAGCAACAACAATGCTAGGAGTTTGCAGGGAGTGTAGATGCTTACGTTGTGGATGATTTGACTATCAAGCTAGATACCCACTTTTCCACGGTGTCAAAGCTTTCCATGTACACAATTTTAGGGGTTGGATGGTATGTGTACAATGAAGCTTTGAGACATATGATTTATGACAAAGATCTTAAGTAGGTTTCAAGAGCAAAAGGGAGAAATGCTTGTGGAGTTGGGTGTTGATGCCACCTATCTTGTGAAAGGATCGGGCTGCATATCTTTCTAGATGCCTTCAGGTGACGTTCTTGAGTTAGATTATGTATTGTTTGTTCTTGATTTAATGAAGAGTTTGCTTTCAGTTTCTTGCACGACATATTTATAGTGTTTGGTTGAGTTTGATGGTTAGCAAATCACCATCTGATATAACATCCATGGATTTGGTAGAGTTTTGGCTAGAGGAGTGCAAGAAGGTGGCCTTTATAGGTAGGTATGGCAAGATGCCATGATGGAAGAGGGTTCCTCCAGCAGTGAGAAGGCTGTTACAAAAGGATTCTCTTAGCAAGAGGTTGTTGACCTTGATGAGCCCCTTAATCTAGTTGTTGGAGGATTCTTCTTGGAAGAGTGAGTTTCTCTATATGGGTTGATGCATGCACCACCAATTTTGGATTTCAGTATCAATGAGATTGTGCTCAGGTTGGGTTGTTTTGAGTCTAGTGCATACTTTAATTTGTTATCTGATAGATCTAAACACTTGTCTTGGCCTACACATATGAGTTCATTGTTGTTGAAAGTCTTGCGTAGTTCATGACGTGACATGAAAATATTTTGATTAGTGAAAATTGAAAGGAGGTTGGTGGGTTATTGATGTAATGTTCCTTGTACATAAGGTTTTTACCTTGAAGATTTTGAAGAGAGTTTAGAGTACAAATAAGCAGTGATCCAGATTCATGTTTCTTCAAGTTTGTTGATGGCTAATTGTTTGACCAAGCCCCTAGTAGAGGGGCGATCCTAGATGTAGAGGGAGTATCTTGTGTTTGGCAGAGAACACTTTCCTTGGTAAGAGGGAGTGTTGGATGTTTAGTACCTCGGAAAGTGTCCAATGGAGCATCACTAATGGTAGTCGTGGGAAAAGAAGATCTTGGTGCATGCAGAGAGGGTATGGTGGAGCAATTTGCACTATAGCCTTGATGACAACAACAACACACCTGCCTTGAGGGCTTTAGAGTGTTAATTTATCTTAACCCAACACTCGACTAATAATCTCGAATAATCTCACTTTATTAATTATTATCACATCTAGGTTATTAACGAAAATAAATTAGTGGAAGCATAGAACTGAAACCAATCACACTGCACAAAGATTTTGGGTAAACACCCCTAGAAAAACCCTTAAGGGAAAACCAATACCTTGTTGATTTTATTTATTAAAATCTTGGGCTCCCATCTTGGGATAATGGCCCATCAGAGGAATACAATGCAACAATAACCTAGCCCACTTGATTGCTATCTCCCTTGCTACCCCTTTGCACCTTTCCTTAGCCCTATCGACTAACTTGGATGAACTGTTCTTCACCCAATTAGTGAAACCCCCTTTTGCTCCTATGTGCTCTCTATGTGTCTTATCCTCTCACTTAGGTTGCCTTTTATTACATTGAGTTAACCCTAAATCCAAAACCCTAGATCTCCTAAAGTGATCAAGGGTTGAGATTAAATCTCACCCTCACTTTAGATCTAATGGCTAGGATCAACTCACTTAAGTTACTAGTGCCAAAACTTAGGCATTTAACTTAATTAATCTCACATTAATCATAAAAGTGCATTCACTTTAATTATTAACTCATAACGTGATTTTCCTAAGTTTCTCAGAGGTTACAAGGACAACTTCCACATGTTAGACACCAAGCCTATGTGGAAGTACTTGTCCAATGCCAAATACATCCATGCTCCCGTTTAGCGAGGAAGGTACTTCCACCACCTGAAGGTGGCTCTGTCTTCACCATCATGTCTGCTACAATGGTTGCTCTCCAATCCACTTGATTGGATGCTCCCTTTGACACAAAAGCTATCACTTCCATCTCGTTCAAACTCTTTTTCGAAGACCTTTTATTTGGTGCTCGAATCTTTGCCTCAGACCCACTGCTCGTTGCCCGGACCCCTACCCAAAGCCACCTGGGGATGCTCTCAGCCTTCTGCTGCTACCTTGGTCCTTTTTTGGGTTGCCCGAGTCCTTTTTGGGTGTTGTCCGATTCAGGGATGATTTTAAGGATGGAAATTTATTTTAAAATGTAGAAACCTTGGCGAATCTTACTAATCCTTCATATGCCAACTATAAATGTTAGGAGATATTTTTGTAAAAATATTCAAATTTCTAAGGATTGTATATAGTTTTTCTAAAATTTTGGCGATTTTTAAGGTAAAGTAATTTTATCCTATAGAATTTGGGCGAATTATTTTTAAAATAGCGAATCTCATTTTTGGAAAAACCATGGAAAATTAGCCCATGAGCAAAATTTAGCCCCTAAAATCATCCCTGGTCTGATTATTTCTTCTTACTCCTTGGGGGTTGCCTGGAATTTTGCCTTGTTTCAAAGGGCTGGCTAGACCTTTGCTTGTTGTCGGTTGACTGCCCTATCCTTGTTGGCGGTTTCCTGCGGCTTGTTGGCCTGTGTTGGTAGCTCTGCGGCCTTGCTGTTGTGCTGGTTGGCGGTTGGTTGTCCTTGCTGGTGGTTGGGCTCGCATCTACCTCTGCTTGGCGACTGCAATCTCTATAGCTCCTATGTGGCCACCCTCCCGTTGCACTTACTCCCAACACCTTTTGCCAAGTTTGCTCTATTGCCGACTACACCTTCACACCAGCTCTATGCCCCCTCGTGTCCACTTATCCTCTGTCGGTGGTCTATGTTGGCGGTTGCCAACTCTGCTGTCGGCTGTAGTCGCTTCCTTTGTCCCACGACCTCACACCACAACCTGCACCTTTTCGTCGCCCTTTGCCGCTTCAACGGACTCGACTTGTCGACAACTGTTTATCTGCACTCTGTTTGCCTACGTCTGCTCTACGCCACAATTGACGAATGTCTCCATTTCTCGTGCGGCTCCAATGCCCTTTGCCGTCCGCTACACCACATCCGCTGCAACTCAGCCCTTAAAGCTCAAGCTTGCGAACGACGACTCTTTTTCTCTACACCCACGATTGTCAGCTCCACTTAACTTTGCTGCGACTGCAACAATCAACCATCGTCCAACTCCTCTTCCTTAGTTGCTTGAGTCTCCTCAGATCGTTGTCTTTCTATAACACCTCTATTGCAACACGATCTACCTCTCGGCCTGATACACAACAAAATATCAGCATTGCTTCCTTGGATCTTCTGCAGCCACAAATTTGTACATCGTATGGATCGTACGGGTCGTACAATGGCTCTGTACAACGGTCGTATCATATGACTCCTTTTTATCTTTGTTTTCTTATTTTCTCTTACTCTTGCAGCCTGCAAAAACAATTTCCCACAGACAAAAAAATCCTGGTAAAAATAACGATCTCATGCAACTTGGTTCTTGTTAGAGACCAAGCTCTAATACCATGTTAATTTATGTTAACCCAACACTCAACTATTCATCTTGAATAAACTCACTTTATTAATTATTAGCACATCTAGGTTATTAACGAAAATAAATCAGTGGAATCATAAAATTGAAACCAATCACATTGCACAAAGATTTTGGATAAACACCTATGGAAAAAAGCCTTAAGGGAAAACCAATACCTTGTTGATTTTATTCACTAAAATCTTGGGCTCCCATTCCAGGATAATAGTCCATCAGAGGAATACAATGTAACAATAGCCTAGCCCACTTGACTGTTATCTCCCTTGCTACCCTTGCCCCTTTGCACCTTTCCTCAACCCTACCCACTCACACTTGGATGAACTGCTCTTCATCCAATTAGTGAGATCTCCTTTGTTATGAACATAATATATAATAATAAATATAAATACATTATAATAGTTAATGAATAATTAATGAAGAGACACCTTCTCCATGAAAGGTCATGTCTCTTCATGGAAGGGCACCTCTGCATGGGTATATAAGGTCCTCATTCTTATTGTATCTCATAATCTCATATTCGTACACATTATTATTTAATATATTATCCTTTATGGATTATAACCTGTTGTCCTATCTACATTGGATGTACTTGGTGAACCGGCTTGGTTCACCACAATGGTATCAAAGCTTTGTCTTGATCCAAATTTTGGCCACAAAATAGAGTTTCTCTAAAATAAGGTCTTTTGACCTCATATTGGCCATTGGCCATTTATAAATCAAATATTCTACACATTTCAACAAAAGTAAAAAAGTCATTCTACACAAAATCAAAAAAAAAAAAGAAGAGAAGAAAAAAACAAAAGAAAAGAAAAAAAGAAACGGTTTTCTTAAGGTGCACGTGAAGAAGTATAAGTGCATGTCAAGAAGTTTAAAGGAAATATTCCAGATTTGGCATTAGTTAAGTTAATTGTCATTTAAAAAGTGAGAAAAAGTAATTTAAAAGAAAAAGTTTCAAAGAAGAGGAAAAATGAATATTTTATTTTACCTTTGGAGATTTACCATCCCATGGTTTTGGAAAACCATTGGCCCATGGTATTCCATACCATATATAATTTATATGTGTGTATTTACCTCTAAATAAGTATTTCACAAAACTTAGGGTCGCGTTTGTTGAGCCCTAACCACCGCTAACAAATAGTCAAGAGTATAAAAGAGAATTTTATTATAAGTCAAAACATAAGGTACTCTTTATATATATATATATATATATATATATATATATATATATATATATATAAAGAGGAGAGCCCTTTTTACATTTATCATTTATTGAAAAATAAGAAGTGAACTATGAAATCTACAAAGAATACATTTTTGACAAAATGTCCCTATTGTGCAAAAGAGGAAGAGTATGAAAGGGGCCTTATGAATCGAGCTCACCCTTGTCCATATTGTAAAAAGCTTTTTTATTTTCGTAGAAAATCAAGGTGACACCCATTGGGAAGTGAAAATAAAAGAATTAGAAAACCAATTAATTCATTATCAACAACACAACAGAGATTTACAATTTCAAATTGGGTTGGAGCAAATGCTAAAAAAACAAGAAGAGAGACAAAAACAAAATCTCGAGGGAAAATTACAGGAAAAAGACAAAGACATTTCTTACTTAAAAGATCATAACCAAAATTTATTGTTACCACTGAATGAGTCAAAAGATAAGAAGCATAGGGATAAGAAGTTAGAGCAAGCTAATCACGATCTCATTAAGAAATTATCAGAAAAGGATGAAGAGAATTGTCGCCTAAAAATCCATAATCAAAGTTTAATCATCCAGATTAAGAAGATAAAGAGTGATAAGAAGACGGTAGAGGACAGATTAGAACAACTTATCAATAAAGAATCATTGGTAGATAAAGAGACAATGACTGAACCCATGGAACTACAAAAGTCTTCAAATGGAAAAAACCTGATGTTGGATAAAGCAATTAATACAAACCCAGTCAACGTTACAACTCAAAAGGATTTTCAATTGATGTAAAGAGGTCTTCACATGTCGAAATAGAAACAAGGCAGGGCTATGAAGAAGACTCAATTCCAAGTGTTAATCAAGAAGAAGCTACAAGTACACGAAGTAAATATCAGGTTGCAAGGATGCCTTATAAACATCTTAATCACAAAAATCGATACTTCAACCAATCAATGTATCCACAGAAACAAATGACAAATATGTCGAAAACTATTACCTCCATTACAAATGATGCGCAAGGTAGAATTTATCAGGGGAGTCAAAATACATCAAATTGTCTACAAGAACCCCATAAAAGCCCCATTGTGCAGAAGATCGATTTAAGGTGGGCAGACTCCCTTACAATTCGACGGTTCTATGCAGCGCTTAGAAGATCCTATCGTTTCAAGCCCTCAACGATCACTAATTCAAGAATAAAGAATGAGACGATATTACAAGCCAGAGCAAGCGATAAGTCTTCCATAAGTATGCTTTGAGGACAAAGCGTTTTTAAGTGGAAGGCAATGTTATGAACATAATATATAATAATAATATAAATACATTATAATAGTTAATGAGTAATTAATGAAGAAACACCTTCCCAATGAAAGGTCGCGTCTCTTCATGGAAGGGCACCCCTGCGTGGGTATATAAGGCCCTCATTCTTATTGTATCTCATCATCTCATATTCATATACATTATTATTTAATATATTATCCTTTATGTATTATAACCTTTTATCCTACCTACATTCGGTATTTACCTGGTGAATCGGCTTGTTTCACCACATCCTCACTCTGTGTGTGACACAATCACATGAGCAAATAATTCCTCTTTGCTCCTATGTGCTCTCTATGTGTAACAAACATAAATATATATAATATGTAAATATAAATAACTAATAAGTAATAATTAATTATGAAGAAACATGACATATGAAAGGTCATGTCTCTTATGAAAGGACACCTTGTGCGGGATATATATACAAGCCCTCAATCCTCATTTGTAATAGCATCTTATTCATATTCTTATACATTTATTATTAAATATATTTACTATCCTTAAATGGATTATTGCGTATTGTCCTATTTATATTGGATGTTTACATAGTGAACCAATAGGTTCACCACAATGGTATCAGAGCTTCGTTTTTTTGATCCCGGCCTTTGGCCGATCTCTTTATCAGACCTTGTATGATCTGGCTTTTGGCCAACCCCATTGTTTTAGAGTTTCTTTGAGAAATCTGGTCATTGACCACTGATCAGGCCTTTGGCCATTCAAATTTTCAAGTTCGTAAGAATTTTAGTCCTTGACTAATTCAGGCCTTTGGCCATATAAAACTCAGGATTCTGTTGAAGAACAATTCGCTGCCAAGAAATCAAGAACTATATATATATATATATATATATATATATATATATATATATATATCAGAAATTCTGTTATAAAAAGAACGAAAAAAAAATAAATTGAAAAATTAAAAGTCTACTTGTTTGTTGCCAAAATCGATTGTGCAACTGCCATACGTCGTACCGTTGGCATCTAAAACCACACGCAAAAAAAATAAAAAAATTACACAGAATAATTAGAAGAAAAAAAAAACCAGAAATTACACAAAAATTTCCTGTGACCCGCACCCCTTTCCCTCCCCCACAGTCCACGCATCCCCACATTTCCTTGCCCCGCACGTACCCCAGTCCACACATCCCCACATTTCCTTGCCCCACACCTACCCTAGTCCACACATCCCCACATTTCCTTGCCCCGTAACCCCCTGACCCCCGTAGCTCCTATCTCTCACCTCGATACAGGACCCACTGCAACCCCCGTAGACCCCTTTGTATCTCACCTCTCCACTCCCCTGCAAACCTCCCCACTCCTCGCGGTTCCCACCTCATCTCCCCACTTTAAGTTGTTCTCATTCCGCCCACCCCCAACCACATTGCAAATTATATGAATATTGATTTGACAAATCAATTATTAATTCCAGAGACGAATATAATTAGAAAGGAAGATTATTTTCGAATTAAGGAGTTACAAGTGACGATTGATGAATATGAGTATATATCTCAATTCTATGTTACAA
>ML783099.1:558483-590768 GCA_009831015.1 Picea engelmannii
TAACAAACATAAATATATATAATATGTAAATATAAATAACTAATAAGTAATAATTAATTATGAAGAGACATGACATATGAAAGGTCATGTCTCTTATGAAAGGGCACCCTGTGTGGGATATATATACAAGCCTTCATTCCTCATTTGTAATAGCATCTTATTCATATTCTTATACATTTATTATTAAATATATTTACTATCCTTAAATGGATTATTGCATACTGTCCTATTTATATTGGATGTTTACATAGTGAACCAGTAGGTTCACCACACTATGTGTCTCATCCTCTCACTTAGGTTGCCTTTTATTACATTGAGATAACTCTAAATCCAAAACCCCGGATCTCCTAAAGTGATCAAGGGTTGAGATAAATCTCACCCTCACTTTAGATCTAATGGCTAAGATCAACTCACTTAAGTTACTAATGCCGAAACTCAGGCATCTAACTTAATTAATCTCACATTAATCATGAAAGTGCGTTCCCTTTAATTATTAACTCATAAAGTGAATTTCCTAAGTTTTTGAGAGGTTACAAGGATGACTTCCGCATGCTAGACACCAAACCTATGTGGAAGTACTTGTTCGATGCTAAATACATCAGTAAGGAGCATTTATAGAGGAGAGAGATAAAGGGTGCATGAGTTTTGATGTTGTTTCATACTTAATAGTTCAGTTTTATTTATGAGTTTTCTTTTGTTAGTAGTTACATGCACAATTAGTTAGGTTGCTTTGCATGTGGAAAATTTCTAAGAATAAATGGGGCACAGATCCCTTGAAGAGAGAGATGCATGCATACTTGCACTCTTCTCTAGTGGGTGCACTTTCCTAGGAATAGTTTTTTCATGCAAATTGAGGGCACTATTCTCAAGGCTAGGAATAAATCTAGGGATTATGTTTATTTTAGTTAAGGTGCTATTGTGTATGTGTCCACATTCATTGTACCTCCTAGTCTATGAAGGAGATGGTAGGGGTATAGGCTTTATTAATTTAGTTTTTCAAGGTAGGAAGCAATGGGTGAAGGGTAGAGTTTGAAGCTTTCATTGTATTTCTTGTTTTCAAGGGTGATAAACAATGATGTGATTTGAGTTTTAGATCTATGTACTTGTTGCTACTTTCTTTGGTTAGATGTATTTTAGTTCCTAGTAAAAAATCATGCATGCATGTATGTTGCTACTTTTGACATGCTTTTATGTGGAAAGTTTCTAAGAATAGATGGGGCACATATCCCTAGAAGAGAGAGATGCTGCATGCATACTTGCACTCTCCTCTAGTGGGTGCACCTTCCTAGGAATAGTTCTTTCATGCAAATTGAGGGCACTAGTCTCAAGGCTAGGAATAAATCTAGGGTCTAGGTTTATTTTAGTTAAGGTGCCATTGTGCATGTGTCCACATTCATTGTACCTCCTAGTTTGTGAAGGAGAAGGTAGGGGTGTAAAATTTCAGACCCCACCCAGTTTCAAGTCTCGCTGATTTTTATCAGTGTTTAATGCCCAAAACCCAGTTTTATGACAGCCATAAATACACAGCATATAAACAACATTTTCAGAATTGAAACATGAGGATTCTCAACAACATTTAAATGCAGAAATAAAATATATCAGCAACACCACATTCAAAAAATAATTGCACAGAGATTTTTAGTCAAACTTGACCTTGGAAAAACCCACAAGGGGAAAACCAGTGAGAGAGGGAATTTTATTATTTTCTGAGCTCAGAGAAATCTTCTATTACAGCAAAATCTTCATAGCAAAAATTACACAAACTTATCTCAGAAAATTTTTGAGCAAATCTCCTTTAGAAAATCCCCAAACTGTAGCTCCTCGATTTCTGTGTCAGAAATTTGTACTGTTGTACGACTGTCTCAACATTAAATGCTGTACAGACTGTTCCTCGATTTTGTGCCAGAAATTCGTACTGTTGTACGGTTGCCTCATCATTAAATGTTGTATGGACTGTCTTGAAATTCATCCCCTCTTTTTTGAGTTTACTGTACGGATTTTACAACATTAAATACACCTCGAAATCTGTGCCACGTTGACTTGAAGTGCGTGCTGTAGCTTGTTGTACAGATTGTCCTTTTTTTTCAGTTGTACGACCTCTCAAAATTTGTATTGTATGGCTTGTAGTTGGTTGTACCTTTTGCTTTGGAATCCATGCTGTACCTTTGCCTTGGGATTTGTGCCAATGTTCAGCAGCCTCCTCCTTCTCAAGCTCGACCTCTCTCTCTTCTCTTGCTATCCAAAAAAACTCATGAAGAAAATGCTTCAACAACCTTCAAAGGGTGCGCCCTTCTTACCCTAATAAGCTCAATGACAAAGAAGGTGAAGGTTCATCTCATCCAACAATTGAGATTAGATGAGATGAATGGTGGAGATTAAATCACTTAAGTCACCCACTTTCCCTAAGTCCAAAAAATCACTTTTAATTTACATCTCATAGATTAAATGACTAGGGTCCACTTTAGGCACTTTCTCACCCCTTAGGCGCCTAGGTGATGAGAAACACTTGCCTAGGTACTTTTTAATTATTTTAACACTCCCTCTTACCAAGGAAAGTGTTACTCACCACTCCAAGCTTGTCCCTAAAGAATACAAACTTGCCTTTGCCCAAGGCTTTGGTGAGTATGTTCGCAACATACTCATATGTAGATATGTATTGTAGCTCAACTGCTCCTCTCTGAACATAATCCCAGATGAAGTGATATCGAATCTCAATGTGCTTAGACCTGTCGTGAAAAACTGGATTCTTAGAGAGTTTAATACAACTCTGATTGTCACAGTAAATCATAATGGGTCTCAACTGCACACCAAATAATCTGACTAGCAACTTGCGAAGCCAAAGGGCCTCACAATTGGCCTGATTGGCAACCATATACTCGGCCTCTGCAGAACTCAAAGCCACTGACTTTTGCTTTCGATTGAACCAAGACACCACTGTTGAGCCCAATCCGAAACAACATCCATAAGTACTCTTCTTGTCACTGACACATCCTGCCCATTCTAAATCTGTATAGCCCACCAATTGAACTCCATCCCCTCTCAGATAGTCCAGACCATAATCCACTGTACCACAAAGATACTTGAGCACATGTTTTGCTGCCACCCAATGCACTCTCCTAGGCTCTGCCATGAACTGACTAAGAGTCTTGACAACAAAACAAATATCTGGTATGGTGTTGACCAAATACATCAATGAACTGATCAACTGATGATATAAAGTGGAATCAACCAACTGTGACTCAAAAGCATGAAGCTTCTTCCAACTAGTAATCATGGGTGTAGTCATGGGCCTACAATCCTCCATCTGGAATCTCCTCAGAATGTCACAAGCATACTTCCCCTGACCCAGGAAGATGTGTCTAGGCCCCTACCAAACATCCAATCCCCAAAAATAATGCATCAGTCCAATATCTGTCATCTTGAACTCTGAAGCAAGGCTCTCCTTGCAGCTAGTAATAAGTCTCTCAGCCCCTGTAATGAAAAGATCATCAACATATAGCAAGAGTATGAGAGGATCCTCTCCAACCACAATGAAGTACAGGTTGGGATCCACCTCACTCTTCCCAAAGCCCAACTGCTGTAAGTAGGCATCAATCCTTGAATACCAAGCTTTGGGAGCTTGTTTCAGCCCATACAATGCCTTCTTCAGTCTGCACAAATGAGACTCTCTCCCATGCACCTCAAAGCCCAATAGTTGCTCAATGTACACCTCCTCTTGGATGAGACCATTCAAAAATGCGGTCTTCACATCCATCTAATGGATCTTCCAACCCATCTTTGCTGCAATAGAGATCACTTCCCTGATCGAAGTATATCTAGCAATCAGAGCGAAGGTCTCATCATAGTCCAACTCCCTCAACCTGTGAGAACCCCCGAGCCACAAAACGAGCTTTGTACTTCTCAATGCTGCCATCTGCAACATACTTGAGTTTGTAGAGCCACCTGGAAGTCACCACTGACTTCCCCTCAGGTCTAGGAACAATCTCCCAAACATCATTCTTCATGATGGAACTATACTCTTCCATCATGGCATCTCTCCAAACCTGTTTGCCAACACCCTCCTCAAAAGTGGAAGGCTCAGATTCCCTGATGTTGCTCACCATCGCAATGTAGTTGCAAAATCTCTCAGGAGGTTTACTCTCCCTCACAGCCTGCCTGGGATTCCCCACTGAACCCTGTGCCTCCCTCAAAGTGTCATGAAGCCACTTGGGCTTCCTCCTCTTTGAAGTAGTGTCCCATGGAGGGGACTCTCCCTGCTCAACCCCATTACATGAAGACTGTGAACCTGAAGTAGAATATGGAGAAATCGATCTTGAAACCTGTGGACCAGCTGTCTCCATGATGCTGGTGGTCTTGAACTCTGTGTCATTGAAGTCTGCTGTGTACTCACCTGAATCTGAGGTGATGACTGCTAACCCCTCTCAGTCCCTCGTGACTTCTTAAAGGCTCCATCCTCCTCAAATCTCACATCCCTTCTCAAAACTGTCTTCCTCAAGGAAGGGATGTATATGCAAAAAGCCTTTGAAGTCTTGCTATACCAAACAAAAATCCCCTTTTTTGTCATGGGTTCTAGCTTTGTCCTCTTCTTAGAAGGGACATGTGAATATGTAAGGCACCCAAAATCCTAAAGTGCCCAACATCGGGCTTCTTCCTAGAGAAAGCCTCCTTAGGAGTCTTGTCCCCCAATACTTTGTGTGGACTCTTGTTTTGCAGATAGACTGAAGTATAACATGCCTCGGCCCAAAGAAAAAGTGGCAACCCTTGATCATGCAACATGGTTCTTGGAGCCCCAACTATGGCCCTGTTCTTCCTCTCAGCAACCCCATTCTGCTGTGGGTTGTAAGGAACAATCAACTCCCTCTTGATGCCCTCTCCTGCATAGAAGTCATTAAACTCCTTGGAGGTATACTCACCCCCATTGTCTGTCCTCTGTACTCTGATTTTCCTCCCAGTTTGGTTCTCCACAAGAGCTTTAAACTCTTGGAACCAATTGAAGGCTTGTCCTTTGGTCTTCATGAAGAAAATCCAAGACTTCTGAGAGAAGTCATAAATGAATATGACATCGTATAAACAACCACTCAAAGATGCAGAAGACATAGGACCACATACGTCATAATGAATCAGATCAAGTATACTTGCTGCTCTGCTGTCACCGCTTGGAAAAGCAGTCTTGGTGTACTTTCCCAAAGCACACCCCTTGCACAACTCTTGGTGCTCTGTACTGAACTCTGGCACTCCAGTCACAATCTCCCTTAGTATCCTCAGAGCCCCATGATGCAAATGGGCCATCCGCCTATGCCATAGCTCACAAAGATCACTGCTGTTGGTAGTATGAAATAATGCACTAGCTGGCTGAAACATGAACTTGTACAACTTCTCATATCGAGTACCAATCACTTTGGCCAAAGTGATACTGGACCCCCTGGGAAATAGGAGCACCTGTCCATCACAAAACAACACCTCATAACCCCTCTCCTCAATAGTAGAAACTGAAATCAAGTTCTTCTTCAAGCCAGGAACATATAGGACATCTCTCAACAACATGGGAGGTAGAGACTCCCTCTAAAATGATACCGTCCCACTACCAACTGCCTTGACCACTCGGTCATCTCCAAGCCTACCTCAAGATCACCAATCTGTGTAAGATCTGTCAAATGCTCACGAACACCTGTCATATGGCGGGGGGCACCACTGTCAATATACCACACACTGGAATGAGTGGCTCTAGTGGAAAGGCATACCACTAAAGAAAACTCCTTATCGAACTTGGCGGAAAACTCCTCCACCTCCGCTGAAGCTGCTGTCTGCTTCTTCTTCTTATTAGGACACTGTCTTGCATAGTGCCAAAACTTGTGACATGCAAAGCACTTGACTTTGCGCATGTCCTTTCCTTCACTCTTCGGTTTGTTTCCTCCCTTAGGACCCTTTTTGAATTTCTGCTTGTTGTTAGCAGCAAGAGTCGCATTCTCCTCATCATGACCAGTAAATGGACTGCCATGCACATAACCTCTCTAGGTCTCCTCTTGAATCATCCCAAAGACGTTCCCACTTGGGAAGGTTCTCCCTAGCCACAATGCCCTCAACAAAAACAACCCATTGTTTGTTCACCCCATTCAATGCTGTCCTCACAAGTTCATTGTCAGCAATGGCCTCCCCAACAACTCCAAGTTCATTTCTCCCCTATGTCAACCTGGTAAGATATGTGACCACATTTTCAGCCTTGGTCATTTTGATGCTTTTCAGTTTCTCTCTCAAAACCATCTTCTAATTCTCATTTGTACTTTGATACAACTTTGTTAAGGACTCCCACATCTCATAGGCATTTTTTTTCCCAGTCACACGAGGAATCAAATGGTCCTTGATGGCATCACATATGATTCTTTTAGCCTTGATACTCTTCTTGGTGTAGGCTGCTAGAAGAGTAGGATCTGTGGGCACGTTAACTGGGTTTGCTGTGGAGTTCTCAACAATGTCCCATAACTCACTTTCTTGCAACAACAAAATCATTCTCTCCTTCCAAGCACCAAAATTTACTTCCCCATCAAGTTTGTCCTCAACTCTTAAACCGATAGCCATTGACCCTTCTCAGTGGAAAATAAGAATTTCAAAATTCTGTTCGGTGAAGTAACTTTTGTCCTCTTTTCTTTAACTTAGGTATGATACCATGTAAAATTTTAGACCCCACCCAGTTTCAAGTCTTGTTGATTTTTATCAGTGTTTAATGCCCAAAATCTAGTTTTATGACAACCATAAATACTCGGCATATAAACAACATTTTCAGAACTGAAACATGAGGATTTTGAACAAGATTTAAACGCAGAAATAAAATATATCAACAACACCACATTCAAAAAATAATTGCACTGAGATTTTTAGTCAAACTTGACCTTGGAAAAACCCACAAGGGGAAAACGAGTGAGGGAATTTTATTATTTTCTGAGCTCAAAGAAATCTTCTGTTACAACAAAATATTCACAACAAAAATTACACAAACTTATCTCAATTTTTTTTTGAGCAAATCTCCTTTAGAAAATCCCGAAATTGCAGCTCCTCGATTTCTGTGTCAAAAATCCGTATTGTTGTACGATTGTCTTAGCATTAAATGCTGTACAGACTGTTCCTTGATTTCTGTGCCAAAAATTTGTACTGTTGTACAATTGTCTCAACATTAAATGTTGTACGAACTGTCTTGAAATTCGTGCCTTCTTTTTTGAGTTTGTTGTACGGATTTTATAGCATTAAATACACCTTGAAATTTGTGCCACGCTGTCGCGAAGTGTGTGTTGTACCTTTTTGTATGGACTATCCTTTTTCCTCAGTTATACGACCTCTCAAAATCCATACTGTATGACTTGCAGATGGTTGTACCTTTCGCCTTGGAATCCGTGTTGTACCTTTGCCTTGGGATTCGTGCCAATGTTCAACAACCTCCTTCTCAAGCTTGACCTTTCTCTCTTCTCTTGCTCTCCAAAAAACTCATGAAGAAAATGCTTCAACAACCCTCAAAGGGTGCACCCTCCTTACCCTAATCAACTCAATGACAAAGAAGGTGAAGGGTCATCTCATCCAACGGTTGAGATTAGATGAGATGAATGGTGGAGATTAAATCACTTAAGTCACCCACTTTCCCTAAGTACAAAAAGTAAGTTTTAATTTACATCTCATAAATTAAATGACTAGGGTCCACTTTAGTCACTTTCTCACCCCTTAGGTGCCTAGGTGATGAGAAACACTGGCCTAGGTACTTTTTAATTATTTTAACAAGGGGTACATGCTTTATTAATTTAGTTTTTCAAGGTAGGAAGCAATGGGTGAAGGGTAGAGTTTGAAGCTTTCATTGTATTTCTTATTTTCAAGGGTAATAAACAATGATGTGATTTGAGTTTTAGGTCTATGTACTTGTTTCTACTTTCTTTAGTTTGATGTTTTTTAGTTCCTTAAAAATCATGTTGTAGTTTTTATAGAGATCTCCTTTTTTTGTTTTCCTAAGTGGGTAGGTTAGAAATTAAACTAGCACTGTTACCATGTGTTGAGGAATTTCAACAATATCTCCATGGTCTTTAGGGTCCAAAACTAACATAAACTAAAAGAATACATTCATGACATGTATCTTGTCTAGAAGAGTAGAAGACATATCTCCCAAAGACTTCAATTCATTAAAAGACTGATGTTCAAAGTGAATTGAAAGTAGAATTGTGCATTCATGGAAAGGAGCTTCCAAGGTTGCAACAACATCAAAACTTTACCAAAAGAAGTTATGGAACTCAAACATGTGTATGCTTGAACTATTGGAAGCATTTTCTTTTTCCAAGTTACACTGTTCAGAAAAAACCTTCGAGTACTTCCTCTCATTTCGAGGAGGGTACCCAAGGTAGACCCTAGAATCTTTAGGACACAAGGTTGACTAACAACATGGCTTGAATCCATTACAACAAATATACTCATTAAGAGCTCAACATGTCACTTGCGGGAATTGAACCTAAGTCGGGAGGATAACAATCACATTCCACCCAACCACCCAAGCTAAACCCAATTGACAAACTATGGAAGTACTTCTCTATTTATATCTTCCACTTTAGCTACATAACCTACATCCACAACAAGTGTCTCCTTTGACAATAAGTCAGCTTGGATATTTAACTCTTTAGAGTCTAAAAAGATGAGTGTAAGAAACATGATCAAAGAGCCCTTTTATACTTTTGATTTGATAATAAGTAGGGGCCACAATCAGATTTCTAGCCACACTCTTCTCAGACATCCTGTTTATGACTAGTAAGGAATCTCCAATGACTTGTTAAAAATGTAAGAGATGTTTTCATCCTTGGACAATGTGTTTAGAAGAGACTATGCCATATTATATAGGAGTTTTCTATCCTATCTCTCCTAGTGAGGAATCTGGGGATACCTCCCAAGGTTCTACTAGACATGCACGAGTCCCTAGATAGTTCATGTTGGAGCCTTTCTAGATGTCCATGAGAGCTAATGTGATTGACCTAGCCTTCTGCCTTTCGTAGGTAACCCTAAGGGACTCGATGGGATTTGATCCCAAGACCTCCTTGAACATTTGTATAAGAGCATCTACCAATCAAGCTAACCCTTGGGGCTATTAAAGTGGCTTGTTGTAACACTTAAGGTCTAATTACAATTAAAAGTAATGACCTCAAATCTAACATTAATACAAATAAACATTGCAATATTTTTTTTGATTGAAACCATTTTAATTTGTATTAAAATATGGCTTTGGTTGCATTGTACAACATGTTAATACAAACAAAAGTGGACTTGTTTGAAGTCAGTCTTTCAAGTAGTCCCAAAAGTTCAAAATTGTTGCCTATAAATTGATTTGAACTCATTGTCTTAGAAAATATAAGTAAAAAGATGACTAGGATAGATCCTAAAGGCTAACATATTGATCTAATAACAAAACTACCTTACACAACATATAAAAAATTTGCTTGAATTGTTGGAAACACTTCTCTATTTCTATCTTCCACTTCAGCTATAGAATCTACATCTACAACAACCGTCTCCTTTGACAATAAGTCACCTTGGATGTTTAACTCTCTAAAAACATGTGTAAGAAAGATGATCAAAGAACCACTCAATACTTTTGATCTGATAATAAATGGGACTATAATCAGATTTCTAACCACAATCTTCTCAGACATCCAGTTTATGACTAATAATGAATGTTCGAAGACTTGTTGAAAATGTAAGATGCATTTTTAGCCTTGGATAATGTGTCTAGAAAAGGCCATGTCACATTCTTGCATGGTATAGTAGTTTTCTATCCTATCTCCCCTTGTGAGGAAAGCAAAAATAACTCCTAAGGTTATACTAGACATGCATGAATCCCTAGATAGTGTTGAATTTTAATACTTAGCTCAAGCACATGTAGTTTCTTTTCAATTTAGCATGAACTTGAACCATAAACAATACAACAATACAATATACAATAGCTGCAGTAACCAAGATCATAAGAAGAATAACCATGCACAAGAACACAAGAAGTTATCCTGGGAAAGCCCTTCTCAACCAAGGCAAAAACCCAACAATCCTTTGCTATAGAGTCAAGAGAAGATCACCCTTTCACCACAAATCCTAGTGCACACAAGAGGGTGCTCTATGACCAAGAGAACTTGCGCCTAAGAGAAGTGCGCACTTCAACCCTACAAGTAGGTGTTGAGATAATGAAACAATGAAGTGTGAGTGATCCACAATGGGGATCTAACTCTCTTATTTATACATGACCTAGCTCATCAAATGGATGTGTCTATTGGCGCAATAGGGTTGACTTCTATAACTCAACAATATGATTAATCTTTACACAATATTACTTATCTTTACATGGTGCGGTTGACTTGTACCCTTTACAATACAATATTAGGGTTTTACCAAAGTCTTACTCTTTGACAATATTGCAAGGGATCCTCTAGTGCTTTGCCACTAGGGACACGTCCACCTGTGCTCAACCACATGTACGTTACTCTCAACAGATCAACTCAACTAAGTCCATAGGAGTACTATTTGGAGAGCCATCTCAAGTCGACTCAACTAAGTCCATAGGAGTCCGACAAGAGACCATTTCAAGTCATCTCAACTCAGTCCAGAGGAGCACGACAAGAGACCACACATGTCATCTGAACTCAGTCCAGAGGAGTACGAGTCACCCATCACATGGGCATTCTCACGGATCGTCTCAACTCAGTCCAGAGGAGAACGACCTGGAGAATGTCTCATGAAGCTGCAATCATCAACATGTAGTTCATGTTGGGGCCTTTCCAAATGTCCATGAGAGCTAGAGTGATTGACATGACCTTGTGCATTTCACAAGTAACTCTAAGGGACTCAATGGATTTGATCCCAACACCTCCTTGAACTTTAAAAGCTTGGGCACTAATAAAAGAAATTCCCACCTAGGGCTTCTTGCTTGATATCTGTTTGTAGCTAGTATGCCAATTTAACATTTTCCATCTCCAAATTTTCTTGTGCTTGCTGGATAGTCTCCTCATCCTTTATGACAACAAGGACAAAGCCAATCGAAGCCTTTGGTAGGGAGACCAAGGAACGAGAGCTCCTTGTGAGACCCAAGACCAATTCATACAACATGCTACACTCAACTTCTAGTTTCTCTATTTGCCTACTCTAACAAATCAATATCTTAGAAACTTGTGCATCCTTGGAACTTTGAGTATGAATTTGACTGGCCATTCTATTGTTGAAATGAGAGAGGGCTACTTGAATATTTGTGATGTGGCCTTTACTTCTCTTTTGAGCACGATGCATGTTTGATGGCTCATAGAGAAAGCAATGATTGATATGGGTGTGATTGACAATCCTTAAGCAATACTAGCACCTCCAAGATTTAACATTGATTGAGCTTGTGACTATCCAATTCGTAGAATTGATGGGGGCTATAATTAACATACCTAGATCTAGAGCAAGCCACAAAGCCTAGAGAAAGCCAAACCACATGACTGTGAGCAGATCAAAGTCGATTTTCTTGTTTCTCCAGCTCAAAGGAATTTACCTCGACCCACCAACCAATTGCTAAAGGATAGAAATAGAATCCCTTGAAACCACATTCGATGCCACTCATGGAGCACTTCCAGAAGAATAGAGCCAAACAAAAGTCTCGAATGATCCCACTTCCATTGCTCCCATCCATTTTGATAGATTTATGAGTTTTCACTGCATACATGCATGTATGAGTTGGTAGAACCGAAGTCAGGGGAGTTTAAATGCTCGTCACTTCGCTTTGAAGTATTGCTACCACTTGTCTAGGCATGCTTCCACCATTGTTAAACTATAACCTATGGTTCTATCATTCACGAGAGACGAGATAAGATTGGTACCCCCCATTTATCGTTATTGATCCAACTTTGAGTGAAACAACTTTGTTCACCATACGATTTGCATGTTTGTTGAAGGCTATTAGAACTTGATAAGATTCTATAGATTTGAAACTCCTCGACACACCTTGACTTCTATAAATGAGCCTTTCTAGCTTGATATCTTTGGGGTTTGACTGATTTCTCATATGTTGGATTATAATTGTTGAGCCCCCTATCACAATATGACTTTTGGTCCCTCTTGAACTAAGCATCTTTAATACTTGATAGAGTGTTAATGCTTTTGCTTGCTTATTGCAATCTTCTACTAAATCCCATGCAAAGCTTATTTCATGATTTTCCTTGGTATCAAGGGTGATCCCTATCGCACTTGCCACCCCTAACAAATGCATTCTTATTTACTTGTAGGGTGACATGCCAATATATGAAGTATATAGATTTTAGACAAAATGTTATGGGGTGAATCTCGTCTTTGAGTGAACTTTTATTTTCCAGGGAAAACCTTATTGGGCCCCCCTTGTTCAATGAAGTATTTGGTTGTTGGGTGGCTCAATTGCCAACCACAATAACGATTGGTAATCTTGAGGGACTCAATTGAATTTGAACTTGTCACTTATGGCTTTCTTGTTGGCAACATGTCTATCGTAGATGGTTCAATCAATTAAGTTAATCCTTTGGATAATCTTTGAGTGAACTTGTGATTACGGTTGATGTTGTCATCTTTGCCAATATATCTTTGCTAGCATTATTTTGGTTACTTTATTTGGAGCGAAAAGTTTAAGTAGAGTTTCTAGAAGGTAGTTTAAATTTTATGAATGCTATCTACTTTATATTTGACGTTTCACATTGCATTGGGTTGTTAGAATGAAATTTGTTTATTATATTTAAGGTCGATTAAGATAGATTCTTTCATCTTTGCCAATATATCTTTGCTAATATTTTTTTGCCTAATTTAAATGGAGGGAAAAGTTTAAATGGAATATCTAGAAGGTAGATTAAATTTTTTGAATGAGATTTACTTTATATTTGATGTTTCACATTCCATTTGATTGTTAGTATGAAATTTGCTTATTATATTTAAGGCCATTTCAGATAAATTTTTTTATAAGCATAGTTGAGGTGCATGGCACCATAGATTTTGAGTTTTGAACAATAATATGAGAACCACAACTGCAATTATTTTCTTGTATATAAAAGTATAACTTATGAGGAAGTGCTTCTGATTTTTTATTTAGGTGTTGTCTCTTTATGTTCTACACTTGTTATTTTGATACTAAGAGGTTGTTTGGGGCTTGTCTTCCTAGGATTGGTATTTGCAAGTTAAAATGACTTCGAAAAACATAGTGTCTGTATCTGGCTCAAGGTCCTCTTCCAAACCCGATGCCAAAGATGGACAGGTATGATTACAAGTTGAAAATTGATTGGGTGATTGCTTTTTTGGTAAATTTGATGGTATGTATGATAGAGGTCTCACTTTGTAATTGGAAATCAATTTTTCTTTGTCACCCAATAGTGACTAAGATGAATTGCACAAATATATTTTATATGTTAGTCTAATGATTTTGTCTTCTCTAGTAACATATATGTATTAATTTACTGTCATGACAAGATTGAGGTTTTAATGTACTTTTGTGTTGTTGAACAACCATTCATAGATGAGTCAATTTTGCTATTTGTTATGGTATTTACTCATGGAATCTTAATGCGAATTAAGTAATTTAATTGAATATCATATCCAAACCTATTGGTTAGCACAAATTGTTTCTTGATTCTCTATAGGAAATTTATACTTGGATAATTTATTCTAGAAAGGCCTTCCCATATGATGGTTGAACTATGCAAGGGAAAACCTCAATTATCAAGATTATCAAACGATGGAATTTTTGAGAAAAATAGACTCAATTTGAATAGACGTGGATTTTAAATAGATTGGTTGTTAGATTTACTAATTCAATTTGCGGATTGGGTCATGATGGTAGCTCTTTTGGAATGAACTCAATTGGTTACACTGTAGACTTCTTTATTGCATGCATAACTCAGTGGGTTACATTGTAGACTCCTTTATTGCATGCAAAACTCAATTGTAGTCTCCTCAATTTCTTTTGCTTATACTTAGTTAAGCATGCTACAAGTAGAAAATTGAGATTTACGACACATACACATGTAAGTATGAAGAATGTTTAATCAATTTGCTGTACTAATTTTTAAATGCATAATTTTGCAAGTAATTTATCACATTCTATGTTATATGTAAGGACAATGATGGTAAGTAATAGTAGATATGACTAAAATTTATAGGATAACATGCCTTGACATGTTGTGTATCCCAATGACTTAGGGAAAAATAATAGAATGACTTTAAAAGGAAACCTTTTCTAGGTAGAGAGATTATGGATATGTACTAGCAAAATTTAAGGCAAGTGTAGTTCTTGTCAATAAATTGAGATGTAAATGAGAGGGAAAGAGAGGTAATACCAAAATTCTTACTTAAGAATGAAGTGGGTGTTGTTATATGAAAAATAATACATACAGATTTAAACTCATGTTTCCAAACTTAAGAATTCTAAATTCAATATTAAATCTCTTTATTGGATGTCATGCACTACAATATGGCGTATTACCTAGCAACAATGTAATTCAAAAAACCACGTGTATTGTCCGCGACATATAAGATTTTAAAGAAGCGTAAAATTTATAGAAAAAATGACAAGTTCTACCAAAGACAAAAATGTAAAATACTAATTGATCCCATAAATAAAGAGGAAAATGAAAATCAAGGAAATTGTTGAAGAAGCAACATGGAAGAGTAAAATCTCCACATGTAATACAACAATTGATGACATTTTGTTGACAAATATTTCTAAGGAGTAGGGGCAAGCTATGACCTAATAAACTTGACATTTATCTTGCTTAGCAAGATATCTTATAAGAGTTTGAAGTCGATTAGTAGAATGGTTGTATTTGTCAAATTGTTATATATGAAGTTGAAGTATGTTGTAGGATGTCATATTAATTTGAAATCATTTAAAGTCATATATAAGGGTTGAGCATGTTGTACAATGATTTATATAATCATCATAATGCTTAAGTAAGTTAATATAGGGTATAATTATAGTTAATGAGACCATAATGCCTTAGCTCGACCCAAATAGGCCATAAAGATAAGGCATTTATAAAATAATGCTTATTTATGTTTTAAATATTGTTAAATAGCCTTAATTAAGGTTAAATTAATAGGCACCTTAATCTAGGGACTATTTATGCCTTAATTAATGGAGTAAATGGTGTATTTTCCATGTCTCACCACCTTTTGGCTATGGAAGTTGCAATTGTAAGTGGGGTACATGTATAATGAATTACCTAGGTTTTTTCGTCCAGCCAAAATTTGGCATGATACCCTCATTGTGGCGAGATTCTCTCACTTGTGAATTTGATGGAAAGAGGTTTCTTATTTAATGACCACAATATTTTGGCGAGAAAGAAAGAAAAATTAAAAAATTATGAATATCCATAGGTGACTAAAATAAGTCAATAGGATTAGAGATGCAAGAAGTTATATTAATAATATGGGAGTGCCAAAAGCAACTCCTATATGTAGAAGGAAAGAAATACAAACAAAATAGAAATAAAGAATACAAAGGGGTAACACAGAAGGTAAACCTCAACAAGGACTAATGATAAGTACATCATGATGCAAGGGAATAAGAGATGAGAATCATTAATCTACATGGGAAGTAGAAGTGAAGGATGTGGTATCTCTCTCATCATCAATCATATCGAATATGCCAATGTAGAGTCTAAGAATGTCCTTTGAAGAATCGTTGAGACTAAGTGGTTTGGGCTCGATAATATTTGGGGTAATTGGGGTGCTACTAGTGCTATTTCTAGATGTAGTTGGTTGTGCATAGACCATCTCAGCACCTCGAATTGTGTGCAATCCAGTTCAATATTGCGACACATAATGCCCCTTGGCATCCATGGCGTAGTGTCCTTTCATTCTTGTTAATAGGCAAGGTTGAAGTGGTAGTGCCCCCATGCCAACATCTACAACACATGGTGAATCGAATTCTAGTTGTGCGTCCTAAGTTCTAACCTCTCACACTTGACCTTCAACATTTTGTGCGCGTACACAACTAGGAATGTTAATAGTCACAATCATGTCTACAGTTCCCCAAGATTGTTATGAAGACCAACCACTTTTGTCATCGAGTCTTGGCACATTTGTTAGTTATCTCTCTTAGATGTTTTTGGTGACTTGTTGAACAAGATTATGCTTCTCAGTTCTTCTTAGAACTTTCACATATGGGATTACTCAATCTCTCATTCCTTGCTAGTTGTAGTATCTTGTATCTTCCCCATTTGATGATTAGTGGAAGAGCATTAATTTTATTATATTGTTTCAATTGTTAATGTGTATGTAAAATGATAGTATAGCTATTTTTTTGCATTTTCGTGGTAGTTTTTATAACTTTGAATTCTCATGGGTTTGGACTTGTCCTTTGCAACACACATCTTAGGCTCTTGGTGTTGATCAAGCAAGAACTTCCCCAACATTCGAGTTTGAGAAATCTTGCACTGGGTATCTATTGCTTTTGTGGAGCATGAAACATTAGTGTTGTTGCATGTTTTTGAACAATTGCATAGTTTGATTGCTTGAGGCCTAGTTAACAAGTTTATGAAAGTTTCCACTCTAAAGTTAGTTATGGAGAAATCTCGACATGTGTTAGGGATAAATTCTCCCCAAAAAAGTGGTAAATATGCATCATTGGGGCTAGTGTGCTCTTGCAAGGGGTCATTGTAAAACGATAGAGGCTAGTTGTTAAGTCAAGCTCGACCTCGTGCCTCCATGTGTTAAATAATCTCCTACTTCTTTATGGTAGTGGATGCTTGACAATTAAGAGTTTGGAAGCATCTGGTCAAGAGTTTCTTTTTTCTATGTTGGAGCTTGATGTTTACTCCTCCAATGACCACCCTCAAATGAGAGCTCTCTTCGCTTTCAACCACATTGTCTCCAAGAAGTCTTCATCCTCTCTGTCTCTTTTAGTTAGAGCTTGAAATAAATCTCAAACTCAAAATTTGACACATTCATACAAAAAATACTTGACCTTAAATTTGATACAATGTGCCTTCTCTTGTGTTTATAATTCACAATAACACCATGGTTACTCAAGCATCTTTGGGCTGTACAATTATACACCTTGATTAACAAGCTTCCTAAACTCGAGAGTTTCCCTAATTTATGGGTTGACCCTTGTTTTGAAACTTGAATATGAGTCAACTCCCTTACTCTAGGTTACTTGGGTAACTAGTTGTAGTACTTGTCGATTATCTATAAGGGCCAATTGGGTATGTGATGTGTTATTTTTTTGCATGTTGCTTTGTTTTAGGTCTTCTTTAGCTTCTTGGATGGAGGATTTTTATATTGAGCTAGATGCTTGGCCATTAGGCAATCTTACCTCGAAAAATGCATGGGAAGATCTTGAAAAATTGCCAATTGTTCAATACCTCAAAACTACAAAACTTGTTAGTATCAAGATTGATTTTGAGATGGCCTAGGATGATCACTTGGATTAGCCCTTCCCATTTGAGTAGAAATGGTCTCCATTGTGTCATGTACCTATATTATATGGGGGAACTTCAATTGGATCTAATTCCTATTGAACCACTTGCTTTGGTGAAGAAGTTGTCTTGCTTTGACAACTTGAAAGAGTTGTATACAATTGGTTTTGCGAGTCTCATTCATCGATTAAGCTTCTTTGGCTATTTTATTACAATTTAGTTGGCTTCTTTACATTGTTGAACCAATCTTTTTTTGGATTAACAACAAATTGTCACTTTGATCATATCATTCTCTCTAGGGTTACAAATTTTGTTCTCAATTTTTTAAAATTATATTCCTATCTTTTGGGGGTACATTTATGCTATTTGGTTTCACTTAATACACATTTGAATTTTGCTAACTAAGGTTAGAATGACTTGTGCCAATCTAGACACTCAAAGGCTTTGAGCTAGTTGGACACAACATTACAATTACACAATTTCATATACTAGACATTCAAACATTGCATGCGACTAGAATATTAACCTAATGATAGCAATTCTAGATTCCTCACTTTGGGAAAGGCCATGTGCACGTGGAATTTTTTTTATCTATATCAAGCTTCTAGGATGGCATATTTTTGTAGGTTACAAAAGAAATTGTCTCTACCAATTATTTTAAAATCTTTAATTTTCAATTTTCAAAGAAAAAAAAACCTTTAGAGAGTCTTCCATGATCTTTTTGCCCACTCTAGGACGTTGCGTGTCTCTTTCATTGTCACAATCTTTTTTATGCCATCATCAATTGGATGTTTTCTACTGTGCAAAAAATGGAAGTTTTTTTTTGTCTCCAATCACCTTTCAACAATTAGTTGAGAACATATTTTGATAAATTTAGTGGCTTTTGGATTGCTTAAGCATTCTATTGTTGACGTTGTTGGGTTTTTACTAGAATCTAATATTTATTGTTGTATGTCATGTGGTGCATCTTCTTGGGGAACCTTGCTAGTTTCAATCATTGTTTTTTGGTGGGTCTTCTATTGGTCAAATACTCCACAAGGATTTTGTATAAAATGGTATTGTCAAATTAATATGGGTCTTTTGCTTCGAGGTTTTTGTTTCGTTATTGTGAAATCATTCGAACAATAAGTGCCATCCATMTGTTGGTAAAAAAAATAGTCTGTTGCTCTTTTGGCATATGGAAAATATTTCAACTATTCTTAATYACTATTCGAATAAAAGAAGTAAGTAATACACGCACATACATATATTTGGAAATATTGCTTATATTAGCTTATGACTATCCTTTGGCTATATGTGTGTGTGTGTGTGTGTGTTTACACACACATACATATTTAGAAATGTTGCTTGTAGTAACTTATGACTATCCTATGGCTAAGTTGTCACACTAAGAGGAGTGCTTCTATGTTGTCAAAATCACCTAAGACTCACATTTGGCCTCATTTATACTCACTTGGGGGATTTTTGAACCCAGGTCTCCACATTAATACAAGCCATATCACCTCCTTGCTAGTTGCTAGACCACACACCTATGTGTAATGGAAGTAATATTTATTTTCTCATCATGGGAATAATCTTGTTTGCTCTTGCATGAAATTGTTGCCAAAATATTAAGCGAAAACATTTGATTTTGTAATTTTTTTGGCCATCAAATATATTCCTCACGAGCCGTAGATTAATTCTTCATACACTGTTTTTTTTTAAAGACCTCCAAGGCACCAACAACAAATCTCGATCAATGTGATGAAAATCACAAAGTGGAACCTCATACAATATGAAGTGTAACACATTGAAACAACCCAATTTCCTTTGATTTGGCTTGGTTGAGTGAGAGATAGGTTGAGGTGTCAGAAAATAGGGTTCCAACTTGCTACAAAAAAAATGGCCATTCTTAATGCCCTACAACATGGCCAAGATGAAGGGCCATGGCACTCAGTGGTATGCTTTCTCAAAATTAAGGTTAGTGAATATGACCCTTAACCCATTCCATGCCTTCCTAGGTTGCAACCACATTATCAATGATGAACCTCTCGCTGATGAATTCTATTTGTTTAGGCTTTCACAATCTAGGGTTAGAGAAACTACAACCTTAGGGCTAGAGCTTTATTTGGAATGATATGGGAGACATTTTGTAGCATAACAAGCCTCCAACTAGTGATTAATTGAGGGTTGCTCGCTTTGGAAATGGATTTAATAATATCTTTGTTAATGAGAAGACCCTTACAACTTTTTTGAGATGGTTGCATTGTATGCTTTGAGCAAATTAGCCTTGATAGAATCCTACGTGGCTTTGAAAAATTCCCAAAGGTATCCATCTAGCCTTGAAGATTTGTCTTTAGCCATTGCCATTAGGACCAAGGGATTCTCTTAGTTGAGGTAAGGACAACTCTTGATTGCAAATATTTTTTTCTCAAGCATACTTTTTGGGGGATAATGTCAATGCACGTATGCATGGCCACCTTACGAGAGTCTGTCCTACCTTGGGATTGGAAGAGAGTGCGATAAAGCCTCACATATTCTCGTTCAATGCCTTCTTGAGTATAAATCTTTTCAGCTAGGGTTCCATGGCCCAATCTTCTTAGAGGCGTCCTTGACTGCGAATGAATTGAAGAATGCTTTGGTGGGTCTTCCCCCATATTTGGCTAGAAGAGTTGAGCTCAAATTTGGGATCCTTAGGGTTGTAGAATTTCATCGACCTCCAAGAAGTGCTTGAAATTTGTTGCCCTAGCTTGAAGGCTATTATCAAATGAAGGAAAGTGTAGATGTTGATAAATGGCCTCAAATTCAATCTTGGTTGCCTTGTGGCGTAAGCATCAAACAATCACAACATGATGACCAAACCTAGGCAAGAACATAGTAGTTTGCCCAATGGCTTCATTCCACCATTCAATTTAGCCATCCTCTCCTTGTGGTCGAGGAAACATGTTCCAAACCCTTAATATGACTTGGATGTAGTCGGGTGATGCAAGTGAGACATATTGAGGAGAAACCAAGACTTGGGCATTCTCATCTGGGTGGCCCTTGAAGAAATAGAGAAAATAGTTGGCACATGGTTATAGAGGGGGCCTTTTAAAAAGTTTTCATCGGTTAGATGCCATCATAGTTAAGGAAAAAGTTGTTTTGTTTGAGAGCATGGCTATGTCCAGTTGTTTCATAGCTTGTTCATGGCTAGCACTGAAACTAGATACAGTAAACCAAAGAATTGCAAAGTCTTCTCCTCTAGACATATTGGGGTTTACAAGCCAACCTAGACTTTAAGGCCATTCTAGTTAGAATGCTCTTGCGATGGCATGTGATGAGGATTAGCCCCAAATTTGTTAGCTTGAGATTCCACATTGTTTAAATCCCCACATAGAAGTTGATTGACCCTTGATAGACATTCAACTAGCCAATATATAGTTGGGCGCACTTGTATGCCACATTGTAGGCGTATAGGTTGCCAAGGGCAAGAACCCTACGATCCATCTTAAGGAGTATCAATGACACTTTGTTATACGGTTCAATTCCTTGATCAATTACACATGCTTTAAACTTGGACCAGATAAGGGCGGTTGCCCCACCTCAACCTTCTTCATGCAAGGTATGGAAAGTTGTAATGCTCAACCAAATATGATTCAAGGTTGAGCTCAAGGTAAACCTAATTATCATCACAACCTATAAATGCAAGATGTCTAAATCTGAAATCTATGAACCCATTCTTCTCACCATGGTCTTCTTGACTTAGTTTATAAGACATCATTCCAGGATGTAACCTTCATTGTGAAGTTTCTAAAATGACTTCCATTTCCTCATCCATCTAAAATGACTTCCATGAAATAATATGCTTTTTTTGTGTTTGTATGTTGTTATTGGCATCTTGTGGAACGAGTGATGGAAACTAATCTGCTGTTGTCTTTGCCATGTAAAATTAAAGTCTAAGGTCTTTGTTTGTCATTTCCCTTGATAATCTTTAGAGATCGATGTTTTATGTGTTGAGGAAAAAGATAGAGTTGTGCTAACCCCTAGATTTTCACTCTTGAAAATCTTGAGGGTTAAGAGCTAGCATGACTTATTTTGGTTGGTATTCAAAGATTTTCCCAGAGACAATTGGTATGAGCCAAGGTTGGTTCCCATACGAGCACATATACATGACTAGGTAGTGTTCTTTATTTCAAAAACGAAAATTTTCCTAGCTTTTCATGGATAGAGAGAGATGGTTATATATAGTATATTGCCTTCTTTTGAGGAGACAAAGATCAAAGGTCTGCATGGTAGTATTGATCACATATTCAAAGTCCGTGCGAGCTCATGATTTCGATGAGCCTTTTCTGAATGACATGTGAGCAGTTTACTATTTTTAGCAAGTGGAGCTTCAGGCCTCGGATGATGATTCTGACCACATACTTGTTTTCTTCACCGAAAATTGAATTCGATGAGTATATTTTCATTGAGATGCGATGAGATTCTATTTTTAGCAGTGTCTATTTTTAGACATACTATATTTGGTAGTGGTGTCCAAGTGGTCCTAGACATATTTGAGGTTTTCCTATTTTTTAGGGTGATTGCTATTTTTGGTATGTCTATTTATAGCAGGGGTGATCACCATGCAGGGCGACACGTGGCAAGTCCAAATTCTGACATGTGACACATACATGCATGAAGACATGAGGCATATGCATGAGTTAATGTATGTGGATAAAGTTGGCTTGTATATGTTGGCGTATGCATTCTTATCTTGGTGGATGGCTTTTCCTTCTCATGTGCTTTACCTTCTCCCATATTATCTTCTTCCATGCGCATGCATTTATGCATGCTTCTTTCCACATGATTGCCCTTATCCTCACTCATGTGCACTCCTTAACTCTCTTCCTTCTCCACATGTGCGCCCTATCCTTCCATGCACACCTCCTCATTCCTTCACGCTTTAATCTCCCTACTTCTTAGCGCATTACCTCTTTAAGTGCGCCTCCCTCTTATCTCATAACGCATCCATCCTCTCATGCGCCCCATTTCTCTTATTCCAAGGTGCATGTAAGCCTCCCACGTGTGCTCCTTCTATCCATAGTACATACTCACTCCGATATTCCCTCACACATGTGCTTGTCTCCCTAATTCCACACACCTTATTTCTCCCTTTTATCCATGCATATTCCCCTTTTATCCTGCCCATGCACCTTTTGTTCTTGCTCAAATGTATTCCCTTATTATCTATGTTGCACGGGGACCCGTCCCCCCCAAAAAAACCCGTACCCGCCGTTCTTGTGTACTGGGGACTTGGGGACCCTTAGGAAACTTACCCAAATTGATGGGGACTTCATTGGGGACTCGGGGACTTGCTGGCCATCCCCAAGACGTTCTCGACATATTTCAGGGACGTTACGAACAAATTTCAAGGATGTTCTAGGCGGATTTCAGGGATTTTTTGGGCAGATTTTGGGGATATTCAGGGCATATATCTTTAGTCTTGGCAATCATGGAAATTGATGATTGGACAATAAGATCAATTTTCCCATCCATTATTTTTGTATTGCATTGAATCTAAATCTGGTGTAAAAGTTGTAGCTCAAAACATGGGTTTTGTATGATGGGTTTCTGGTGATTTAAATATTTTATTTTCAACAAGGTTACAACAAACAAAGTTTCCATGTCAAAACAACAAGAAATGCGACATTTCAAAGGGCTGATCCTTATGGTTACTGTTCTTGTTCTTCTCATTTTTCTGGTCATCTTAGTTTTTACATATTGTACATGGGTTTTCCGGAGTCATTCAATTATAGTGCTTCCACCATCCCAACCTCAAGCATTGTGAAAACAATCAAATAGTAGTGATTTCGATTGAGCACTAAATGTTTGAATAAATTCCTATTCAATCACATTCTTAATCTGAAATATGAATCTAATCTCTTTANAGAACCAAAGTGTTTTATAGTGGTTTTCAACACAACCATAAAAATCTGCAAAACCTATTGAGAAGGGAATGCCTTTTATGTTTTAACATAATCGTCATTAACAAGAAATACGAGTAAGAAAAACTGCTATAGAGACTTTTCTCATTTAAGTTTCCTAAAGCTAAACTGCATTTTGCTCTTGTCTAGCATTCAATAGTGAAATGTCACTCGACCCTTTTTTAAATTGGTCGAGCTTTTTCAGAATTGGCAAGTGTAAGGGCTGTGCATAATACTGTATAGTATATAGCTTGATATGCTTACAAGCTTGAAGCAACTACAAATGTTTATGGTGAATTTTAATATTTTTTGATATATATATATATATTATTGTCGTCCCCAACCAGCCGTCCCCTGAAAAATTTGGGGGTGCGCTCTAGCCGTCCCGGGGACGCGTCCCCCCGTCCATGCCGTTCCCCCGTCCCGAAAACCAATGCAACATAGCTTATTATCTAATGGAGTTTTGGCATATGTCCTCCTATTTTATCCTATGCTCCAATTGTAGGTGATACGCCTTGATTAGCTCATCCACATGTGCGCCCTGAAGTCTATATAATGGAACCTTCTCCTCATTGTTAGAGGTCGACTTTTCTGAGCAGCAGCAGTACTCTCTCTCTCTCTCTCGTATTCTTCTCATTATTCTAGATTCTATTCTTTGATTAAAGAGCAATACTCTACCGGTTATGTGCTTGTGTGTAGTGGTGCAATCAGTCCTTTGGCAAGAGCAATAATAAAGATTTGGTGTGCTGGTATCAAGTTGTTGAATCTTGTCGGTATCGTATTTGATTTTTATGCATTGATTAGTTGTTTTCAGCATATTGTTGTGGTGTTTTCAGCATTATAATATTGCATCTTTCTCTTATTTTCTTTCCATTTAAAATACTTTTGCTGCATGGTTTTCGTCCAACTAAAATTGAAACATTGTTACTTACCCCTTCGGTGGTTTAATTTCTATCCTAAGGCAAACTTTCTTGCTTCTGTTTTTGTTAATTAATTCCAGATTTAAGAGGTATATGATAGAAAGAAAGACTTTAGGCCCCCCCCCCTGAGGTTGGCATGCACCAGCCCAAACGGAGAGGAGGTTTGTCAGTGGTACTTAGGGCATTCTCTCCTATAATTAGCATTCTTTTACTGCTGATTTTTACTTGATTGCAGATCTGATTTAGGGGTTAAAAAGTGTGCTAACAAGTAGATAGGTGAATACTCAACAAAATGCCTATCTTGCTAAAAACAAACATGCAAGAAAATAGGTAAAAGGAAGGTCAACAACAAAAAAGTAAATTGTTCCTTGTGTGCAAAATCATGCCATATCTGTTTGAATTGTATTGTTCGATCTGTAGATGTTTTTAAAGGAAAGGGTAAGGATAAGAAAGAGAAGGAATTGAACAATATTATTGTTTGTAATACTAGTGATGGGGAGGATGAGAATGATGGTGACAAAAGTGACGATGATTTTTTATTTTTGAATTTGGTCTCCAAAATAGGAGGAGAATAGAAGTTTTGGTCATTATGGATGGCTGTCTAGGAGAATTTGGTGGCCTTGGTAGAATTTTACCTTTACAAGGGTGACAACAATTTGACGGAACATCTATATGAGTTCAAGATATGTTGAAGGAGAAGAGCAACTAGCAATCAGTATTTTCTAAACCATTGTCATTTTTTAGAAAAGTCTTGTCAACAAAATTTTGATCTTTGGCTTTGTATTAAGGGGCACCAAAATAAAAGTGCTATATTGTGTCTATGTGTTGAGCATAGTTTTTAAACTCAGAACTGGACATCGACTCGGTCACCTATCAACTCGGACATTGATTCGGACTTGGACCGGTCTGATTTCAATGACTTAGTTCAATAAAAAATACATTAAATAATTAAATTTTGATGAAATTTTTTATTTCAAAGCTTTCAAAGCATGATTCCAAACCATTTGAGACAAAATATGCAAAGTTTGCTCATCTATATACCATGTAAGGGTGTATATATCCAAATGGCACAGAGTGCAATACATATCAGCAGCAAAATACATAATCAGTGAGGCTCTAAATGGAAAATATTACTGATGTGCTTTCTAAACAATTCCAGCTAATCAGTGATGCACAACAAATATTATTGATGTGCTTTCTAAACAATTCCAGCTAATCAGTGATGCACAACAAATATTACTGATGTGCTTTCTAAACAAATCCAGCTAATGTTTTGCTTATGTGCATTTTTATATTTCATATGTTCTGGAGTGCATATGCACGAATATTTGCATGTTTGGATCATTCACGTTCCTTGCTTTAAAACATACCAGATTTCCTGAAATAATTGATGCCAGAATTTCACTGCTGCAGAAGCTTCTCTCTTTGGTCGATTTTGTTTTTAGAATTCTGTATTTCTAGGTCAATTTTGCACCCAAAAGTAAAAATGGGAAATGGTTCTATAATTTTTAATTCTAATAGTATAATTTGGACATTGATATTGTGCATTTTCTAACTGTTTCCCCTATTGTTATTGCCAGCAATGCTTTGTAGCGATTGCATTTCTTTGTATTTATTTCCCTAATGCCATTTGCAGTGCATTCTCTATCGTTCGTTTACCATGTTCATTGTATAATACTAGATTGCCTTAAGATCAATGAGACAATATGATATATCTAACTTTACGTTCCTTTTGCAGCAAATTTGCCAACATGTTTAGATACTAAGTTTTAGATATTAGATATTAGGTTTTAGGTTTTAAATATTAGATATAAAACTTCAACATTCAAACAACATTCAAACGGACAAATTCTCACATTGTTGAGTGAGAGAGATGTGAGGCAAGTATAGGGGGGTTGTATTTGTAGCACGTTTTTAGGGTTTAGATATTAGGTTTTTTAGTTTCTTAATTAAAAAATCGAATTTTTAAGCAACAATCCATGCAGGTGGGTCATGAAACGAACCGGCCGTGTAGGCATGGACTCGACCCGTTTGGTACTGAATCAGCCGAGTCGTTCTTCGACTCGGCCGGTTCAGTACCAAACCGGTCATTGAACCGATTCGATGGCCGGTTTGATTCGGTCCACTATTTGCTTGGCCAGTTTGCCGGGTTCATATTAACTTGGACTGGTTTTAAAAACTAAGGTGTTGAGTAGCATAAGAGTAGTAACTGTCTATGAAGTTTTGTTAGGTGTCATATTTTTACAGGGTTGTTACATAAGTTTTTGGAATTGGGGAACAGGTGTTCGGAACAGCTAGAAGTTTTGCCCATATTTGTAGGACAGATTGGGAGTGACAATAATATATGTTAAAAAATCGAAAAAAGGTATTAAAAAGACAAAATATGGAGAAATATGGGAGCTGGATGCATTAAGGAGCTTTCTAATGGTCTTAAAACATGTGTGACCATTAATACCTACTAATATCAATAAGGGTCTAATATTAATATGCATACACTGTTATTGATATAAAACTATATGGATAGTATCTATTTTTCAACACAAAATTTGACCAAACAATATAAGAGCCTGTGGTTTTCCTTTACTTCTAATTGATAGTATATTTTAGTATACAAGGGTCTGAAAGTTGACCAAATTGAAAAGGAAAGGTGCGATTAACTCAATACTTATGATTTTCAAAATGCCCTAGAATCATTGAAAACAAAAATGGACATGGGGCCATTGAGAATGAATCAATATGAAAAGATGAATAACGAAGGTATTTAACATATTTATGATGTGACAACCATTAAAATGAAGGATTTCATATGCCTATGGAAAACAGAGCATAAACATTGGACCTAGAAATCAATCACTTGAATAGGATTTGTTGAGAAAATATGTAGAGATGCATAAAGGTACATCCATAATAATTGGCAGTTTGTGGGCCCATCTGGCTTGATGTGGTGTTGTAACCTAGCAGAAAAATGTAGCAATACACAATAAATTTCAGCCCCATGCTGCCTAGAATGTGCAAAATGTCATAGGAATGGCATTGGTAGCTGCGTACCCAGCACCCAAAATCTCCCCCCAAGCTTCTAAAGGTCTTGGAACTGTGCCCCATGTTTTTGGAATGTTTCCTATAAGTTCCAAAGCTCTTGGAACTTAGGGAATGGCAGGAACACGTTCCCCAATTCTTGGGAGTGATTCTTGTGCAACTAGGGAACTTATAATCGATGCTAATAACCCACATTAACTATACATTAGTTGAGAAAGTAGATAAATAAGTTGTTACATCATGTATAAATGAAGCCTATGTTGATGTATTCAATAACAACTTTATTAATAAACAATACGTTCTCTATATATTTGTTTCTTTCTAATAGCCATGCATAATTAAATGGTAATTAACAAAATTTATTGTGAATAATGCAATAATATTTGTATATTATTATATACCTATAATCCTGCTGGGCATGAGGTTAAACTGCAACTGGGGGTACTATCTCGTCTCATGTGTGGGAGTAAGGCTATAGGTGCTACTTGAAAGCACATGACCTCAGTTTTGTAGCCTTAGCGATGACAATAAGGGATATTGGCTTTCTTGTGGATACTATCTAGGCTGAAACCTTATTTTTGTCTAGAAGTATGACCTAAAATTGCTTCTGATTGACTAAGAGACTGTCTTCCTCAAACTTAAGGAAATAGGTTAATGGCCCAAGAACCAGAGGCATCTCACAGGAGTGGAAGTTTGCTTCCTTATTGAACACCAGCGGGTTATTTCGGGTGGCTAGGTTTTGTCTGCACTTGATGATGTTGCCGCTTGTCGGGGTGTTGAGATTGTATCAACAGAGGCTAGATTGGTAGGCCTGATTATTGTAGGCTTTTTCCTGCCTTGAAAAAAATATTTATAAATTTATATTATTAATTACTAAATTAGTGTTTCAAAATGAGTGATTGATCAACAATTCACCAATTAATTGCCGAGTAAAACAAAAATTGAGAACTTAACCGAAAAAATTGGCCAAAATTGCCTGCACCAAAGAAATCACAATTTTTTCAAATAAAATGTGAATCATTGAATTAATCGCCAATGTTTTCCTGATTTTCTCAATCTTGTCCTTTTTTCCCCGACTGATTTGTCATGGTCTAATTTACATGGATGTTCTTGATTGAATTTGCATTTTGGATATTGATTTAATGTTCTAGTATATACATTCTATTTCTGTAAGGTCATTATCTACCAAGCATATAGGATTCTCGTAAAAACTGATGTCTTTTGCAGCTGCTCTTTTCCATCTTTGATGTTATGTGTGGTTATAATTCTGGAATCCAGATGTGATACACAATTAATGTGTGTGAAATGTTGAATGGCAATGATAGATTGTATTGAGTACATTAACATCTGGGAGAAGATTTACCTGGGCACTACACTTAAAGTGCTCTGCTTTCCATCCTCTCCCTCACTATGTATAGCGGATATCCATATAGAATCAATAGAAGAATATGTTTGAAGTGGTTCATGCTTATTGCTGGCTTTCTCATATTGTCCCATAAGTTCAATTGCTTTGTGGCAACCTAGGTATCACCAAAGAATGTTGCTTTCATTTTCCTGATTGTGCTCTTATTCATTTGCACGGATCAATTTTGTTCCATAGTGAATGGTCTAACTTTAAGATAAATTGCTTTGCCATTTACACTACTAGATCAGATATATTTCAGTGACCTTAAGATGATTTTTTTGAACTTTATTGCTTCTGAAATTGTGATGTCCTATCCAACCATGTGAAAATGGGTCACCATATTTGCTATATTATATGCATATCTGAATTATGCTTTGGGATTTTGTTACAGGTTAATGAGGAGGGAGAGCAAGTCAGCCAGACCTCTGGGAGCTTTTCATCTGCAATATGTCGGGTGAAGGATCAGCTAAAGGATAATAGAAGTGCATGTGTAAAGGTATGCTTAGATTTTGTTTGGGCTTAATCCAAAGTTATTTAACAGATGCACAGCTTTCTGGATTCTATTTTTTGTTGGAGTCTATACTCATGACTGTTCTGATTCTAATGGTACTGTACGAGCTACACCTTCTGCAACTACCGAAGTTTAAATTGCACACTCTTTGCTTGGTGCAGGAAAAAGTTGAGTCAAACAGGAGCAACCTAGAGTCATATACAAATGGCCTTTTCATGCTGTCAGAGTCGAGGAAAGTGACAACCTCAACAGGGAATGATGGAACAAAAGACATGCTCACCCAAAGAATTGAGAAAGCGCTGTGTAAGTTGAATGGTCTTGATACAGTTGTAGGGGATAAAGAAAATGTAAATTGTCAAGAAGAGGGCTCAAGCTCAACGTCAACAATAATATTTGGAAGTAACTTGGGAGGGAGGAGTGTTGTGCGGCCTATCAAGCTTCCTGAAGTGCAAAAGATTCCGCCATATACTACATGGATATTTTTGGATAGGTATAATAAAGAGTTAATCCTTTCTTAAGAGAGTGCCACTCTGATTTATGGTTCTTGGTTGACCATTTTTTGCAATCAGTGTATGGAAAAAGTAGTTCAGCAATGTTGTTTCCTTTTTTCTGATTTCTTTTGCAACCCAAGCCAAAAATTCATTTGCAAGTTCTGCATGCATTGTTCATTCAGGTGTTCTTTTTAATGGTTTGAGAATCTTTGGATTCACAGTTATTGTACATGACATTCATGAAATATTCAACCTGTATTTCTGTCATAATTTCACACGTTTTTGAAACTATACTGGACTAAAGAACAGCTGTAAAATATGTTCTTTGATAAAACATAATACATGAAAAACTTTTGCAAGCAATAAAATCCTGCATTTACCCTGCAAAATGTATAAGAATTCATATAAGGTACATGTATTTGAATGAGCATAACAAAAGCATTAACATTTTTCTGTATTATTTTTTTGAGATTGAGCAGGTGCAAAAACTCAAGACAATATCGTCTCATAGAACTATCACTTAGTATAAGAGTATATAAGACTGCTTTAAATCGGACATTTTTGGAATTGTCTCTGGATTTATTTTTCTAGCCATGTTTATCATTGCAATTGTTAGATCTAAATAGTTTTATGTTGGAATTCTTGTTTCATATATGAAAAACAGTGTTGTATTCTAAATATTAGTGTTCGAATAGATGCGATATGATTGAGGATGGGTTGAATGGGCTTTTATAAATTATTTTCAGGTTCAGTAAATGTAACTCTGCCACTCATCAGCAAGGAATGGAGAGATCACTGACAAGTTTGAGGCAACTAGGTTTTGCTTGCTGTCTTAAGTCTTTCGAATGTTATAAGATATTATAATTGTAGATGCACATAAACACAAGTATAGTGGAGAGAATAATAAATGCATATGCTATTAATGATGCCACAACAATACATTAACTCAAAGCACAGTCCCTTAGCTCCATAGTTTTTAAAACCGGAACCGGATTGACTTGGGCCGGTTTGATTTCAACGACTCGGTTCAATAAAAAATACATCAAATAGTTAAATTTTAATAAAAAAGATTATTTTAAAGCTTTCAAATGATGATTTCCATCAGACTTTTGGCATGGGTGTTCAGGTAATTTCTAGCATGTTTGATGATGAATCTCCAATACCAGATAGCACAGATTTCAAGGTCATTTTCAGTATTGAAGACAATTTCCAGCAGGTCTTGGAGGTTGTTTCCAGAAGAATTGAGAATGTATATTATCCACAGCAGTTAGAGAGTTTTCAGCCTGTGATGAAGATTCTTGGGAAGACTATCATCATAGATTCCTTAGAAATTACCAGCATAAAGTGGAAACAAAAGAACAAGGATGCCGATTCTTATTGGTTGTTGAATTAAGGATGCAAACTTGTATACTGAAACTGTTAGAATCATATGTTGGAAACCAAGAAACCTCTACCACAACACAAAACCAAGAAACCTGTACTTAGAAGACTCCTGGTAGAGCTCCAATTCCCCCAGAATGCCTTTGCTGTCCTTTGGTCAGCTCCAGTAGACCTCGGTCTGCACCTTCCAGGCTGTTATAGGGTCCGGCCCCCTCCAGAAGGCCACTACAGGGTTTGGTCTTTACTCTGGCAGGCAGAACAGATGGCGGAACCCCTATGGCTTACTCCACGGCTCCTCTGTCAGATCTTCCGCACTTAATCAGCAACTCGACACCTCATCTTCCTCAATGTAACCTTGTACCTTCAACTCTGGGATTACTGTAGCATATAATGAAAGAAGGTTGAGCTAGGGTGAGGTTCAACCCATCGAAACTCAATAAGAAAGGGGGTTAAACAACCCACCAGTAACTGAGGCAACCACCTCCCAAGTAAAGAACAAAGAACTCTTTAATCCAAATTGTGCTCTTCCAAATGAACCTCTCTTCTACTTATATCGTTGCCCCTTAGCTCAATTCCTACTTTGTGGGTGACTTACCTTCCAAGTCAAGTCCGCTTCCTTATGTTTTAAGCCCAAGGTCAATTCCCAAAGGGTGAGTTGTTGCCCCTTGTTGCTCCCTTGGCTTCTATGGCTACTCTATCGTTGGGGACTATGGCCTATGGGGAGCCCCCTAAGCCACTTCGTCTCTCCAACGATGGGGTTGAAAGGGGTGGGGAGATGACAATCCTCCCTGTAATGTCCCCATTTTGGGACATTATAACATTACAACATTTCAGTGTGTTATGCCTACCCGAGTAGCTAGAAGCAGTTTATTTGGGCCCGACTTGTATCGTTCATCATCAGGATCCATTCCGCACAACTGGGCTTTGGTTCCGTTGCATTCCGCTGATTTCTGTAATTTTGAGTTATTATGGGTCATATCTTAATTAAATTCACTAAGAAGGTCATAATGGGCATATTACTTGGTGAAACCTCTTAGTGTAATAGCTCATTGGAATTGGGAGGAAGAGCATTACAGGATAAGATGATGAGACGTGACTTTTAGTGGCCGAAGAAGCCATCGGGATGGATAAATCACTTTTTAGAGGCAAAATGGTTAATTAATTAATTAAGTGATTTAATCAAGGAATAATAAAATAAAGTAAAAGT
>ML783099.1:592553-613267 GCA_009831015.1 Picea engelmannii
AGTCGAATGTAAGAAGACCTAATAGAAGCTTCCGCTTCTAGAAGGATCTTCCTCTAGATGCTTCTTTTGATAGACATATTTAGTATAAATAGGAGTCGAGGGTATGAGAACCCTAGCTTGGATATTATTGTAATAGAGCTCTGATCGACTGGAGGTTGCCCCCTCGAAGAGGCTCGTGAACATTGCTCTTAGAATCAAAATGCTATTTCTGTTGTTATTCATATATCATTTCAGTGTTATTGTGGTGATTGGGTTGGTTATATTGCTGTTATTCTGCCATTTTTAGCATTTTATTTCTGTTCTCCATACTTCTTATATCTGGTATATTACAAGTGGTATCAGAGCACTTTCCTCGGCAGAAATTGTGGGTTAATTTTTTTTTCAGTGTAGAGACGTATTCCGATGTCTTTAAGCCACAAAGATATGTTGTTATGCGTATAAACCCACGGTCGAGGGATTCATACACGCAGGAAATACAAGTGGTACTTAAGCGCACATTTGTTGGCCACCCTTGTATAACCCCTGTTGGTACCCCTTCGTGTGGTAGCGCATCAGACAACACCTGTGTACGTATCGGCCTAGATTACCTGAAGCCCTCTTTAGATAAACTGATCGGTCGCCTGACTGCTATAGTGCCACCGAGAACAACACTCGGGAAGATACTCTCTAGTACCTGGGTAGTCTGGTAGTACGACTAAGGGTACCGTCTAGCCTCCTTAGTTAGTGCCCTGAGATATTGGGCCGAGTACTACTGTTGGACCCCGCACGTATATCAGAGAGCTATAGCACAGGGCAAACCCTTGAATACCTAACCCTTGGGGACAAAAACATATACAAATTAAAACATACAAGATCTATTGCCGCGCAACTATGTTCGGGTTGCCAAATCACTACAAATTTCTTCCTGGTTAAGCATTTGGGCATTTCATCACTGCAATATTCTTCAGACTGGTGTATAACTCCGCAGGAAATTTAGAAATTCTGGAAACTTTTGCACCATTATTTGAGACCTATTCCATTGGATTCATCTCTTTGCCCTTATCCCATTCATACATATCATTTTTCAGCAAAATTTTTGACCCACCCACGCCATTTCTGTTCCCTCATCATCATGGGCCATACTCGTAGCCAAGACCCGGAAGCTCGCTTCAATACCTTGCAATCTAATTTCACCGAGACCCGGCAGGAAGTGAAACAACTCAGTGCCAATGTTGCCGCCATCAATACAACCATGCAGTCCTCAATGGAGGAAATCAAACACGACCTGACTATCCAGCTTGAATCTGTCGTTTCGATGCTCTGCACCAAGATACATATCTCTACAGATAACCCTTTATTTGACCCACCTTCAGATACTAAAGCTGAACATTCCTCTAACTTTCAGCACCATCACTTTCAATGTGACCTACGCCTTTCACGGGTGGATGTGACCAAATGTGATGGCTCGGATCCCACTGGTTGGGTAACCCAAATGGAACATTATTTCTCTTTATACGGCATGAAAGATGACTTGGCCAAACTTTGGTATGGTGTTCTCCATCTAGATCAAGAACGTTGGCAATGGTGGCAATGGAGAAAAACTTCTCGTCAAGGGTATATTGCTAGGACATAATTTGTGGCAGAGCTTTATGAACGCTTTGACACTGACACCAACCATTTGGGCCATTTGACAAAGTTAAAACAATCAGGAACAATGGAAGACTTTATAGTTGCTTTTGAGCGCCTGGCTTTTCAGACAGAGGGCATGTCTGATGCCTTTTTTCGAGAGTGTTTTATTAGTGGCCTCAAGGATGAGATTCGGGCCCATGTCCTCATGGCTCTGCCTCAAAGTTGGGTGGAGGTTACTAAAAGAGCTAAAGAAGCACAACAAGTTGTATCTTCTCAAAACCGGAAACCCTCCTTTATCCCTCACACTAAACCTGTAAATCCCACTACTCCCTCCGCTCCACTAAAGATCCAAAAATTGACCAGGGCTGAAATGGTTGAACGTCAACTCAAAGGCCTTTGTTATAATTGTGATGACAAATACTTCTCGGGCCACAAGTGTAAGGAACAAAATCTTTTTATGGCCATCTTGGAGGATATTTCGGAAGAGGATGTTGAAACTCCCCTTGTGTCTGAGTCACCTGAAACCACTGACATAACCCCTCCTCAGACCCTCCCGAAGTAGAATTGATCATTTCCCTCAATGCTCTCACTGGCTTCTCTGCTCCCCAAACCCTCAAGCTAATCAGTTACATCAAGCATAGGAAGGTCATCATTCTGGTTGATAGTGGAAGCACCCATAATTTTATTCATCGCCGCATTGCCCAAGAAACTCATTGCTACATCCATGCCGTCAATAATTTTCAAATCATGATTGCCAATGGCGGCTCCATGAAATGTGGAGGGCGTTGTGAAAATGTGCGTCTCCAAATTGGTGACTACCACTTGAAATCCCATATGTTTGCTATCGACATGGGCGGTTGTGACATTGTGTTGGGTGCAAACTGGCTAAGGACTTTGGGTCCCATTCTCATGGATTTTAAGGAATTAACCATGCAATTTGACCAGGAGGGCCAACAATATAAGTTCCAAGGCATCACTGTCGGTTCACTTGAGATCATTAGTTCCCATTACATGGAAAAGCTGCTAAAAAAAGGTCATTTTGGTGTTATTGCCCAACTCCATGCCATGCAAGCAACAGAGACACCCTTGGTTCCGCAAGACCTCCAATCTATCCTTTCTAAACATCAAGTGGTATTTTCCACCCCCAAGGGACTCCCTCCTTCCCGTGGTGTTCATGATCATTCCATTCCCCTTGTACCAGGAAGCCTTCCTCCCAATATCCGTCCGTATCGTCACCCCTTTTCCCCAAAAAAATGAAACTGAGAAAATGGTCCAAGGACTCCTTAACGCAGGCGTTATCCACGCTAGTACGAGCCCCTATTCTTCTCCTGTGGTCATGGTCCTGAAGAAAGAAGGTTATTGGCGAATGTGTCCCGACTTCTGTGCCCTCAACAAACTTACCATTAAAGACAAATTTCCCATTCCTGTCATTGATGACCTCTTGGATGAATTGAGTGGTGCCTAGTTCTTTACTAAACTTGATCTTCGTTCTGGCTATCGCCAGATACGTATGAAAGAGGCAGACATTCCCAAGACTTCTCTTAGAACTCATGAGGGCCACTATGAGTTTTTGGTCATGCCCTTTGGCTTGTGTAATGCCCCCTCCACCTTCCAAAGCCTCATGAATCATGTCTTCTGTCCTTTTCTCCATCCTTTTGTCTTAGTTTTCTTTGATGATATCCTCATCTATAGCAAAACCTGGACAGACCATATTGCCCATGTGGATCGAGTTCTCCATCTACTCTTTCAGCACCAACTTTTCCTGAAACAGTCTAAATGTGCTTTTGGCGCCTCAGAAGTCGAGTACTTGGGTCATCTGGTTGGCAAGGACGACGTCAAGGTGGATCCTAAAAAGATTGAAGTTATGCAAGACTGGCCTCACCCAAAGACTCTCAAAAGCTTGCGTGGATTTCTAGGCTTAACAGGTTATTATTGCGAGCTTGTTAAGAATTATGGAAAGATTGCAACACCTCTCACTGCACTCCTCAAAAAGAACTCTTTCACTTGGACTCCAGCAGTTGCTTAAGCTTTTCAAACCTTGAAGATGGCCATGTGCACCACTCCAGTCCTGGCCCTTCCTAATTTCACAAAGACCTTTGTCTTGAAATGTGATGCTTCAGGGAAAGGAATTGATGCTATCCTTATGCAGGAGGGTCGACCTTTGACCTTTACCAGCAAGCAATTGTCTGAAAGAAATCTGGGCAAATCAATCTATGAAAAGGAATCAATCTATGAAAAGGAAATGTTGGCTATTTTGCATGTCGTTGATCTGTGGTGCCTTTATCTATTAGGCCAATGCTTCCAAATTAAGACAGACCATCAAAGCCTCAAGTATTTTTTGGAACAACGCATTTTCTCCTCGGAGCAACAAAAGTGGGTGACCAAGCTCTTTGGATACGATTATGAGGTCATTTACAAGAAAGGAAAAGACAATGTGGTTGCGGATGCACTTTCCCGAAAATATGAAGATGAAGGATCCCTTTTTTTTGTTTCCTTCATTGTACCAGATTGGCTCCAAGCCGTTCGCCAGGAATGGCTACAAGATCCCAAAAGTTCACAGCTGATCCAACAATTGTAGGCCAATGCTCCAGCTTCCCCAGGGTACTCTTGGCTCCATGATGAGCTTCGATACAAAGGCCGTTTGTATTTAAGTAAACATTCAAAACTTAAATCCAAGGTACTTTCTGAGCTTCATGCTACACCCACAATTGGGCACTCCAGGTTTACCAAAACCTATGACAGGGTCAAACACTCTTTTTTCTGGGATGGCATGAAACAAGACATTCGTAATTTTGTTGTTGAGTGTGATGTGTGTCAATGCAACAAGGGCGAAATAGTCAAATCTTCGGGCACACTACAACCGCTTCCGATTCCACCTGCTATTTGGAGGGATATCTCTATGGATTTTATTACAGGCTTACTCAAATCGGGAAATAAATCAGTCATCATGGTGGTTGTTGATCGCCTTTCCAAGTATGCTCATTTCTGTGTCTTCAACACCCATTTACAACATGCACGGTGGCCCAACTTTTCATGGATCAGGTCTTCAAGCTCCATGGCATGCCGCATTCTATTGTTTCTGATTGCGACCCAACTTTCACCAACAATTTTTGGCAAGAACTGTTCAAGCTACAAGGCACCCAATTGTAGCTCATCACAACTTATCATCCCTAGACTGATGGTCAAATGGAAGTTGTCAACAAGTGTTTGGAAACATATTTGAGGTGTTTTGCCTCGGAAAAGCAAAATCAGTGGGCTCAATGGTTACCCCTAGCTGAATGGTGGTACAACACTTCATACCATACAACTAAACGGATGACTCCTTTTGAAGCGGTATATGGACAAAAGCCACCTTCAGTTCTCTCATACTTACTTGGTGTCTCGAAGGTACAGACGATTGACCAAACACTTACAGTTCGAGAGGCTATTTTCCGTACCCTCAAAGAGAATTTGGTCATGGCACATAATCGCATGAAGCAACAAGCAGATCAAGGTCGCTCTGAACGTCAATTTGCAGAAGGGGATTAGGTGTTTCTTCGACTGCAACCTTACAAGCGAAATTCCCTCAAGGTCGAGCATTGTCAGAAGCTAGCACCCAAATTTTATGGTCCTTATACCGTTCTCAAGCGTGTGGGACAGGTGGCTTATCAGTTAGCTTTGCCTAGTCATTCTAAGCTACATCCTGTTTTTCATGTTTCATGCTTAAAGAAAGTGATTGGAACTAAGTGCCAAATTCAAACTAACCTTACCGAGTTAGTTGAAGAAGGATCCATTTGGCTACAACCACAAGTAGTTTTGGACCAGGGCGAGCGTCGCCTGCGTCAGAGAACCATCAAGGAAGTGTTAGTCCAGTGGAAAGATACAACTCTAGTGTTAGTCCACATCTCAAGCCTTGAGGACAAGGCTGTTTTTAAGGGGGTGAACATGTTAGGGTCGTAACCCGCTCATATGTAGAACAATATATTCAGATGTAATAAAGGTCAATATTAATAAGGCCTTTCAGTAAAATAGAATAAGTCGAATGTAAGAAGACCTAATAGAAGCTTCCGCTTCTAGAAGGATCTTCCTCTAGATGCTTCTTTTGATAGACATATTTAGTAGACATAGGAGTCGAGGGTATGAGAACCCTACCTTGGATATTATTGTAATAGAGCTCTGCTCGACTGGAGGTTGCCCCCTCGAAGAGGCCTGTGAACATTGCTCTCAGAATCAAAGTGCTATTTCTGTTGTTATTCATATATCATTTCAGTGTTATTGTTGAGATTGTTCTGGTTATATTGTTGTTATTTTGCCATTTTTAGCATTTTATTTCCGTTCTGCATACTTTTTATATCTGGTATATTACAAGGAAGCAAAAGGACTAGAGCTAGGCCTGGTGTGTCCCATCTCCAAAAGCTCCCCAATAGTCTTCTCAATTTTGTCCTTCAATCTCTTTGGATGTCGGTATGGGGTCGTGATGACAAGCTTATCCCCCTCAAGCTTGATGGTATGCTCAAATCCTTTGTCTGGCAGTACTACGGGTGGAATCTGTCGAAACACCTTGTCATGCTTCCCCATAATGTCTTGAATGTCCATGTGGTAGTGCTGTCGACCCTCTGCATTTTTCTGGGCGGTAACCACACATTCTGCTGCCCATGCGGTGTCCCTATGCCTAAGGACGACCTCCATCCTCTTGGTTGATATGATCCTGGGTGGATTTGTAGTCATGCCTCTCAAAACCACTCTTCTTCCTTCTTCATCTCTGAATTCCATTCTCATGATTTTGTAGTTCATGTTGATGCCCCCTAATGAATAGAGCCACTAGACGCCCAAGACTATGTTGGTGTCTGCTAGGTTGACCACAAAATTCATCAGTCAATGTGTAGTTACCCATAGTCACGTGTAACCCTCTGATCCTATGAGTACACTCCAGATTGTACCAGTCTTCCACTACGACATTGAATCCTTCGAACTCTTCTGTTGGGATGCCCTTCATGTCAACTAATGCCGCGTCAATGAAATTGTGGGTGGCCCTACCATCAATCAGTGTTGTAATCCGGTGTCCCTGTAAACCCCTGACTCTGAATGTGTAATACTTGGGAACTCTTGAGAGTGTGGCTATGACCACCTTCTTGGGCTCTTCACGCGGTGACTCACCATCACGGTGGCTGCTCCTCCTCAGGTCTACCGTGTACCTCCCATGGTACGTGACCTGCTTCCTCATTACCCTCTCCATCATAAAGCACTTCTATGTAGTGTGCTTTCCCCTTAACCATGCATCTGTGGCCTGGCTCCCAAGGGTCTTTGCAAGTGTAGCAAAGCTTCTTCCGCTTGAGCTCCCTTTGCGTTTCTTCGTCCAAATGGTCCTTCCTTGTCCATTCCTTCTGAAATGGCTTCCTATCCTAAGGCTTAGGAGGAATGTAAGGTTTGGCAGGTCCTCTAGTCTTGTAGTGTGGCTGGTTTGAAGGCCTTGACCTACCCACGCAAGGGCTCAGCTAAACCCTCCGTGAATAGCATCACCAATCTATGCTCCGATATATCTGTCACCTGCACAACTACCCTCTCAAACTCTGCAATAAAGGCCTCCGGGGTACCTGACTGTCTCAACTGTGCCAACTCACAGAAGGAGATTTCTGGATCCTTTTGGTCAAATCTGTCCATCAGTTTCTGTGTGAACTCCACATAGGATGTGATGCTAGCATGCCCTAGTGTCACTAGTCCATGGTACCACCACTCACGAGCTTCATCGTCCAAGTGCAGTGTGGCAAATTTGATGGCTTCTACATCTGTCATTGGATTGAGCCGGAGGTAGGTGTCCAAGTTCTGAACCCATGATCTAGCTGTGTATCTGGATCAACCGTCATAGCATGAGATGGATAGCTTCACCACCTTCTGTCTTAGATCAGCGTTCTGCTGCTGTCCTGGGGATCCTCTAGGCCCTTCCCCGGGTCTGTTCCTGTACTTAATGTTGCAGTAGTCATGCAAGGACATGACTGCCTGAAATTCTCTTCCGAGTGCCATATACTCCTGGAAGTATGTGGAAAAATCCTCACTCTGGTTCTGTTGTGTTGGCTGTTGCTCTTCAATGAAATGAGGTAGGAGAGGTCTAGGTGTCCTCCCACTCGTTGTCTGCTGCACTCTTTGTCTGGACATATGAGAATTGCTTCCTTCTGCCTGAGATCTGTTTTGACCATTATCCGGGGCCCCACTGTTACTCCCTTCTGCATGAAATCTGGTCTGTCCATTGCCCCCATTGGTGTTAAGGCCCAGAACGTTACCGAGTGGGCTCAACCGTTGTGTGAGGGTGTCAATTAACTCCATCAGTCCTTTGGCAAAGGTTTCCTTCATTTCGTTTTTCCCTTTGCCCAGGTCGCTTAGGATGTGCAACACACTGTCATCATCTTTGTCATTTCTTTCTTCGTTATGATTCCCCATGTTCGCTGTTTCTTCTTCTTTTGATACTTCAGGTGAGGGCTGTACCCCACGCCCTTGTCTTCTTGTCATTCAATCAGCCACAGGCTGGCAAGATCAGAGCTCTGATACCACTGTAATAACCCTAGGGTTTTTAGGTACTCAGCCAACTGGTAAACAATTTATTTGTGCACTTTCCCAAAATAATTCTGCCCTATCCAGTTCTGATTTCAATTGTTGCACAAAGATAACAAGAATAATACCATGTAATACCCAACCTCCAGTGATTAAAACAATAATGACGTTATCCAAGCAATTTCCAAAACCAGTAATGTGCAGTATCCGACAGTATTGGAAACAATATTAAAACTAGCAGTAAATAGCTTCAAGACCCAGCAGTAAACCCCCTAATGGCTGCTGTTACATACCGAGACCAATAACCGACAAACTGTAGCAGCAAATCTGTAACAGAAGTTTATCTGAGTAAACCCTAACCTCTACCACAACATAAAACCAAGAAACCTGTGCTTAGAAGACTCTTGGCGGAGCTCCAAGGCCTTAGTGTTGCATGAGGCTTTGCCTTGCTATTTTCATCACAATGGATGGGGTTTGCACTGTCATATTATTTCGTTTGGTTGGTGTTTTGGTGGAGGAGACTCACTTTTGTCCTTGGTGGATGCTCATGTTTAGTGGTTCATCTAGTGGTACTCTTCTTCATATTGCATGCCTTTTCTTGATTGATCGCATTCTTGGTATATGCTTCATAGTTGCTTACTACATTTGATTGATCTTGGCATCATGTTGGTTCTTGGATCATCCTTGTGATTATGGATGGTGGTGTTATATTATTGGTTTGTCACTAGGAGGGAATGTTCCACATGGTCCCTTTTTGTTCTTATCACCACATTACTAGGTTTGCATGACATGATAATACTTGAACCTAGTAGCCCTAGCCCTTTGTGGTTCCATTTCACATGTGTGGTACACCTTGGTAGGTTGGCATCATCTTCTTGGAGAACACTTGGCTTATTCATCCTTTTCTAGACTTCCGAATGGCTTCATGTGGCTTGATTTAGGATGGTTTGAGCTTCATGGTGTGAATACCTTTACTAGATTAGAGATATTTTGCACATAAACCGCTTTATGATTATGTGAACATGACTTATTGATGGAGTTCTATGTCTTCTTTGGCTTGATTTCACACCTGGATATGTATATGGTGAGGTGGACTATGGTTCCTAGTGGAGAGCTTCTTTATTGTGCACACACATTGAGGCATCTTCACAGTCTTTACATTATTTTACTGCTGGAAATGGGGTCAACCCCTTCCTTGGAAGAGTTAGTTGGTCATAATGGTGGTTTTTACCCTTTGTTTTTCTTTCCAGAATCCAACCAATGGTATTGCACTGTTTTATGATTTCTTGGAGGTTGGCACACTTCCCTACGACACACCTATATGGGATTGGTTGTGCATCATTATCAATTAGAAATGGAGGATTATTTTATCAGTTATCGACTTCTCCTTCCTTGCACATGTTTGGAGGTTGCTATGCCTTGGATACTAGTTTCGGAGGTGCCCTAGCCTTATGGAGCATTTATTGTACACCATTACACACATTTGATGGGGTGTTGCACCTTGGAGGCTGCACATGAAATTTTGAGGTGGTGGTTGCACATCTATTGAGGATGTGCCACTTGGGGAGCACTATTTTATCATTTTGATGAGGTTTTACATGGTCAAGACCCAAACATGTGCTACCATTGAGGCTACTGGCTAATTTGAGATGATTTAAAGAATGCAGATATTCACAGCTCCTCATAATGCCGATTTTGTAATTCTGGACATAAATTGTGTATGGAGTTTTTGAAACGTCCAACGTTTCGAGTGGACACTCCACCCATCATTAGGGACTCGAAATGTTGGATGTTTCAAACACTCCATACACAGTTTATTTCCAGAATTACAAAATCAGCATTGAGATGATTTACTTGGTCCACCTTATTGTGGAGTGCACCCATAAGATTATTTTATTGTCTTGGAGGATGCACATATGGAGGCACACATTTATTATTTCTTGGAGCTTGTTGCTTGCTCAACCACTCATTTAGAGGATGTATCACATCTTTTGGTGCTATTTTTGGAGTATGTTCCTTAACCACCCATTATTTTGTTATTGTTTGACTTGTTACACGAGTTACGTCATAGGATTTATAATATTGTTTTCCTTGGAGATAAGGATGTATCTATCATATTTTATTAATTATTCTTGGAGAAGAAAATGGATCACAACAACTCGTCCTTACTTTTACTAAGGAAGTTGTTGAGGAGGTTTGAAATGTAATATTTATAGTATTCCTTGGAGAACTAATCGGTCTAGGAAAACAATTACTTGGTTATTGTAAGAGAGATGGAGCTCACTCTGTTTAAAGTGTAGCTCTCTCCATTTGTAAGTCACGGTAGGATTCATACTAGAACTCCTCTCTTGAGCTTCATTGAATCTCTAATGAAAGCTGTAGAAAGTTAAGGGTTTCTTATGTGTGGCTGCCCATCTTCTCATTATTTGCTAGTTTATGTTGCTGGAATATCACTTCAATTCTACTGCAATAAGGGTTTTGAGCATGCGGTAGTCATGTCCCTCGAATAAGAGTTTTGGATGAAGTGAATTCCCTACAAGGACCCTTCCAATGGTGATTGTTTTTCACATAAGCATGACAACAAAAGGGTACTCTTATCATAAATTAAAAATATGCGTTTCCTTTCCAGGAAATGATAGGGGCAAGAAGTCTTAATTGTTAGAATTAAGGAAAAATTATAAAACAAAAACTTTTAAAATTTCTGTTTACTAGATCAGCACATGTAAGAAACAGATCTAAAATAAATCCTGAAGATAATAAAAAATTTCTGAGAGTAAAACAAAACTCTAACTTACCTCTTCATCAATGAAAGAGTACGTGTCACATGTGTGGATGTATACCTCAGAAATATGCTCAGACATTAGTTTAGATTCATGGATCAATTCTCTAGGGTTTGATCTCTGTCAATGTGAACTATGGGACAGTTTTGCTAATGATGTAAACCCTCAAAAGATGCTGTAGACAGCAAGAACAAACAGCAGGACCTCCAAGTAAATAATAGCAATACCCACAGCAGATAGAACCCTCCACAGAAACAAAATAGTTCACATGTGTGAACTAGACAGCAATTAGAAACAACAGATCCTTCACAAGCAAAACCCTCCACAAGCAAACCCTCCACACAGGAAGAGTCTGGACGGCAAGATAACAGACCCTCCACAGGCAGGACAGCAAACTTCTCAACTCAGAAAAATGGACAGCAAGTTAGCTGACCCTCCACAAGCAGGACAGCAAGATTTGCAGACCCTCCACAAGCAAACAACAACCCCCCCCCGCCCCCACACAGGAAATCTGGACAGCAAGTTTGCTGACCCTCCACAAGGACCTCAGCTTCAACATGCGGCACTAGGAGGAGAGTCCGCTGCTGCTAAAACAGACCTGGCAGTCAAAGAAAGGGAGCTGCGGCTCTCATACCCAGCTGTAGCTCTAAGGGGTAGGTCCGGCAGCCAAGGAGATGGCTCCTCTGCACAGTAGACAGGTCCGGCAGCTGAAGAAGGAGGGGCTGCATGCACCCTATACTCTCAGCAGGTACCAAGGAGGAGCTTCCAGCTAACATCAATCAAAAAACTCAGATGTAAAAAACTGATAACCAGTAGAGAGGCCGCACCACACAAGAAACTAAACACTGAGGTGGCCGCAGCAAGGAGAGAGAGGAGAGAGTGAGTGTATCTTTTAAATGCTAGAGGGCAGGGTCTTATTTATAGTTAGGGAGAGGGGTTAGGGTAATTAGGTTTATAATTAAATATTGACATTTAATTAATATAAATATTAATTAATATATCAATTAGTATTAATATAAATTATAAAAACCCTAATTACATATAATGCCCCAATCACATAAAATAAAACTCTAATCACATAAAGTAAAACCCCAATCACATAAAACAAGAGGGAAATCAAAAGAACAAGGGGGTACCTGTTAGGACAAAGTCAAGGGGGGTTCCATAATGGAAAAACATGTCCACGTGAGTTTCATAATGACCTATAAACTTTATCATCACTGCATAAGAGGGTATATCAACAATGTGGTCATGTCCATCTTCATAGGCACTCTTAGGTCTCATGGACCATCTCGGGAGAGAGGAAGAGGAAGAGGATCACACATCAACACATCTTGGTATTTCACCAAGATCTACCTGGTCAAAGACCAGGTTGCCCCAGAACACATCTGGGGGCCCTAGAACACATCTAGGGACTTATATCAACCACCAAGGAACACATCCAAGGATCAATCCAAGCACTGAGCAAGGATTTCCCGGCACACATCCAAGGGCCCTAGACACCTCTAGGGACTTATATCAACCACCAAGTAACATATCCAAGGATCAATCTAAGTACTGAGCAAGGATTCCCTGGAACACATCCAGGGGCCCTAGACACATCTAGGGACTTACTGCTTGGTCTAAGACCAAGAACCCTAGTCATATACTGGGGACCCTCACTAGGGTCTTTTGCCATGGCTCTCACTGCTTGGTCTCATACCAAGAAACCCCAGGAGTGTGCTGGAGGCCCTAGTCCATAGCTAGGGTCTTTTCCATCCTTCGGAGAATGGCTCTTGCAGCTGCGTTAATTTCAACATTAATCTAACAATAAAAGCAACAAGCGATCAACATAGGAAACATTTCAACCAAAGCTCTTGTTTATTGGCAAATCTGTCTTTTACATAAATCCTTTTGTAGCAGGTTTTTGAGATGACTTTCCAGCAACAAGAAATCAACACATATGGCTGAAACTGAAGAACCTCATATAACATTAACCGTCAACTTTTGTTCTCTTCACAAGTTCTTCGAATACTACCCCAAGAGTTCTTTACTCAAACTTTCACAAACCCAAAAAAATGAGGGGGCTTCTCTTTTTATATAGATATAACTGAAAACCTTCAACAATAAAATGATAATAATCAAGTTCTAGATCCATGATCTCTCCTAGGAAAAATAAAAGTTGCATCTCCTAACCAACTCAATGACAAGTCCTAATATATAACAATAAAATATTAGGACAAATTGAGTGGGATGCCAAGACGCCTCACTAGCTTGGGCTAGTTTGACTATGTAATATATCTCATAATGCCATGTGTAACCTCCTCCAATGGAGTCCACTTCAAGAAGACTCATTGCCACTTGCCAAGGTGCAATAATCAAGGGGATGCCCCTCGAAATAAGGGATAAAATCACCTTGAGATGTCAAAACCAAGTCCAAAATAACAAAATTAGCTAGTGTGCTCCTCCAAACATGCTAACAAACCCCCTAAAGAGTGAATCTCATAAGAAATGTGCAATAAAGGTCCATTGTTTGTTATAACAACCTCCTCAAGGATGGACAGCCTCAAAATATGTGCCAATAATGTGGATCCAGGTGAATAACTACCAAATCTCCTCCAAACAAGGTCAAAAGGTAGAGTGCTCCAGGGAAATGTGCAAAAGAGGTTGTGTGCTCAAAATAATAATGAAGATCTCAAACTACTTGCCAAGCCACATTTGGAACCCTTTAGTTGATGGGCATTCTTCTAAATAAGTGTGCTGGGGCACGTGTGAATGCAACTCAATGTCGAATCAGCCATCAATATGCATAGTACTCCTAATGATATGCATGAATTGTGGTCAAAGGAGGCTCCTCTCCTCAAGCACTCTACCAATCAAGGCACATCATGCATGTAATGTAGAAATGTAACATCATATGTGGGGCAAGAATGCAAGGCTCTCATCCAATTCTATATCCTAGTGATGTAGTATGCCTCCACATATGTGACTGATGCAAAGATGATGCTCATTGATAAAATAGACATCAATAGTTAGAATCAATGGCCACCAAGCCCAAAATCCTCCATAATGCGGCCTGTTGAACAGGGTCTTCAAAACATTGTACAAATCAATGTCACCAGTCTAAGAATAGACAAAAAGTCGGTGAGGGAAAAGAGCTAAGAGTTTGAATTGGATTGGGAATGAATTGGGAAAAACTCGACAAGTACAAAAGAATAAAGATTTACACATTTTGAATTAGAAAAAGGCATTTTCATTCAATAAAGCCATGTCCATATGATGCACAATATCAATAGATGTCCAAAATTTCATGGATGAATAGGTATCTTGAGTTCAAATAGAGAACTGGAAGCATTTTCTTATAAACGTTAACTAAATAGTAAACACTAACTGCAAGTTTCTTCTTTGAAAAAATGAGAGAAAACCCACAAAAATCTGCTTTTATAGACAAACTAGTGCAATCCTTTGCTCGCAATTTGAAATCACGATCTGTACTAAAATTGTGAGTTTGACTCATGTTGAATTGGCATGCTTTGGATCGGCTTGTTTGGAGCTCGATCCAATTCAAACTTGAAAAATTGTTCTTTAAATCACGATTATGGTTTCACTGGTTCAGGTTCATAGGTAGTTCATAGGTATCATGAGCGGTAAGATCTTCAATTGTCGATGGTTGAGTATGAAGAGGAGGGATGACTTCCCTCCCTTGAGCCAAGAGTCTCAATGTTTGAATCTCTCCCAACATTGGAGGCCGTAGAGAAGGAACTCACAAGTGATTATTTGTTTGAAGACCTGGAAGAGTTGGAGGCTATGGTTTGTGGTGTCTTGTTGTCTAGCCAATGTAACCTGCTGCTGAGATCTAGAAGTAGTTGACTATCTGCTGGTACCATGTAAACTTTCCTCGGGTCTAAGACAGCAACTCCATATGGGTCTTGCTGTGGCAACACATAGTGCCTCCTGTGATCTCACAGATCTGGTTTCTCATATAATGCCGCTGGATGCTTGCCTCTTGGTGCCTCTGTCTGCTAAGAGTACCAGAAAGAGTGATGTAATCACCCTGATTTTGTCAAGTTAAGAGGGATGCCAAAGTGAATGGGACTGTAGTTTGAGAGCCTCCCTCCTGAACAAGGCTAAGCACCACTGGTCTGGGTACCAAAAGAAGATGATCTAAAAGAGTATCATTGTATCATTTTGGAAAATTTCTTGTAATAGTGGATATATATGTGGATTTCTCATACTTGTTTTTGAAAGAATTTTGAAATTTTAAAAATGACATGAAAAATTAGTACCTCTGAATATTTGAAAAATTCACATGTTTTCTTTCATTCTTAGCTTTGTAGTGTGAAACTTTGTGAGAAAATTATGCTCTGATTACCAATGCTCTCTATTTCTATCACAGACTTTCCTTTTGTTAGTCACAATAGGGTCAGTGTTTATGACATCGTGAATTACAAATGCAAAGCTAGTGGATAAGTTGTTATTGTCTTCCTGGTTAATTTGTGGAAGGATAAATCATAAATCTAGTTCTTATAATGTTTCCAATGGAGAAAAATGTTTGGAAGAAAGTTTTGTTCAAGAAAATAATAAGTTTGTTGAGTTCTCAAGATTATTTTGCCATAGACAATATTAAGAATAGTCAACTTCAGTTTTACTATAAGTACTATTGAAATGCTGTTAGTCATTTTTCCTTGAACGAATTTCAAGCAATATTTCTCTCAAATTATGCAAGTGCAATTTCCTGTATCTTCTGTGTCTTTTTTTGTTTGTTTGTTAGTAATGGCCATCACTTGTGGGGCCAGCATTTCAACCGTTGCCTAAGAAACCACAACCCAGGGCCAACTAAGCCGTCAAAATCACCCGGGGATCCACCCGGCCTGGGCCGCAACAACCCTTAACATGGATGGATTTTTGGGTCTCCTCCCGACCAAACACACCGTAAGGGTATTGAACTGGGGTCGCCTAGCAAAGGAACCCCACACCTTAACCAATTGAGCTAGCAAGAATTGACTGTATCTTCTGTGTCTAATTTTGGAGTATTTTTATGAAATTTTCATCTATTGTTTCTTCTGTTTCTCTTCTATGTTGTAAGTTCTAACTATAATTAGTTATAAGAAGATGGCTTCTCAAACTTTACTTGACATATTTTAGGCTTGACAGTGTATATTTTACTGACAAGGTGATTATTTAGATGGTCATGTTTCTTGACTTGGGAGTTAGATGTTGATCATCTACAGAGTCAGATAACAATGTAAATGGTTCTCTGGGTATTGTAATAATTTTGTATGTTGTAAATTGCTATAAGCTATTATGTGGTGAAGTTTGTGTAATTTGTCATCTATGATGATTATGGTGCCACATCTCAAGCAGACTGAGTTTATCTGAATGCAAAACACAGATAGATGTTTGATCTAGAACTTCCATTGCTTATTGGGTTGTGCTTCATGCAGCAGAACCACCTTCAACCACCTATGTCAGTATTTAACTCAAAGCTTGAATATTAATAACTATTGGTCTTTAGATAAATTGTATTATATAAGTGGCTGGATGTACATTGTTGTGTATATGTTGTTTGATAAATTTTGGAATAGAAAAAACGTTGCTTTCAGTCAAAATTTTCTATATATTACACCTTATCAGGTTCTCCCTTCTTCATGTTGTAGCTTTCTTGGCCATAACAGCTATCAACAAGGCTTTACAAAAGATAGTTTTGGTGTTGCATGAGATTTTATCTATGTTGGGCCTACAGATTCCATATGTAGTATAGTTGAGCTTATTATATTGTCTTGCGGTTTATGCATATTATGAGTATTTCCTTTGGTTACTTATAATTTGGCTTTGTTGGACAGGAACCAAAGAATGGCTGATGACCAATCTGTCCTTGGAAGAAGACGAATTTACTATGATCAAAATGGTAGTGAAGCACTAATTTGCAGTGATAGTGAGGATGATACAGTTGAAGAGGAAGATGACAAGTATGAGTTTGGTGAAGGTGATGATTCGCTTTTGCGGTAAGTGCTCTATACATAGATAAATGTTCAAATCAACTAGAAATGTATCCTTTTTTATTAGAGAAGTTATTGGTATCATAGATTTGCATTACTAAAGATTCATCAAGAAGGATATTTTAGATCGTTTGTAAAAGGTATTGGAAGGATATATTGAATATCATTGTAGTTAATATGGGTATCCTAGTTACTATGTTACACTTGTCGATAAGAATGAAAGTATGATTTTTTTTATGGATAGATTAGTTTTTTTAGAATGTTTGCCATTAAATTCGACTATGTGTGTGTGTATATATATATTATTTATTTATTTTTTCTAAAGAAAAAAGTCTGCAATTTTATTTATAAGAACAAAATTACAATACATCAGATGCGTGGAGCATTCAAAAAAGCTCTTACAACCAGTAACAATTCTAAATAGATCATCATCTTCTTCACCATACTATGTGAACTATAGTCCAAAATTAACAACAGTTTTCTTTCAACAAGTCAAATATAAAAGTTTTCTTTCATTAGTTAAAAGAAACTTTATGAAAAATCCTTCACCTATTTCTCTGTCATCATATCATCACAGATTTATCCATGAAATGAAATAAACCAAAAAACAGATTTCGAGCCATGGATCATGAACATATTCAAAGACAGCCCCCGCCACTTGTTCTGAGATCCACTAGGTTCCATTATCCATCCTTGTTCCATCTTTTGAAATACCATCTGCAATCTTGTTCCTGTCTCAGTAGATGTGTGTGAAAATTAATAGTAGAGATGAATATCGTTATACAGAGGTTGTAATGTGAAATTCCTCAGTACTATTTCCGTCCTCAACCATTGAGTTACTAGTAGGGAATCCCCAAAGATTTGTGTGTGAGACCCCATCCTCTTGAGCTAGTCTCAAAACCATCTTGAGAGCCATCAATTCACAGTAATTATTTGTTTTTTGACCAATGCCTGCTTTGAATGAAATCCTATGATTTGGAGATATAAAGAGAATTCCTTCTGCTCTAGCCCTAGGTGGGGTTTCATGTGAGGATCCATCAAAGAAAGCCCCAAGAATGCTTTTATTAATTTTCACTTCCTTGGAGTTATGATGATTTTGTTTATCCTAATTTTTTGGATATGCATTTAGTATGTTTAGTCCTTGAAGAACACTTTTTAAGAGTAGCGTCTCTTTAGTTTTTAAACAACTTCAAATTTTTGGCCAGCCAAACTCCCCAATATATGTTTTGACACACCACATCCTAAGCGCCTCTTCAATATTTTGTCTTGCCCTTACATTTTGGTACCCTATCATCCTTTTCACTCACAAACTTCCATTGTAAATGGGCAAGTCATGATGATATGAGCATTTGTTTCTTCTGCTTGCTGGCATAAATTGTAGCATCTAGGCCCAAGAAAAAATATGTTTCGTAGAATATCTCAGGTAGGAGCTCTAATGTTTAAGATCAACCACATGGAAATTTTGGATTTTGAAGGGCTCTTAAGTTTCCATATAACTTTCCACCACTAGGAATGCAGATCCTTTCTTCCCTCGTTAGCAAGAGCATTATATCCAATTTTTGGTACATATACCCTTGATTAGTTTCGAGATCAAACCAACTGATCATCCTCCTCTGATTCTAATTGTTAATGTTTAAGCCATTATTATAGTTCTTTGCATTTCAATAGATAATAGCAACATAAGAACAAGATCACTGAGAAATACACATTCACAAGAGACACAACATTTATTTTGGGAAACACTCTAGGGGAAGAAAACCCAGCAAAGCTTCCTTAATATAGATAGCCAATACAATGCCAAGAGATCTCTATGCTAAAACAGAAAGTCCTCTCCAAGATATGCGCCACTCTCTCCTTTGTCGGTAACAGATCAGAACTTGTCTCTCAAACTGAGCAAGTGAGTTGTGTTCAAATGAGGCGCTAGCCTCCTGTATTTATACAAGTTCTGGCACGTGTGAAGTGTCTCTTCACTGGCAGGGCCGACTTCTTAATCTGGGTGGGTAAACCCACCTTTATTATATTTTTGGGTCTCTTAATTAACTGCTGGGGCCGACTTCTTATTCTGCCTATTATAATTGTCTGTTGACCAATCCTCAAAGGGGATTTGGTCCTATTACAATAACCGACATGATCAATCCACAATGGGGATTAATCCTATGAATAAAATATCAATAATAATAAGAATACTCTTTGCAGTTACATTATTTCAACACTAATATTGCTAACTTTTAAAGAATCTGTGTATCTTTGCCATTCTCTTTCATTCTCTGCCTGCCTAACTCCCTTTAGGACATCCAAGGTTGGTGCCATTTGGTAGTCCAGGCTCGGTTCACAACCTGTTGTAACATATAATAACCTCTGCTTTGAAGCTCATGAATCAATTGATGTGATAGCCTATGGCCACCTTTGCTGCCAACCTAAAGGTTTAGATCTATTTACACTCTATCACCTTTACCCACTAGTGATATCAATCAATTTCCCACCAAACAAAGAGATGAGTTTACAACTTTCCACACACTTTCCTCCACAGTGTCAATGGTAGTGTATTTTGCTTTAACAATTTGGACCTGCAACACATTTCCCTGGATTGACCTTTAGATATTCTTTGCTGGAAGTGCTTTTGAAAAGAAGAACAGGTTCTTTAGACCCCAACCACTCTTTGCTTTTGGTAATGCTAACTTCCTCCACAAAGTCAGAGCAAAACCTTTTTTCTCTTATTTCCCAGACCAAACGATCTATAACATAACCACCTTATAATTTCTAAAACTACTTTAGGAATCCATGCCAACGCCATCCACTATAACAGAGTTACATCCAAGACACTTTGATCAGGACCAATCGTCCCCCTTGAGAAATCCACTTATTACACCACGTATTAAGTGTTGATGTTTGAACTTTGTAGCATCAGATAGGTACTTCCACACAGTTCTAATTGTCTAAGTCGTCCAAATCCTTCTACTAGGGTGTGTTTCCCCACGCACCCGAGATGGATGACTTCTGGGGGGATGTTTCCCCACGTCCTCTTTTTTGGGGACGTGGGGAGACGTAGGGGTACGCGACTCCCCAAGGTGGGGGATGAGTTTCCCTGAAAGGGGGACTCCTAGGTGCCCCCCCTTGAAAAGGGGGACTTCTAGATGTCCCTCCCTTGAAAGGGGGACTCCTGGGCATCCCCCTCGATTTTTTTTGCCGAATAAGGCTTAAAAAACAAAAAATTAAATTTAAAAAGCAAAAAAATAAATTAAAAAGCAAATATATAAATAGAAGTTAAAAGTTAAAACATAATTAAATTTTAAAAGCTAAATAGTAAAGCCTAAACCTAAAGTTTTAGTTATCCAAGTTATAAGTTATAACTTATGCCCATGAGAGCCATTCGACCCGTGAGCATATTCGATTAAGTAGGCTGTGAGACTCGCAGTGTTATCGGAAGTGCCCCCCCCTCGCTCCGGCCTCAGAAGCTTGCTCCGAGTGAGTTCGCTTAGGAAGCTGGGTAGGAAGCCAACTTCCGGGTTCAAAAATGCGCTTCCTGCCCAAAGACTCATTTTTTTTGTTTTTTTTAGTAGAGTTAGAGTGTGGAGTGTGGTTAGGGATGGGTTAGGGGAAAGTGAGGAGGGAATAAAAGATATTTCCCCCCTCAATTCCACCCAGCCTAGTAATTAATGGTAATGTTAAATTCTTAAAGTAAAAGGATGAAAATGAAAGATAAAGGAGAATGTCACTTTTACTTGTTTCAGGATGTTTGAGAGTGGTTCCGACCTCATTGGACTTCATATGGAGAAAGTAGAATTTTAGGTCTCATGCAAAATTCAGCAGACTTAACAATTTT
>ML783099.1:618592-629595 GCA_009831015.1 Picea engelmannii
GCTCCCGACGCTTCGCTTCCTAAAAACGCTCCCGCTTCGCTTCGCGCTCTGGCAACATTGCGTGAGAGAAATGAGAGCCATAGCTTGTGAGGAAAGGGTTTACTTGTTTAGAATGATGAATGATGAATTTAAATCAATGTATCAATATTTTACTATTTTTGTTTCAACTTTCATTTTTGATTTATGAATCAATGTATTTATTTACTGAATTTGAATTTGAATTTTGAATCATGTTTAATAGTTTATATCATTTACAAATCTGAATTTTCAATTTACTAATTTAGTAATATTTTAGTATTTACTGATGAATTTGCATGGGATGAATTGTTATTGTTGAGATTTTATCGTTATTATTTTTATTTTTAAAATTTTATATTTTATATTTTTTATATTTATATGTGATGTCCCCCCACCCCCCATTTCCCTAAAATCCCTAAAATTTGGGGTACTTCCACATGTCCCCCTGCACTTGCATCCCTCGTCCCGGAGCCTTGGTGGAACATTGGTAATTTACTTTAACTAAAGGAGTTATTAAAGTAATGTGTTTTTATAATTAAAGTGAATTTATTTTAATGAAATGCTAAAGTTATTAGTATTAATGAATTAAATGAATCATAGCCATTGATCTCAAGTGAGGTGAGATCTAATCTCAATTGTCAATCACTTTGGAGATTAGGGTTATGTTTGATTCAATGATAACCCAAGATTATAAAAGCAAGGCTAGGTGAAGGAGAAAGACATCCACAAGGAGCATATCCACTTTGGAGCAAAGAAGGACTTTCGCTGAAGTGCTTGAGTCACGAAGGATTGTGACTCAAGGGCATCAAAGGACATGAGCAAAGGACTTTTGCTCAATGTCTTGATCCACGAAGGACTGTGATTCAAGGGGTTTTAAAAAAAGACGAAGAAGGACTTTCATCTAGAGATCAAGTCCAATGGAGGAAAGTGTAAAGGTGCAACAAGAGGAGAAAACCCAACAACCAGAAATCAAATGATAGATTTTTTGGTAGTACTAGTAAGCAGATCTTGTAGATCTGAGGACTAATAGGTGGATCTAGTGCATATTTGAGGTACTAGCAGGTAAATCTAGTAGATTTGAGGTACCTGTTGCCGCCTTTATACACACCTGGGGTAACGTCGAAGAAACTTTCAATCCACTTGGTGTGTCCTTGGGGGCCAGTTTCGAGTAAATGTGTTGTCACTTGATCCTCATCTCCTCCGTCTAGGCCAACTCCTAGCGAAGCCAAGGGGGGTAGTCCCTATGAAAAATAATCTAAGGCTCTTTAAATTAAGAAAGCAAAAAGAACTACTTCTATGAGTTTATTGCTAAATAAAACAAATACATTCAACACTTAAACTTCAACATCATTTGAGATAATCAATAAACCATTTGTCCATAAGCATGCATGTATTGGAAATGATACAAGATCTGCAAGATTTAACAATATAAGTTAGACAATTGCATGAATATAGAAGATTGCTCACATAAAGATGAACCAATTATACTAGTGTCTTAAAATGAGTTGTGGGCAATTGTTGATTGAGTGTTTTATTAAGGTTAATTAGAGTTGAGTTAATGAGAGAAAATGTGGCCTCTTTAGAGGTTAGCTCTTTGTTTGGAAACTTGCGGAGAACTTACCAAAACCCAAGAGGTCTCACCAGTGAGCTCACTAAGGGCGTTAGATGTCCAAAACGGGTGGGAAAACCAGGTCCCAAGAGGGCCCGCTTTACTTCACAGATCACCCTTAGGCGTTTTCCCGTGCATTGAGCTAACAACTTCAGAGATTTCCCTAATTAAACTACAAACAAGGTTTATTGACTTTGCAATACTTGAAAGGGATAAACTTTGTACCCTGCTTTGTAACTAAAAAGAGAAATTGCAAGATACTTGGAAATTGAAAGATTGCAAAACTTATTGCTGATAGTAAACAAAGAACTTTAAACTAAACATGCATAAAAATTGAGAGTTCCTTTTAATTAACATGCATGTGAAATGTGAGTGTTATGTGTGTTAGATTCGCTTAACTTGTATGTTTGTTTGAGATCAAAAGATTTAAACATGCATCAACAGAAAGAAAGCCAAACCAAGACACACAAATCCTCCTAATGGGGATGGAGACACTGGGCAGAAAAGGGCCTGCTTTTATTGCACCTATTACAATGAGAACTAAGTTCTCTTTGAGTTTCTCCTCAAGAGACTGGATCCTTATAAGCTTTGGATCTGGAAAATTTAAGAAATAAATAACAAGAGATGCTTCTTTGATGAAGAAGGAAATCCTCAGATGCTTCGAAAGTCCCGATTTCGCCAAAAATCGACGAAATCTTCCCTTGGTTGTCCAATGTCCTGCAAAAACAGCAAACAAAATACTCCAAAAGATGTCCAAAATCACTTTGGGACAGCCTAGGGAGTATGTGAAATCTAATAGAAAAATTGCCAAAAAGACTAAGTAAAATTTATGCTAAACTTGATTTTTTTTTAAGATTTTGGGGCTGCCTTTTGGGACAGAAAATGAAAGAACTTTAATATTGCCAAATAACAGAAATGAAGCTCAATCAAACATGCACCTTCAAGCCTTTAAATTTTATAGAAAAGAACTAGCAATAAAGGAGCATTTCTTAATCAGATCTAGCTTTAGATAGATGAGAGAAATGCCTAGATCTAGATACTTTGCAAGCGAAAGGAAACTAAGTTAAACTTTTAAATTTAAAACTAGCTTCTCAAACTTGCATGAAGGAAGTAACAAAGGAAGTAACCAAATAGCTTTTGAAGAATGTGAGAGGGAGGAAGGAAGAAACTCTTTTTTCCAAGAATTGAAAAGTAAGGGCTATGGGGTCCTTGATGAAGAGTAGAGGGAGCTCTATTCCTTGAAAATCTTGGACAAATGAAGGTTGAAGCTACAACCAATCAATCCTCCAAGCTTGAAGAACCTGCAAACAATATGTACTTCAACCCTGCAAACACTTGTTAAGAAGGTCTTTCCTGCATAAACAGAAACTCAAATATGCATGTTAATTTAATCGAAAAGAAGACATGCAATATAAAAGCTTGTGGTTCATAAGAAAAGAAATGAGATTAATCAAACTAGATTTACCTCACTCTACTGTATGACAGCATACTTTCAAAGCCTTTGCAAATAGATATACAAAATTGAAGCACAAGATACAGATTACCTCATAATAATAGCATACGATTCAAGCATCCACACATAGCATCAACACCAACAGAACTCCAAAGTCTTCTTTATTCAACTTAGAAATGATAAAATGATACAACAATAGGTCTATCTTCCCAAAGCTCCAACTCTCACAAATGGAGAGGGGAATGCTTGTTCATATAGCAAGAGTGGTGACAACTCCAAGAGGGATGCGCAAGGGTTTAGGAGGAGATGCGCTAGAGTGAAGGGGAGTGGCGCATGAGTTAGAGTGGGAAGGTGTGGAGTGGATTGAGGTGGATGGGTAGTGATGTAGGGTGAAGGGTGAGTGTAGTGGAGTGATGTGAGGACGAGTGAGGTGGAGTAGGAGTGTGAGGTGCGTGAGGGATTTGGGATGTGCGCGATCCCTTTAGGATGCGCCATCTCATCAAGTGGGGTCGAGTACCCACATTGGGATCTCCTCCACGCCCTTCATCCTCAGTGAAGTCACCATCATCTTAGCTAAACTCGCCTTGGTCTTCAGTCAACTGGGGACATAAGAAAAACATGCTTCTAACATGTTCCCCAATTCTCCTAAAAAATAGGAAATTAATTAAATTACTCATTTTTCGTAATTTTCGAGTAAATTTCATTTTTTAGTGATAATAATCACTTTTTTGTCTCGTAAGAAGGGAAATAGGGGTTTACATAATACTCTGGATTGGAAAACGGCCATAAATATGGCATCTGACAATGTTTGATGCCATATTTTTACAATTTATTGACTTAGAATTAAAAAATTCCATTTTGTGGGAATTTAATTAAGTCACTGAAACATAAAAAAATCTATCAAACCTAGCCGCAAATTCCATACGACACAATTAAGATGGCCTAGTATGAGCTCATATACATTTAGACACTAGGCACTGGTTTTCCATGCCAATGCCTAACTACCAGCACATACTCCAGCTATGGAGTCAGTCTTTTGAGTGAAAAAACTTAGAAATTATTTAATCGTCCACAAAGGCAGGCAGAAAAAATAATTAACAAGTGAAAAAAAACACTCTAGAGTACATGCTCGTACCTAGGTCTTAGGTGGCCAATAGCTTTTTACAATATCTCATACTCAGTTCATTTATTACAATGGTGGAAATGTAGAAAAATGTGGACTTTTGAAAGATCGACTGAACTCTGAACTTTGTCAGATGAGCATTGACTGCTCAATCTCTGGCGGCTCATCAGGAAATCCAGCTTGTGCAAACTGGGTGGATAACAGTACCAACATTCAGATCTAGTAGATCTGAGGTACCAATGAACAGATGTAGATATGAGGTACCAGTGAACAGATCTAGTGCATATATGAGGTACCGACTGGTAGATCTAGTAGATCTAAGGTACCGATAGGCAAATCTATCAGATCTGAGGTATCGACGGGTAGATCTGGTAGATTTGAGGTACCAATGGATAGATCTAGTGTAGATTTGAGGTATCAGGAGGCAGATCTAGTAGATTTGAGGTACCAACAGACAAATATTGCAGATCTGAGGATCAACAAGTGGATCTAGTGTAGATCCAAGTCCCTAGTAGGCAGATTTGGGAAGATCAACAAATAATTTCTTCAGGGCTTGAGTCGCCAGGTTTGTTGTATTTGCATTTTTTCTGAGTGGGCCACTTTCCTAGTAAGGGAGCTCTTGTAAGCTTGGACTCATTATAAATGAAAAGTTGATTTGAAGGGTAGAATTTTTATGTGCATTAGTGAAATTTGGTTACTAGTTTTTGCTTTCACGGTTTTATTTCTAGCCAATATATTTTATTCTGTGCTGTAATTTGTTTATCGACAAGGAAAAACACAACGTAGCCCTTGTTAGCCTGGACTCGTTATAAATGAAAAGCTGATTTGAAGGGAAAATTTTTTGTGTGCATGTGTGATTCTTGGTTACCATTTTTTGCTTTTGCTGTTTTATTTCTAGCCAATATATTTTATTTTGTGCCGATAATTTGTTTATCGGCAATGAAAAACATAAGGTAGTAAAGTATCTAGCTGTTGGGAATTTAGAGATTTTAAGATGGTATCAAAGTGTGTTGAAAATAAAAATGGTAATAAAGCTTGCACTCTTAGAGGGAGACCAGTTTCAGATACACAACAGTTTATGGCAACAAATCTATTAGATCTGATTTACACAAATGGGTGTTTAAAGGACCAAACATAGATCCATAGCAGTTTGTAGCAGATCTGTCAAATCTTCATGGAGATCTCTGCAGATCTATAAATGAGCAGTGAAATTCATTGAATGCTTGAGACACGAAGGACTATGACACAAGAGGATCTTAGCCTTAGTTTTTAAAACATGATTGAGTCGATATTAGATAGCCCAATCGATCGAGCGGATGGTTGGCTGAGTTGAACCGACCTTCAACTCGGCGCAATGACCAGTTTGGTATAGAACCGATAGAGTCGGAGCCAGTTCGATACCAAACCGGTCGAACTGGTTGGTTCGTGCTTGCTCAACCGATTTGATTTTGGACCCACCCACTGGCGTACTATATGGGAAAAATCATTTTTTTTTAAATAAACAAATTAAAGCCTAGTTCTAACCCTACACACACAAACTTAAATACACCCACCTCACATCTCACATCTCATCGTGGGCATTTGTTTGTGCGTTTGGACTTGGAGTTTGTTTTCTGCAATTGCCTCAACAGTTTTGGGAAAAATCATTTTTTTTTTAAATAAACAAATTAAAGCCTAGTTCTAACCCTACACACACAAACTTAAATACACCCCCCTCACATCTCACATCTCATCGTGGGCATTTGTTTGTGCGTTTGGACTTGGAGTTTGTTTTCTGCAATTGCCTCAACAGTTTTGGACTCATCTTGGAGAGCAGCTGCCTCAACAGTTTTGGACTCAGCCTGGAGAGCAACCACCTCAACAGTTTTGGACTCAGCTTGGAGAGCAATTGCCTAGCAACAAATTCCAGACCAGTCAACCGCCCACACTCAGGCTTCAACAACATTCACTCAACGAGTCAACAATAGACATTTCGTTTGGAGTTTTGGGTAGTCGCTCGTCAACACTTTACAGACTCATCAACAAGTATTTTCCTTTGGGACATCTAATTTTTTATCATCATTACCCCTTCTCTCTTCTCCTCGATATACTACATTTGATCTCCTTAAAGAAGGAAAGCCAAAGCAAAAGAAAATCTTTGATTTAACTATTTATGCAAGTTGCTGCTCCGGTATAGAATAACTAATAAGTAGGTCTCTTGGATAATCGTTTTAAGATTTGCTAGCAAACAACTATATGTATGAAGTTCGAATATGGTATTAGTCTAATATTGTTTGTTTTAATTTGAAATTTTGCATATTTCTTTTCATCCATAATCCATAATCCATGGTCGTATGAGTCAAAGACGCTGCATGGAAACGTGTTGATATGATTGATGGGTTTATGTATTGCAAATGTTGCAAGAAGCTCATCAGGGGGGGGATTCATAGGATAAAAGAACACTTGGTTGGTGTAAGAGGCAGAGTTCTCCCATGTGATGCATCAGATGAAGAGATTGGGTAGATTAGAATGAAAATGCTTGATCGGTTTGAGAAATTTGAAGAAGAGAAGGCTAAGCAAAAGGAAATAAATGTTGAAATTGGGAGGAAGAGACAACTTGCTGCTGCAATTAGAGCAAGTGGTAGTGTTGAATTTGAAGGCTCTTCATCTATGGCTTCTACCAATGTAATGGACCCCTTCCATTATGTTCCTCACCCACATGAGCTTGAGAGGCAGCTTAAAAAGAAGAACATTAAAAGTTATTTTCCACCTTCCCCCAACCACTTTTAGTGGCTCTCAACCAACTCAATTTCAACCCACTTTAGATAGCCATTGGAAGAAGCAAAAAAATGCGTCTGATTTTGAATACATTGCGAGATGGTGGTATGATGCAGATATCCCCTTCAATGTTGCCCGCTCACCTTATTAGCAACCTATGTGGGATTTTGTTATTGTTGCGGGAAAGGGCTTCAAAGGCCCTAGTATGTATGACTTGAGGGGTTCTCATTTGCAAAGAGAGAACCCCTCAAGTCAACAACATTCACTCAACGAGTCAACAATAGACATTTCGTTTGGAGTTTTGGGTAGTTGCTCGTCAACACTTTACAGACTCAACAACAAGTATTTTCCTTTGGGAACTCTAATGTTTTATCATCATTACCCCCTCTCTCTTCTCCTCGATATACTACATTTGATATCCTTAAAGAAGGAAAGCCAAAGCAAAATAAAATCTTTGATTTAACTATTTATGCAGGTTGCTGCTTCGGTATAGAATAACTAATAAGTAGGTCTCTTGGATAATCATTTTAAGATTTGCCAACAAACAATTGTATGTATGAAGTTCGAATATGGTATTAGTCTTTGGAATATTGTTTGAATATTGGTATTGGTCTAATATTTTTTATTTTAATTTGAAATTTTGCAGATTTCTTTTCATCCATAATCCATAATCCATGGCCCTATGAGTCAAAGACGCTGCATGGAAACATGTTGATATGATTGATGGGTTTATATATTGGAAATGTTGCAAGAAGCTTATCAAGGGGGGGGGATTCATAGGATAAAAGAACACTTGGCTGGTGTAAGAGGCCAAGTTCTCCCATGTGATAAATCGGATGAAGAGATTGGGTAGATTAGAACGGAAATGCTCGATCGGTTTGAGAAATTTGAAGAAGAGAAGGCTAGGCAAAAGGAAATAAATGCTGAAATTTGGAGGAAGAGACAACTCGCTGCTACAATTAGAGCAAGTGGTAGTGCTGAATTTGAAGGCTCTTCATCTATGCCTTCTACCAATGTTATGGACCCCTTCCATTATGTTCCTCCCCCACTTGAGCTTGAGAGGTAACCTAAAAAGAAGAAGAACATTAAAGGCTATTTTCCACCTTCCCCCAGCTGTTTTAGTGGCTCTCAACCAACTCAAATTCAACCCACATTAGATAGCCATTGGAAGAAGCAAAACAATGCATTTGATTTTGAATACATTGCGAGATGGTGGTATGATGTAGATTTCCCCTGCAATGCTGCCTGCTCACCTTATTACCAACATATGTGGGATTCTGTTATTGCTGTGGGAAAGGGCTTCAATGGCCCTAGTATGTATGACTTGAGGGGTTCTCTTTTGCAAAAAGAGGTTATCTTCAAAGATGAATATTTGAAGGATTTTAAAGATTCATGGGCCAAAACAGGTTGTAGCATCATTTTAGATGGGTTGACTGATGGAAAGAACTGCACAATCATAAACTTCCTTGTCTCTTGCCCCCGAGGAACTATGTTTTTGAAATCGGTTGATGCATTTGATAAGGTGAAAGATGCAAACATGTTATTTGATCTTTTGGATGAGATTGTTGTGATAGTGGGGGTGGAAAATGTTGTTAAAGTCATTACAGATAATGCCTCTAACTATGTTCTTTCTGGTAAGATGTTAGAGGCCAAATATAGGACCATATTTTGGACCCCATGTGCTACACATTGCATAAACCTAATGCTTGAGGACATAGACAAACATGATTGGATCAAGACCGTTGTAGAGCATCCCAAGTATATCACAAAATACATCGACAACCACTCATGTGTATTGAACCTACTGAGAAAAAACATCAGGGGCGAGGAGCTTGTTAGGCTTGCCATCACAAGATTTGCAACTCACTTCCTCATGTTGTAATCTCTCATTTCTCATGCACAGAGTTTGAAAACAATGTGTAACAGTGATGAATTGAATGGATATTAGTGGGCTCGCAAACAAGATGGAAAAGACATCAAAAAAAGAGTTTTTGAAAACGCTTTTTGGAAAAAAAGCAACAAAGGTTGTGAAAATTTACGAGCCCCTTGTTAAGGTGTTGTGGTTGGTGGATGGGGAAACATTTGCCATGGGTTACATCTATGAGGCTATGGATCAGGGAAAGGAGTAGATAAGGACATGCTACAAGGATAGCGTAGCTAAGTATGGGCTTATTTGCGAGATCATTGATTATAGATGGAAGAATCAACTCCATCACCCCATCCATGCAACTGGGTATTTCATGATCCCGAGGTATCATTACAAAGTTTAGTTAGGAGATGATTTTACTGGGGAGGTCAAAGATGGATTGTACGAGTGCTTAGAGCGCATGGTCCTTGATGATACAGAGCAATTGGAAGTACATCGATAGATCAATGCTTTCAGTAGAGCCACGTGTGCCTTTTGAAAATACTTGGCAAAGATCACAAGAGATGTGGACCAACCAAGTAAGCAATTCCAAAGTTTCTTTAAGTTCAGTTGTCTAAACTTTAAATTTTAAATACTTGATTTTCTAGCCAAAGTCATAATTTAATTTTTCAACTAACTTTGCCTTTGCAACACATTGGTTGGAGTCATTTGGTAGCTAATGTCCTCAATTGCAGAAGTTTGTAGTTCGGGTCTTGAGCCAAACTTGCAGTGCTTCTGGATGTGAGTGCAATTGTTCTATCTTTGAGCGAGTTCACACGAAGAAGAGAAATTGTTTGGAACAAAAACGATTAAATGATCTCGTCTTCATGCAGTACAACCTCCGGCTAAGATGCAACCAATTGCTAAACAAAAGACCTAATACAAATCCCATTGTGTTGGATGATATTGATCTAACTTCAGAATGGGTAGAGGAGTCTCACCCAACAAAGTTTGATCATGATAGAGATATGGATGACTTGGGTTTGGGTATGGATTCAGTTCCACTAGGAGAAATCGGAGAAAGCGATGCACCAAGCATGGCACATGCAAGCACTAGTCGTGAAACTTGGGTAACTGGTGCTTTTGCTAGTGCTACTACTTCAACTACTATAGGGTAAGATGTCCTTGAGGAGAACAAGGAGCATGAAGGCTTTGAGTTAGAGGATGATTTTGTAGTTGGCATAGCTGTTGATGATGATCCCATTCGTAGCAGTGGTGATGAGTTTGATGCTTGATCATGTTGATCAATGATATGTAGTAGATTAGTAGATTGTAGTTGTTGTATGTTTTATGGATTGTAGAGGCCATTTAGAGCCTCACTGGATATGTATTTTGTTGTTAATATGTATTACATTCGGTGCCATTTTGATATATACACCCTTACATGGTATATAGATGAACAAACTTTGCATATTTTGTCTCTAATGGCTTGGAATCATGGTTTGAAAGCTTTAAAATAATGTTTTTTTATTAAAATTTAATTATTTAATGTATTTTTTATTGAACCAAGTCATTGAAATCAAACTGGTTTGAGTCGATGTTCGAGTTGATAGGTGATCGAGTCGATGTCTGGTTTCGATTTTAAAAACTATGATCTCAACAAGGGTGAAGGACTTTCATCTAGAGATCAACTCAATGGTCAACATCTATTTGGAGTCAGTGACACAAAGAGAGCAAAGGACTTTTATGCAAGAGATCTTAGTAAGGATGAAGAAGGACTTTCACGTAGAGATCAACTCATTCCAAAAGAGAAGAGAAGCACGGTGGGCAACAACAGATTGATTTGGCAACAAGGACAGATCTGAGCCGCAGGAACATGTCGTATAGAGCGACAACAACACTGTCCTTCTTCTTCTATGTGTACGGGCTCGTCACAAAACTGTCCTGCCTCTGCCATCCCAACGTCCATCTGACGGGCTCTTCAGCCCCATGGAGGTCCGAACTAGTCATCTCCCCATGCGCACCGATCCTCTGGTCTTGTCCGCTGGGTATGGTCCTGCACATCAAAGGGTACGCCCTCCAGGGGCTCATCAGTCCAAGACATCATAGCAATGTAGATCATATCTCATCATTAAAATTATCAAATATATGCATAATATCTCTAACAAATCTTCTAAGAGCTCAAAGACCCTACACA
>ML783099.1:661688-674510 GCA_009831015.1 Picea engelmannii
ATAGTGGGTAAGGGAAAGGGGGCTGAAAGGTTGGAAAGAGAGGCTAAGTTTTGAGCCTAGGGTCTAAGCTTAGGGGCTTAAGTCCTTGAGAATAATATTCTATACTTATTCTAAAGCTGTGGGACAAAACATGTTTTTTTATCCTAAGTCCGGGGAGAGGCAACGCATGCAGCTCCAAGTGTGCAAAAGGGAACGCATGCAGCTCCGGGAAGACAAGTGTTGACATGGGCGCATGTGGTTAAAAGCTTAAGCGTCAGCTGAGTTTGGGGTTCGTCCTCCATTCTGCTGTGTGCTGTCTGAAACTGGGAATTCTGTCTGGTCTTTGCGTTGATCCTCCATTCGGTCGTCCGTTGTCTGAACTGTGTGGCGGATGTGTTTGATCTTTGCATGCACCCTCACGCAGCTCTGAACCCGAAGCCTGTGATGTTTTCTTGAGAAGCCGATACACCCTCTGTCTGAATTGTTGAGTCTATGTTCGACCTCTGCGTGGATTGCTTGTCACGCATCCTGAAAACCGGTGTTACTTGAATCATGCTGTGTCTAAGTGGCCTTTTGCCGTTTTCTGGACGTCCACACCCAATTTTCCTGTTGTTGTTGTCACCCGTAAGTTAACCAAAAGCTGTTGCTGCTGTCGATTCTTGAACTTGCGGGAGTTGAGTTCAAAACTGGTTGAAGAACCGGGTTGTCAGGCTTGTGGTAGAAGAGGCAGGTTGTCAGGCCTGTGAGCAGCTCTCTCCAGGTGAGAGAGTCTGTTGGGAAGTGGTTTTTTCCCACAAAGAGTCCAGCACCAGTTACGGAGCTCTGAGAATTCCTGATCCGGCTTTTGCCGAGACCCTGTGAGGGAGGTGAAGCACTGATGGACTGTGCTTGTGAAGGTGTATGCTCTCGGGTGGAATAGGCATGTGGGGAATGAGAGTTCGTGAGTAGTGGGCGTAAGAAGGCTCCTGGAGAGAATCCTTCCGTTTGCTCTGTGCAGTTTTCATTGTAACCTTACCCTAGTCTAGGATTCCCTTGCCCTGGGTGGAGCTTGGTCCCAGCTCGAGGGTGACCCACTGTAGAGCGTGATGAGCAGCATGGTCTAAGGTTGGGAGGTTCATGGAAGGTCTGCACGTGGTTGGTGGAGTTACTACAGTTTCAAAGATAAGTATATGCAAGTGTTTAATTTCAATTAAAATGCATGTCTGTGATGCTTGCAATATTATCATGTATTCCGTTGCAATGATATTTAATGTTAATTCCATTAATTCTATATGCTAGCAGTAATACTGTGATTACTCTGTGTTGTCGGTTAAATTTCATTAAATCTGTTAATTAGATTTAATATGCACGATGTATATAAATTTATGAGAATGTTCTGCGTAGTAGCGTTGCCCAGTCGTGGGGTTGATGGCCGAGGACGTTACACTTCACCTATGCATTGTAGAGTGGGGATTTCTTTCATGCATTTACATAGTCTTCATCTACATCTTTCGTTTGCATAACCTTCCATCATTCACCTTCATCGGTGGACTAGGCTGCAATCGGTAAAACCACAACCCATAATGGCTGTCGAGCTGTAATCCAGATGGGTTCCCTATTCCAATTAGTGAGAGGTCTGATTGGGACTTCTTATGGAGGGTAACCCCTGATGTTGACAAAGGGCGACTTTGCACCCGTCAACACATGGCTATACCAACTAGTGTTACACTTATCATGATATTATTGTTTCTATTTATGAAATCCCTTGTTCTTGTGTCACTTTTTACATTGGCTAAATCATTCATTCATTTCAAACAAGATTCATGGAACACATTGTCAGTACCAACCATGCCCAAACCAAAATATTTGCCATTGTCAAACACTCTTTGAACAACAAACACTATGTATGTTTTGACCAAATCAAAATTCTTACAAACGACCACCACTATTATACCTACTTAATTAGCGAAGCTATTGAAATTGATAAACAACCCAACATTATCAATAAAGAAGACATCTTTTGTCTTCGTCAATCTTGGGCATCGATCATCAGTCACAATCAAAATCAAACCGTTTTGCCTAACAATCATTGACTCCTAATCTGCACCAACTTCCTCCGCTTTTGTGCTTGTATTTTAATATTTTAGTCTTCCCTCTAAAAGTCTCCTCTTCGAGATCCCCTTCCCCTTCCATTTCTCTAATTATTTACCTAACACACCCTTCCCTTCCTTATTTTTAATTCGACCAAACTTCCTTCTCTTTGCCTCTCCTTTGGTTAGAATTATTGATCTCTTCTATGGTCAAGTTTATTAATCTCTCCATTGGTTAAAATTTCACTTCTTTCCTAGAGGTTTTCTGCATCTTAACCTTGTGAATTTTCAACATTAGGGCTGTTATGGAATATGCATAAAACAACAACAACAACAGATAATATTTCACCTCTTAATGACCCCAATCCATTAGGCAATTCAAGAGAAAAGATACCAAAGTGTGCCAACAAGTTTCAGCCCTCTATGACAATCTCATCATGAAAAAAAATAGATCTGAAATTGTCTTTATGACCACTGTTGTTTCGATCCTAAAGCCTGAGATATGGCAAACCTTGTGAATTAGGTTAGAACTTGAGAATTCCATCTGCGTAACATGTAAGGGGTCCAACTAACTAGAAATCTACTACGAAAAGACCAAACATCACTTAATATCAAACGACACCAAGGAGATGCAACAAGTAAGGATGATACTTGCAAGCACTTCAAGGCGAGAGGTCTCCTATTGTTCTTCTCTTCAACAAGTACAAACTAGGGTTGTCTTAAAACCCTAATCTCCAAGTCTCCAAGGGATGAAACCTTAACTTTAGTATTTAAGATTATCCAAAGACTCCAAAAAACCCTATAGCACCTCCAAGACGAGAGATAAAGTACAAATGAAGATGTGCGAGAGAGGAAGATTAGTGCGCTCCTCTTAATGACATCTATAGCTCAAAATGAACAAGATTGAGGATTGATAAAAGAAATCAACTTAGGATTGATAAAATAAATCTCTCCTTCCTCTCTATATATGAGAGGTTAGTGAGGCTAACATTAGATATGTGGGTGTAAACCCCTATAAGCAACCTACAAAGTGACAAGTAGGATCACACATGTAGAGCGCTAGGCTCCAAGGGTGCACATGTCAAGCTCCAAGGTGATGTTGTACACAAGTAAGGATCTAATGCAAGGGTGCTTCACAAGATGTGTTGAATCCTCTTCCTCCATGCCTCCAATGATTCCAACAATCCTAATAAGCCATGTACTCCACTAGGTCCACTACCCTTGCATGAACATCCTTGCAACCCAAGTCTCCCCAAGTCAATTCCATGCCTCCATGCAGGTATCCAATCTACCCCTTCTTGTCTAGGGATCTAGGGATTAACACCCTCCTCTTGAATGCCAAATGCTTATCGAATATAGTGCATTCTTCAAGCAAGCAACCTTCTCCATGTGGATAGCATGTGGAATGTCATCACGTTGTCTGAAGATTTGCATTGCCCTAAGGAAGAATGTTGTGGAAGCACCCAACTGAAGTGAAGCAACCAGTGATTGAGGCATCTCCAATTTGCAAATCCATCACACCATGCACCTCAAATCTCATGAAGCACCCCTAGACATGGTATAAACACTTCAGAGTAAACCTTGAAAGCTAACACCTTCACATATCATAAAACATTCCTATGTCCCTTAAAATCAATACTGTCCATCAAAGCACCATAAAACACCAGATTAACCCGATAATTTTCTGATCCAACTTATCATCTTAGTTGACCTAAATAATAAAACGAATTCTTAATAGACTCAGACATATTTATATAACTACATCATTTTCATTTCACTGCCATTCATATTTCCTTATTTCTTTGATTCTTCCTTGCTCGAAGATGAGTAGAGAATTTGCTCGAAATGTTGGAACTATAATATCTACATCGCAATTGTAAAATTGAAAAACATATGGACAATTTTGACAGTTGCGCAAGCCTAAAGCAATTAAGTTTAATCCAAACAATAACCCTAAGCGTATCAAATATCAAATGGTCATATTGAGAGACTAATATTGGCCTTTGGGAGGAAGGGAATAAATTGTACACAAAGCCATAATTAGTAGGTAGTTGATTGTTGGGAGGTGAAAGAATACGTAGACCATAGTTAGTAGGTTGTGGGTAGGGAAAGGAATACACATGCAACAGTTAGCAAGTCGTCAGTGGTTGGGAGGGAAAGTAATGCACATGCTGTTTTTTGTAGGTCAAGAGTTGTGTTATATGAATAATGAAATTTGAGAGTTGGAGTGGAACACGACTCTTGAGCCATGAGTCAATGAGTGAACAGTGTTGGTGAGAGCTTATCATTAGGTGCTGGAAGCAGGTCGGACATGGGAAGGAATGAAGCATGACACACAACATCAAGTAAGACTCATACAACGAATTTTATTCAAAAAATGTTGAATTAGCCTTTCGAAAATGACTATTTCGATCCTAAAGCCTGAGATATGGTTAACCTTGTGACTTGGGTTAGAAATTGGAAATTCCACCTGCGAAACATGTAAGGGGTCCAGCTAACTATCTAGGTGTACAGCCAATGTCACCTCGCTTTGATCTTGTCTCACTTTGGGTTGGTGGTTTTTCAAACATAGTGGGGCTTACCTAAATAGTCAAGGTAATAGCATATAATAAAAAATGGTAAGTATCACCTGGATCGAAAGAAATAAACTGCGGCCATGAATTAAAATTAGACCTTAATCTGCAAGCACACAAATGTAGAAATTAAAACTAAATGTGAAAATCACTATTTATAGGTTTAAATGAGTGATAATCTATTGCTGTTCTGTGCCAAGTAAACACAAAACAGGAAGCTAAAAGCACTCTAAAATGCTAGAAAACACACTAAAACTGACCAACTAGGTGTTAGGTATGGATGGGCCTGCAAATCAATGCAAGCAAATGATTATGACAGCCTATATCTGTGTAAACTTGGAGCAGGACACCAAGCTAATCTTGCTGCTTTTATGCAGAAAACCCTAAATAAAAGAAACATAAAATGATAGGATAATGCCTAAGTGCACATAAATTGAGAAACAACTATAGTTTCTCCGTTTTGCATAAATAGTAAAATACCAGGAAGGTGAACTTGCTGTTTTTTGACAGAAAAACTGAATAACAGATGCAAATTTGACTCTCTTGGATGACCTAAATGCTTCCTAGATGAATGGAAATAAGTAAATCTTCTGAGAAAATATCAGACCAGTGTGGTAAAAGGGGACAGCACCCCAAAATGAGTGTCCAAGTGGATTTCTAGCAATCTATTCCATAACAACTAAGGATGAAATTTTTTGTTTAAGTTTGCTTTTCTAGAATGATTAATATAAGTAAATAAGATTGACTGATACCTTATCAAGTAGTCAATATGAATGATAGAAAGCAAGTAGGAAAAACATAACTTATTTGAATTTTACCTACTCAATTCCTATTTAGATTGCAATAAAAACATGTAAGAGTCTACTATTAGATATAGAAAAGTTTCACATACTTTGAACAGGAAAATGGGCGCTAAAATACATTAATTTTGATCTTTATTTCCAAGGGTTCTAGAACAAACAAATTCCATAAATTATAGATTTTCTGTTATTCACTTCCTCTTCAAAAGCTTTCAAGAAAGAGTCAAGGATATTTTTAAATCTTCTAGCAATTATGGCAGAATTCACCACCAAAATCAGCATGTCATCTTTGAATTGAGAGTGAGATAAAGCTTTTGAGCCATAAACAATATCAATTCAGGGGATGCACCATTATTTATTTCTGTTTCTAATGCTCTTTCGAAGGATTCTACTATTATAATGTATAAGAAAGGGGAGAGTGTGCAACCTTGTCTAGACTCTCAAACCTGTCGATGATTTATTGAAACAAGCTGGGCTTCCATTTATTAGAGGGGCTATCTAGGGGGAGGCGATACAGGCTTGGAGCTTGTTTATGAAAGCTTTGTTGAACCCAAACTTAGCCAGGTGTTTGAAATAAAAGAGTGGTCAACTCTATCAAAAGCATTGACCGTGTCAAGCTTGATGGTCATGTCTTACCTTGATGAGATTTTATTGGAATGTGTGGCTTCTTGGACCATAATTATATTCTCGAATATTAGTCATGCACGGACAACACCACGTTCCAATCAAACCAGCTTGCCAATGATATTTATTATTGCTACTATGATCTTAGAACAAACATTGTAGGAAATGTTGCACAAGGAGATAGTGTTGATCCTAGAACAGCTATATGGATTCTGTTCTCATGCAATTAAGGCTAGGAGAGTAGAGTGAATTGCTCCCTCTAAGCAAGGAGAGAGTGGGCACCCTTGTCTCGATTCTCATATCTTTATGATTTAAGGAAACACATTGGGCTTCCATTTATTAGAGGGGTTATTTAGGGAGAGGCAGTGCAAGACTTCAACCCAAACTTAGACATGATTTTGAAAATAAAAGTGGTTAACTCTATCAAAAGCATTCGCCATATCAAGCTTGATGGTCATGTCTTACCTCGTTGAGATTTTACTAGAATGTGTGGCTTCTTGGACCATAATCATATTTTCAAATACTAGTCTATTGTGACCAACACCTCGTTCCAGTCAAATTTGCTTGCCAATGATATTTATTATCATTGCTATAGGCTTAGAACAAACCTTGTAGGAAACGTTGCATAAGGAGATAGGCTTGAACCTCGAAAATGTAGATGGATTCCTTTCTCTTGCAATTAAGGCTAGGGAAGTAGAGTGAATTGCTCCCCCTAATCTTCTTTCTCTTTTGTATTCCTCGACCGGTTTAACCAAAACATTCTTGATGATTTCATGATAGTTTTGGTAAAATTTGGTTGAGAACCCATTAAGTCTAGGGAATTGATCATGGTGAAAGGAAAAGTTGATGTCTTCGACATCTTCTTCAAAAACAAGTTTTAATAGCATTGAATTATCTTTGTTAGTGAGGATCATAAGGATATGAAAAATGAGATCCTCTTAAGATTCTTCTGAATTTATAGGAGGCTCTGTTAGTAAATTCTGGAAGTAAATTTTTATTTGGTTTGCAATCTTTGATGCTGATGTACCATTAGGAGGATTTTTTTTGGAAATTTGGTTGGTATTCCTTCTTTTGTTTGCTATCTCATGGAAGTATTAAGTATTGTGATCACCAACTTGTCATGATGAAGCTTGGGGCATATCTTGCCTTAACAACTTTGAGCAACTCCAATTTGGAGTATTCTCGATATATTGCTTGAGACTAATGGTTGTCGATGATGAATTTTATGATCTCCTTAGCTTGCCTTGTGACCTCCTTAATCCATGTAGCTTAGGCCTCAATCTCTTTTACATTCAAATTTAAATTATGGACAATGAAAGCAGTCCAAAGAATATGTTTGTATCTACCCTCAATAATCATGTTTGCAGCTTTGCAAATCGGTGCATTATCTGTGATAATTTGCACCAGATTTTTTGTGCGTACTTGCTCAAAAGCAACAATTAAAATTTCAAAAATGAAATTACGATCTTTTACCTTGCCTAAACAATCTTTTGCTCTCAAGAACATTGCTCCTTTTGGTGATGATGAAATGACATTGATAAATGGCCTATGCTTGGTATCAATCAATCCATCTACAATTGCTCGAGGTACTCCAGGAGCTATGAATTGGTCTTAAAACATCTTCAAGAAGCTGCCTTTCTTTCTTCAACAAAACTATTTTGAGTTTTTCATAGTTTGGCGCCTTGGAACCTTGCTAGGATGTGTTAATTTCCCTTACCAAATCCTACCAATAGGGGGATTGAGCCACATTAAAGGGGATACCACAATCATGGATGGCCCTTAACACTCTTGTCTCGACTTCTTCTCTCCCTTAATTGTTCTGTCTATAGTTCGAGGTTTTGATGTCTCTTCTTCCAGCTGTACCACCCTTCTCTTCCTTGCTTCATGGACAATCCTTGGCTCAATGCTAGCAGCCAAGTGAGTATTGCTACCAACACCAATATTGCTTCTTGGCTCTTTCAACATTTGGGCATCATTATGCTCTTTGTCAAATTTGGCCCACCTTCAAATTTCTGGTATGTGCACAAACATCAACATCCTTTGCCCCTTAATGCAAAATGTGAGCCTTGACTCTTGTGTAAGAGTCCTTGTAGGTCTTCCCATCATCACATAAATTGCTCGATATGTGTCTTGAATTTGCCAAGACAATTGAAAAACATGGTCGACCATATTGTATGACATTTCGAAATTGGGAAACGTCATAAGGTACGATTGATGATGTTTCTAAGGTGTTTTATCTCGGTTTTCATTTTTCCTAACGTTTTGAGCATTGGTATGTGATCAATCTAGGTGTTTCCTACAACTTAGGTTGGATATTTTATGATACCTTTGTGTGGTGATATTATATTGGCTTTCAATGTTTTAATCTTATGCTCCCACTAATAAGAAAATGAGTTGAAGGTAGATTAATGTTTTGAAAGTTGGAATCTCCGACCCAGAGTCTGCTCAAACTTAGCTCAAAATTCGACCCATTTGAGTTTTATAACTCATTTTACTAGAAAATACATAAAATATTAAAATTTATTAAAAAATATTTTAAAGATTCCAAACCATTTGGGACAAAATATGCAATGTCTGCTCATGTATATAGTGCATACCATGTAAGAGTGGAGATATCAAATGACATTGAGTGCAATACATATTTGAAACAAAAAACATAATCAATGAGGCTGTGAATGTCTTGTATAGTCCAAAAAACAACATGCTACAAGCCATTGGCCTACTACATATCAATATGATATGTTTCCATTTTTAGAAATCTATTTTGGATTTTAGAAATCTTCTATTTTGTTTTTTGTATCCGGCAGAATCAACAACTAGCGTGGGCTCGTACTCGGGTGACTCGATTTCAACCTCTACCACTATAACCTCCAGGTGTACCCACGCTACACCACACATGACACACATGGCTAGTCGAGGTTTTAACCAACGACATCAGCATGAGTGCCTTAACAATGCGCTCTATTGTCGGCTGATCTACACCGCGAGGCTACTAATATTCTATTTGACATCAACTTTGCTTCATTATTTTTGTTTGAACGATGATTGTGCTTGTGAAACTATGTTTGATTATTGTTGTTGGTTTTGAACTTTGTAAATCACATGTTGAAACTGTTGCCGCCTTTATACACACATGGGTGACGTGTAAGAAATCTTCAATTCACTTGGTGTTTCCTTGGGCGCAAGTCTCGAGTCAAGGTGCTGTTACCTGATCCTTGACTCCTCTATCTAGGCCAACTCCTAGCGAAGCCAAGGGGTGAGTCCCTAACAAAAATATTAAGGCTTGAAAGCTAGTCTAAGTACAAAAAGGTAAATCTAGGACTTTATTGCAAGTAAAGACAAGTATATCAAAGCAAAGCTTATACTAGCAGCATATGATATTCATTCATTCATTTATAAGATAAAATCTTGATGAAAAGAGATATCCAATACATAAGATACTTGCACAAAATATCTGCAAGTAATAAACCACAAGCTGATTAGACAAKCCCAAATACAATGAATGAAAATAAGCTATTGCACATATGAAATTGAAGCAAAGATATGTGTAAATACTGAGACCATTGCCTTGATGAGATCATGGGCTGCTGAATGAAACACTTGCTTTTATGAAATTGCYTGAAACTARAAGTGTTTGAAGTAGTTGATGCTTCTTTGGATAGAGTATTTGTCGAAGTGTTGAGTTCTTGGAAATATGCATAAACCTTGTTGACCACCTATTTCAACTAGGGGGTCAACTCCATGTACCATGAAGATATGCACCATCGGGTGCTACCAAGTCAGAGACTTACTGATTCTACAAGGCAGTTTTGGCCTTCAACACTTCTTTTTGTAATGGAATTTTCGCTCCCCTGCGTGGGATTATAATGTAATGGGTCTTCATGGGTCATAGTTAGGTCAACTGCCTTAGGACTTCATCATTAGAGGAGTCCCTTTCATTGAGTGTTTTGTTTCCTTAGGTTATTAATTTGGCCTAACCAGCCTTATTAATTTCCCTTGAGTTTTTCACTCCCACAAATAATTCCTCCAAAGTGGTGAAAGGCGTTTTAATGGTCTAGCCCTCTGGTAGCTAGTGTCTAGGATTGTTGTAAATGACCATGTAAGGCATCTCCTAAAGTTTTGTGGAATTCCGTCGAGTCTAGATAGTTTTTTTCTTTAATTTATTAAAATTGCCTAAGTTGGGTAATTTTAATTAAATTTTGATGAAAAATGTAAAAACTAGGTCCTTGGGTTTTTGGTAGGGGTATTTGTGCTCAAAAGAAATGGAATGAGACCCCTTACACCCTTGGACCAAGTTTCATCTCAATTGGACAAGTTTTGCTAGGTGTTTGTCCAGATTGAGTAGAGAAAGAGTGGGAGAAAGTTCTAAACCTTTTCCTGACCTACCCAAACCCCTTTCCTAACCTTTTTACACCCCCTCACTTATCATTCAGATCTTTTCACTTGTTCCCCTGGGGGATTTGCGCCCCCCTTGATGAGTATGTGGTCCCAACTCAAAAATTAAAGTGGGAAACCCCCCCTAATCCTAAGTGCGCCCTCCTAGTCTCTTAATTAGATGATTGGGTGGGATAAAAGGGTATTCCCATCCCCCCTCACTCATCCCTCATGCCCCTCACCTCTCCAAAACCCTAAAGTTGCGTCCTCCTCTTGAGATGATCACTCTTGCTCACGTGTTGACACCTGGAAAGCATCCAAGCGGGGTAACTTCGCCTTCCCAAGTATAAATAAAGCCCTCCTCACCCTCATTTCTCATCTATTTTCAGTGTATTGTTACTATACCCAAATCTCTCCCACTCTTCTCTTTCTCTCCCATATTGCTCTCACTTTTCTCAAGCTTGTAGCAAATATTTGCTCAAGTTTGCTCATAATAGAAGAATCTTTGGAGGAAGCCATTGGCATTTGGAGTATTCTTGATGCTTGGATTTGGATCTTATTGGATGTGACTTGTATTTGTGTTTTTTTTGAGTTTTTAGCTTCTAGATTTAGAGTAGGAGATCCAAGCAAAGTACTTTGCCTAGATAGATCTATAGTAGTATTGCTCTAGATCTTAGTATAGTAGTTTCCTTTTTTCTTCAAAATATTTTGTTGTTGTTTTGGGATCTACTTACCTCCTTCTTTGTCTTGTAGCGTTGTCTCATATGCTTGCAAGTTGCTAAGGGTTGAGAAGAAGCAACATCAGATTTGGAAGTTGTCTTTTCCACCTAATCTTATTTCCTTTTATAGTTTTGGTTCTGTTATTCTGTTCTGATTTCTGAGTTTATGGGTAGATTTGTATTTTGAAGTAGATCAAAATCGATTACAAATACTGCTATTTTCCATTTTATATTTCTGTTGTATCTTAACATAAATTTTCTGCAGGGCTTTCAATCTGCAGTTTTCCAGCAAGTTTTACTTGCTGGTTTTTGTAGGTCTTTGACAGAAAACGAGGAGAAACAACCCATTTGGGGCCTTAAAACGTCAACAACAACCTCCTAAGTTGGGGTGCATACTTGCCCAACACTTCTCTCTTCTATTCTCATTGTAAGCAAGCCCCCAAAGAGTAACTAAGGGCTTGCACTTCTCCTAAAATTAATTTTCTGCAATTTTTTAGTTTCTTTGCCTACACCTAGGTAAGTGCTTGGCTTTGCCAACCATCCTAAATCGTGAGGCTTTACTTGCTGCCATTTAATTTTCTGTTATTAGTTTAGTTTCTTTTCAACCCACCTTGACACAACAAATGAAGGTTTGCCTCCACCTTGTGCCATTGTTTGAGGTTTGTTTTAACTTAGTTTCATTTACAAGTTTTTTGCTTTCACTTGTTTGCCTACACTTTGGAGTGTGCTTGGCTTTGCCAACCCCCAAAATCGTAAAGCTAGACTAGTTATGGTTGTTTTCCTTTTTTATGGTCAATCATGTTGTATGTTAAGTAATGGAGTAATCATATGCTAGTTTAGGCCCATGGGGGCATTGTGACTCATTTTGATAATTTTGCTCATAGTTGCTATCTATTTTGCTTTGGGGTTTAAACACATTTTCATTTATCTTTCAAGCATGTTAGTTGGTTGCAAGTCTTTCAATCTTAAGTACCTTTGCTTAATAAGTTAAATCTTTCATTCGATCTCTTGCAACCTTGTATGGTGTTATGGTTTAAGGCAAACATATATTTTACTTCTTGCAAGTTTCATTTCAAGTACTTCATGCTCTTTCAAGTTATTTACTTTTGTTAAGTACTTCTCTTTCATTTGCAAGCACACTTCTTTTACAAGCACTACATTGTAGTCACTTAACCACAACTAACTTAATACACCTTAGTCTCCTAGGCTTTTAAATTAACTAGTCTTAATAGGTCACCTTCTACTGACCCAACTTTGCCATCTAAAACGAGAATTTAAGGAAGCAACGGGAGGTGCTAGATTGGGGACGATCTCACGACGCTTGGCATCCTTCTCGGGAGTACTTCTATTCTTGGGTTGACTTGTGGAGCTAGGGTGGGGCCTTGTTTGCCTCACTTATTGAGCACCCAACAAATTTTTGGTACAAGCGAGGGGAGTTTTGGGGTTGTAACTTAGTTTAGGATTCATACTCTAACTTAACAACTTAATAATCCTAATTAATCCACTACAACCTTGGGCACTTTCATTTACATATCTTTATGGTTTATGCTTGAGTAATTTTGCAAGCACTTGTCAATTCCATTACTTTTCATGCAATTTACTTTAAGCAATTGTGGATGTTTAACTAAGTGAACTAAAGTTACGCCCTTGCCCTTGGAGGCTTCTTTTGAGCACTTTCATTTTA
>ML783099.1:686858-698679 GCA_009831015.1 Picea engelmannii
CCCTAGGGGGGCGTGATTTTTGAGTGTGGAGGTGGTGTAAGGGGTTAAACAAGGTTGGAAAAGGTTAGGAGGGTTATGTTATGCTTATGGGGTCTCTCTCTAACCATCATTTCAACTTTTCACATCCTCTAACTCATTATTACAACTTTTACATTTTGCCATGTTTGGACTTTAGGAATTAAAATTGTTGTTTTAGATTGACTGACACTTCGGATGGACAAACCCATGGCTAAAGTTGTCCGACTGAGCTGAAACTTGGTCCATGGCTGTAGGGGGTGCTATTCCATTTCTTTTGAGCACAAATACCCCTATCAAAAGTCCAAAGACCTAGTTTTTACAATTATTGCTCAAAAATAATTAATTAATTACAGAATTAAACCTCCAAACTTAGGGAAATTTAATTAAAAATTAATTAATTAAAAAAAACTAATTTAGACTCGACGAAATTCCGTGAAACTTTCTAAGATGTCTTGCATGGTCATTTACAATGATTCCCTATAATAGTTACCAAAACATAAGCCCACTAGAACGTTGTTCACCACTTTGGAGGAATTATTGCAAGTGTGAGGGAAAAATTCAAGGGCAATCAATAAGGCTGAAAAGCCCAATTGATAACCTGAGGATAAAAAACCCTTGGTGAAAGGAACTCTCCCAGTGAACTGATCCCAAGGTAATTGACCTAGACATGACTCATGCAGACCTATTACATTATTAACCCACACAGGGGTGCGGAAATTCCAATTTACAAAAATAAGTGCTGGGGCCAAACATGCCCTGTAGAACCAAAGTCATCGACAAATGAGCATCTGATGATGCATCTCTTCATGGCACATGGAGTTGACCACCGGTGTTAAATGGGCGGTCAACAACAACATTGATAGTCATTCTCCAATGAGAGGCCATATGGGCCACCCTGAGGCTAGCCAGGGAGATTTGGAGAATCAACCAGTCTTGTGAGGTATTGACAAAAGCCAGGGGGAACGTACAACCTCTGTGAGTCAAACCAAAAGTCAGGGCGAATGAGATGCTATATTATCTTGTGAGTTAAGCCAAGACAAAGGTAGAAGCCTTGTAAGTCTAAGACAAAAGTCAAGATGTAAGTCTAATGCAAAAGTCAGGGGGAACGTACAACCTTTGTGACCATAGACAGTCTAGTGCAAAAGTTAGGGGGAACGTACAACCTCTGTGAGCATAGACAGACTAGTGCAAAAGTCAGGGGGAACGTACAACCTCTGTGAGCCTAGTAAAGCCTTGTGAGCCGTGAGCAAAAGTCAAGGCAGCTAGCAAAACTTAGGTTGAACATAAAATCCTATGAGCTAGAAACAAACAATCTTCCTGATATTGCAAATGATGTAAATGTATTGATTTAGTGCGTTGGCATGTGTGACATTATCCACCATGAAGAAATTTGAATTGCCATGTAAAGAGTCGAGTTGTAAAAGTCAAAATTGCATGTCTAGGTCAAAGTCAAAGTTGTCAAGTTTTTGTTGCATGTTGAATGTTGGATGTTGCATGTTGAGTAGTTCGCATGCATGTCAAGTCAAGGTCAAGTCACTTGTTGAGTTGTCATAACATGCATTGCCATGCCAAGGGCAAGTTGTAACTGAAGTGTAAAGTCAAGTTCTAATTTTGAACTAAAGTGTAAAGCTGAGTTATGACAAGCATGCATTCAAACTTCTAAATTCGACCCCTCTCCTTCACCTTTCCATTCCTATATAAGCAGAGGTCGACCCTCCTTATTGTCATTGTGTTTTATGAGGGTGTGAGTGCTTGTGTAATGTGCTGAAGTATATCAGTCTAGAAAGGCTGCTATAACAGTCCATATAGGCAACGCATATCAATCCACAGGAGGCTGCAATAACAGTCAATATAGGCAACATATATCAGTCCACAGGAGGCTGCAATAACAATCAATATAGGCAGCGAATACCAGTTCACAGGAGGTTGCTATAACAGTCCACAACAGGGCACAATATTAGTCCATTTTAGGGCTGTGTATCAGTCCAATTACAGGCAGTAGTATCATTCCATTAAAGGGCAACATATCAGTCCAAGAAGGTGGCGATTTACACCTTCAACACTAGTCTGTAACAGGAGCTTATAACAACACAGTGTCTCAATAGTCTACAGTGAGGTTAGAGTCATTGGCAAGCTCTTTAAGAGCAGAGTTTTCATGGTGGATATATTGTAAGTGGTCATACATTATCTTTGCAATAAAGGAAGTTTGTTTGCTGGGGTTTTTCTCTATGTATAGGGTTTCCCCATGGTACGTATGGTGTGAAAATGCATGTTGGCTATTCTCTATGGTTTTTACTGTGCCGTTTTGATTATGGATTAAGAATCTAAGTTAAAAGTACAATCAGAAATAAAAGAAACTTACAATATTAAATCAAGCTCAAAATTTAAGATGCTTGAAGTCACCTCCTTGTTGAGTGTGAGTCTTCTCCTCATGTTTGTCATTTAAATGTTCTTGCTTGTTTATTCGTAATGCTTTCTTTCAAAGTTTCAATATAATCATTAATATACTATGGATGGCATTTAGAACTTCATGACAATGTAGTATTCATGTACAAGCACAAATATGCATGTTTTCATATATTTTGCAACTAATTTGTCTTTTTGCAGGTTTTTGTTGAATATAAACGGAACACACACATGCACACATATATATACGAGGACACTCTGGAGTCTGCTCCCAAGGAATTTTTGAAAATGACGCTCCTGATGCTCCTGCTCCACTCTCGCTTCATGCAACATTGGGTTGGACATCTTTATGACATGGCATGTGGAGGAGTTTTTAGTATTTTATTGATGAGGAGTGTAACCACCTTAGCACACTTCTTTAGGTTGCCTTCCTCTTGTGCTCTTGGTTTTGGGGAATAGTGGTATTGGAAACAACACATGGTTTTGGCACATGTTTTGATGGAGGCTAACCACTTTGGCACTTCTTCAGAGGGTGTACATCACATGGAGATTATTTTATTGATGGCATACCTCTCCTAGGTGCTCTCTTATCATTATTGCATGGATATTTCAACTGCTTTTGGCATCCTTCGACCTCTATTGGAGAGCGCCCTTACCTCTTTGACTTGGCACATATTTATTTTACTGGAGGTTGTTATAGAGGAGTTTTATTGAGGAGCGTGTGGCATATTAAGAGGTTAGGTTTTCCCTTGTGTGCATATTGCATGCACTTAGAGCTTGAGGAGGGCCACACGTGGCACATTGTACACACTTACTTGGTCTTCTTTTTACTTTTGGAAGCATTATCTTGGAGAGCACACATGTGGAGACATTCCACTTGCTATTTTGAGGGTTGACCACATTCTTTTGGAGCATTCCATCTAGTTGACACTTTGCAAAATCATCCATAGAGTTTGTTGCCTTGGGATTCACACATGTGGATTGGATGCATGCATCTTGTGGACCACTTGCTATTTTGGGATGGTTGTGATGGATCATTCTCCTAGGAGGATTATTATATTGTTTTCTCACTCAAGCATCTTGGAGGGTGCACTTTGTGAGCTCTTCTACGTGGACCTTGGATCACAACCTCGCATGTTAGAGATATTTTATTATATTTTGCATGCATGCATCTCGGAGGGTGCTATGTATGTGGACCTATAGCATCTTGACTTGGTTAGTATTCCTATTTTTCGTGGTATGCCCTCTCTTGGGGATATGTAATGTACTTCCACTCCTATTTTTGGATGAGGGCAAGCTCTCTTAGAGAGGCTACTGTCCGCATACCTGGACATGGTCAACCATCAATTGAGGAGGGATCTAACTACTCCATTTTTATATTATTTGTTTGACTTGTCATGGAGTTAGTTGGAGAATAATAATTTTTATTGTAAGAGAGAAAAAAAGCCTTCTATACAGTGGAGCTTTCACTCCATTTGATGGTTGTTGGGAATTTGGATGGAGGACCTCTCCCCTTGGGATACATTGTACATCATTTTGGCAAGCTTAAAGGAAGATTAGAAGTATTACATCTATCTTATGGGAGGCTTTATCTTGCAATTCTTTCACATTTTATTTATTGTTGTAAGAAACCCTTGCAGCTGGTCATGAAGGCCTTGTAATGGAGTATCTACCATACATATGACGTACTGTGAAGATTTAATCCATCTTATGTTCATTATTGTTATACATCTAAGAAACTAGGTTGTTGCTTGAAATAATATAAGATCACCCTTGTTTGCCTTACGTATTCATGTATGACTCCATTTTTCCCAAGATTTGGTGGACATTGGTCTTGGAGTTTTCAATTATCTTTTATTCGCACACCATTCACTTTTCCACTATTGCTACAACATTTGTTTTGCTTGGGCTTCCTCTTCAATAAATCACCTTGTGCCTCCACTCCATAGCCTTAGCAATCTTATCTTTAGGGAAGCCCCCCTTGAGTTGGAGAAGATCGAACCAAAATAGAGAGAGAACCACTGAGATGACAATGGGAAGCCTTCCTGAGTTGCACAAGACTAACAACTTGGTGATTTGGACTTTAGACTTTTTTGGGTGCTAGCTTTTGTTATAATAGAGATGATAATAATTCGTGCACTAGTTCTTGTTGCTTGTTGGTATAATTATTTTGACTTATGAATGATTGGGGTATTGTTAGCCTCTGAGTTCTTAGACAGTCACAAAGTCGTACATCAACTATTGTATGAGTTGTCATCGTTATTTGTTGGTGAGTTTTCAATGTGTTGGTAGTCTTCAGTTCATGAAGTGATTACATCCAATAAATTCATTGAGTGTGGAAAAAGGAAACTTTGACTATTGAAACTACATAAATGAGCAATCAATGGGCTTGCGTAGTCATCTATGTAATAGATGAAAAGAGATAGAGTATGAACATAATGATTAAGTACATTGAAGCCTTGCAGTACTGAAGGAAGGCATTGGGCAAGGGTTTGATGGGTGTAAAGCAAGAAGCACTAAAACAATGTTGTAGCCAACTGATAACTCTTGTCTCATCCAAGGATGAGAAGTGTGTACTATGATTCTTGTTGTTCATTGGTTGTGCAATTTGAAGCCTATGTCGCATAATAGACCTAATTGTGTAGGATTGTTGATGACTCCTTTTGTTAATGGAGTGATCTAGAGGCTATAAGTAAGATGTAATGAACCTTGAATTAGTAATGTGCAGAGATCAATATTTGTGAATTTTTTGTGGCAAGTGAAGCATTTCACGAAGGAGCATGTTGAAACTTGATACATCTTCGATCTCGATATTGTATGAAAAGTCTCAATGAACTCTTAGGCTTCAAAATAGTTACAATCATAGTATGTCTATGAGTGAAGATGAGGCCTTCCTTGTAGTGCATGCTATTATGGTAGTAGCGATGAAGCTTTGGAGTTAGGGGTTGTTTTGGTCTAGTCCATGTGGATTTCAAGTAGGATTTGTAAGTCTCATTGTTGGTACTTGTACTAATATCTCTTTTAGTGATTTAGGTTATACTAATGGAAAACTCTAAGGCGGGAGCCTTTCCAATATCTAGGTTTGAATGTTCGAGAGAGGAGGCCTTAGTATACCAACAATTGACACCCTTTGTCCAAGAACCTCCATTAAGGATTATGGAGGTAGAAAAGGGTACTTGTTACAACCTGAGTGGGAATACATTGTGCAACAAATCTTCGGAACAATGAAAATCATGGACTTGAGGGGGTAGGTGTCATATTCAATTGTTATGATGGATGGTAAGAATGTTTTCTTGGCATGTATATGTTTTGAAAATGTAATAACATGTACCCTCTCTTTTTGGCACAGACTTGTTTTTCTTAGGTATAGTTTGCAAACTTCACAACCATATAAAGGGTTGAAGCTCCCTCCAAACTTCAAAAGAGGCAAACCATCGACCAAATAACTTGAATATTGTTTCTAAGGTTGTCAATCTTGCATAACCTCTAGTCAATTTTGATTATATTATCGTTGTCATTTTGAAGGCCATAATCTTTGTCTTTATGAATTTTGCCTCCAGCCCATGACTAACATAGAACAAGCTCATAGAGTTTAGTGGTTTTTGGAGTCCTTCAATTGCGTGAGATAAAAGGGCAATGCCATTTGTGCATAGTAAAATGGGCATATAAACCCCATAAATAAGGTAATAGCTTGAATTTTCGATGGATTTTGTAACAAGATCTTCTAGATTATTAATACAAGGCCCAAAGAGTGTGTGTGAAACTAGAAGAGTGTGGGTGAAAGTAGACACATTGATTTACTCCTATGGCGCTATGCATATCATTTGTGTTTCTCATCTTTGTATGAATGATATGAATACTTGGACGAAGGAATGACAAAGGAGACAATATAATTCAAAATGTCTGCAATACGAACCACTAAGTCTATCAAGCTATGTTTAAAAACCTAAACTTTCAAGCATTCTATATCCTAGTTCCTATTTTATTGGAGTTTGAGGATGGCTGTCATGATCATGTGGTTAATATAGAATCAACATCTAGATGGATTTGGTTTGTCAATAATGGTTGGTTTTGTGTTGCATATAAGGAGGTGGTGTAGTTATGCTTTGTCAAGATTAGCAATGGAGCAAGCAAACTTCTTTGGTCATAATGTTTTTTGGAAGGAATTATAACAAAATCTAAGTATTTGAAGGATACCTTTTCGTTTGTAAGGAAGGTATTGACGTTTTTTCTTCTCGAGTATGCCTCAATAAACTTCTTACCTTTGCTTTAATGGGTCTTGTGGTGAGGATATTTGCAACTTGCATCAATCCATTAATTTTAGGTGCGCCAACCAACCTTGCAAAATGTGGGGATGGGAAGTGTGTATGGAATGAGGTAAAGCATGGAAAGCTATCAACCACATAGCATGGGAGAGGCAATGGGCTCTTTGAATAGGATTTTGGGTTTTGTAGATAAAGGGAAGGTAAGTTTTAATTTATTCAAATGCTTCTTATTAAGGGACTAGTTGAAGTGGATTGAATCGAAGTTAGTGTAAAGGGACTTGGATGATGTTTATTGTGGGATTGGTTAAATGAGTAGCAAAGTGAATACTTGTAATTCAAGGTTATACGAAGCAACAGACTAATTAGCCAATGCGTAGTAAAACATGTTGGCTCCTCCAATTAGAGGAAAGAAAATCTACCACCCAAAATGAGGGGAGTGTTTTGTGGCGTTGAAAATGATCATCCCGTGTGCTTCCCCTAGCTTGAACAAATGTTATTCATAGGTATTGACAATAAAGTCGGTTGATTGTTTGAGAAGCTCCTTCTCTTGGTTGCCAACCTCACTAATCATCAAAGCCTCTGCTTATAAATCATGGTTGAAACATTGCATTTTCCATGTTTTGATCTGTAAACTATAGAAGCTAACTTCCTCAAAACAAATCTAAAGTGGAATAAAATATTATGCTAATGTTAGTGTTGATGTTAATGCGTGAAATTGACACTCATTCATTCCATTTCTCGTTGAATACTAAGTGCAGAAAGAAGATATACATATATGGAAAATATTCATCACGATAGAAAACAAATAACACACATGATTTACCTTGGAGAATACCTCAATTGAGTAAAATCTCCAAACTTAAAATGCAATTTCTTATTTCTCTAAAGAGATTATAATCTTTAGAACACTCTCCACACATAGTTTTCTATGTGCTTTTAGTGAAGTAAACAAATGGCATTACCTTCATTTGAGACACAAGATTTATGGGCATGTATCTTGCTATACTTTGCTCTGCTATTCGATTGTTGAACATCACAATGATCGCGAAGAGTTCACTTCGATTGTCTTTAGGACAATGCTTGAATTGTATACAACCCTATTATGTTTTGGATCATTGTTCTTTGTACAAAGTTGTCTAAAGTCTTGGTATCAACATGGATTAAATCAACCCCTTTAATGCCTTGTTTAATAAAGAAATAAATACTTGAACGATTGTCATAATCACTAGTTGACTTTATATTAAGCGTCCTTAATTCAGTCTCCAAGGCAAAACTAATTTGTCTTTTTGAAGACAAGGTCAACTTTGATGACATGGACATTTTACATGCTGACTAAGTCAACACTAGGTGTTTGGTAGAAAGCCCATGTAACACCCTTTCACATGTGTAATGGGAGATGACTTGGTTTCTACTTGGGCCTACTGTGGTATCGTGACATGATGTGTCACATTTATGCAATATATATATATATATATATATATATAGGGCATAACTTTCTTATATGGAGAGCAACTTTCCTTGGAGGAGTGTTTAGCATTAGGGAGGGTGTTGAGCCCTAGACAACATGGGGTAACTTGGATGCTTGCATGGAGACATGGAGTTGGCTTGGGGATGCTTGGATGGGGACGATATTCATGCAGGGGGAGTGGCACCGGTGGAGTACATGGCTTAGGAGGATCGTTGGTGTCATAGGAGGTTTGTACGAGGAGCATTGGACACATCTTGTGGAGCATCCTTGCATTGGAGCCTTGCTTGTAGAAAACATCACCTTGGAGTTTGACATGTGTACCCTTGAGTGTAGCGCTCCACATGTGTGAGCCTATTGTGGCTTTGTAGGTTGCCTGTAAGGGTTTAGGCCCACATATGTGTTGTTGGCTTGTCTTACCTCTCATATATATAGAGGAAAAGGAAATTCCTTTCACCATTCTAATCTTTGTTCATCATCTTTTGTTAGAGATGTGAGGAGAGGAGCACACTAATCTCTCTCTCTCGTTGTAATTCATCTTTGTACTTTATTTATATTGTCTTGGAGGTGCTAGGGTTTCTTGGAGCTTTTAGAGGATCTTGAATATTAAAGTTAGGCTTTTGTTCGATGGAGATGTTAGAGCTGGGTTTTGGTGAGTAAACCCTAGATTGTACTTGCTGAGGAATGGACAACGAGAGATGCCTTGGCTAGAAGGATTTGCTATTGTGATGCTTGAATGTTGGAGCTCCTTGGTGTTGGCTAGGGTTTTCTTGGCTTTCTTGAGCTAGGGTTTTGGAGAACTAGAGGATTGTACTGGCCTTGTGATGAGGCTATGGTATATACATGAACTTCATCTTTATATATATATATGAAGTTTTCAGCTGTCCAATAATTGTCTTCTTAAAGATTTGATTTTCAGCCATCTTTATCTTCATGATTTGGTAATGTGAGCACTTGTATGTCTTGCTGATTTGACATAAGTTATGGATGAAATTGCTAAGTGATTTAACATTAACTTGAATAAGATAGGGAAGATTTACTGCTGTAATTACATGTGATATAAAGTGGTTTTTGGATCTGGTTTATACACAATAGAATTTCCGTAGAGGGCTGAAACTTGTTGCCACACATTTGGTATAATTTCTCTTGGATTGCCTTGTTGATTGGGATTGTTAAGAAGTGGATAATTGTTCACTAGTGCTGCTATTTTTATCATATTTCCTGTAGTTATGAACCTGCACTTGGGAAATTTCTACACACCATTCTGGATGATAACTGATTTTCCCTGTTTCCTTTCTTTGAATATCTTGGCTCTATTATCTTTGAGTTATCCTTATTGAAGTTTGGTCAGATCTTTGTCTATGTGGATTTTGTCTATTTTGTTAAATAGTATTTTATTTTATCTTAGAGCCTCTCGTTTTTCTTGTGCTGTGCAAAGGAAGATGGTCAATGAGTTGTCTTGGTTGAACTAGTCTTTGTTTGGTGAAATACCATACAAACAAAGATTCTATTGTAGAAAGTTAGCTGTTGTTTGATGAGCCTCACCTAATTTGTTTAGGCCTCACCTAGATTGTTTATGCCTTTAACCTAAAGGTTGAGAGATTTGAGTTATTCGTCTTTTCTCTTTAAATTTTGCTTTGATGACAATATCCACCTGGGGGTGGTTTCAAATTTTTAGAACCTTTAACTACTTGGACTCAGGATGCTATGCTTATAGATTCTGTTATAGTGATCAAGTCCTACTCTTCTTTGTTAGCTACAGATTCCGCTTGAAGGGCAACTATTGCCACTTGATTCTTGTTTGTGGTGTTGGGAGAAAAAGGTCTGGTTTCAGAGAGGGAAGATTCTAATTTGGGGCTCTTTACAAAATGGTCAGAGATTCTCTTTAGTTTATTTATCAAGCAATGTTATTCATTAACCATTGCCTTTAACTCGTAAAATTGTAGTTTCGAGTCCTTCAACTAGTCCTTTGCGATATTTAGTCTGTCTTGCTTTGATAGACAAGGGGCCTGTTTCCTTGAGATACTTTTCTAATTGGTTTTTCTTTTGGGCCATTGAGGAATTCAACACTGTTATCTATAACAGTGACAACCAAGATGACTGTAAAGAGGGTGATAACTACAAGAATCCTAACAAAACTTTTGAAGGAGGGTGCAGAAAGGTTTGAATATTATGATTTGAGAAATCTTCACATGTTGGGAACCTACACTTGGGGGCATAAACTGGTACGAGAAGTTGTTGTGCTATTAGAGCCTTTGGATAGGCCCTATCCAGAGGCAAACTGTTGCAAACATTTTGCCGGTGTAGTGTAATGAATCATAATATACCCTTAGGCACTGCGTTCTTGTTCGTGTTCGAATTTGACACAAATGAAATTCGGGAAAATTTGCCTTAAATATTTTTTGATAAAGTTCGGAATTAAATTCAAATGTTTTATATATATAATAAATTTATTTTAAAAAATAAAATAATAATAAATATATTAACCAGGACAATTATATAACATGTTATATATATTATATAACATATATTATGTAATATATATTATATAAATTATAACCTATACAATATATATATAACCTATACATTATATAACTTTATAATTTTAGTAAGTAAGAAAAATAAATAATATATAAATAACTATTTCCTTAGAAAAATAAATAATATATATAATATAATATAACTATATAAATTATAATATATTATAACCTATACATTATATAACTTTATAATTTTAGTAAGTAAGAAAAATAAATAATATATAAATAACTATTTCCTTAACAAGAAAAACATAAACATTGGCGTAGCCGTAGGCCCGTAGCCCGTAGTTTGTAGCCGAGACTGGTAGCTCGTATTCATCACTGGTCAGTGGTAGCCTGTAGTTACTACGTAGACGATAGCCGTAGCCCATAACTGAAACTAGTAGCTATGCGGAGGATTTACTATGGACGATAGCTGTAGCCTATTACCAAACTGGTGGCTGTAACTCGGCGTTGGTCTGTTAGGGTTGTTGTCATGTCTGTGAGAAGAAATGCTATCCGGAGGATTTATTTTTACCTTTTTTTTCACCTTTAACCTTTCCAGAACCTAACCTCTCCAATACCAAGCAAATTTAAAGGCAAATTTCAACGAATTTATTTGAAATCGCTTGAATTTCAACGAATTTCGAACTTGAAGGTTCATATTCGCTGAACCCGGTGACTAAGAATATACCTATGAAGGTGATAATATAAGCCTTGGAGTCTGTACTCTAATGGGAACAAGACTTCTCAGTGTAAGGAGTGTGTTAAATATTATATGCAGCAGCGAGAGCCATTCTCCTGGAGGTTGACTAAGACCCTAGACAAGATCTAGGGCCCCCAGTGTGCTCCTGGGGTATGTGGTCTGGGACCAAATTGATAAAGACCCTAGACAAAGTCTAGGGCCCCTGGACTGAGTCCAGGGTACCCATGCCTGGGGCATTGGGTGTCTTGGTCTGGACCAAGCTATTATAAGTCCCTAGATGTGTTCTAGGGCCCCTGGACGTGTTCCAGGGAATCCTTGCTTAGTGCTTGGATTGATCCTTGGATGTGTTCCTTGGTGGTTGATGAGATAAGTCCCTAGATGTGTTCTAGGGCCCCTGGATGTGTTCCAGGGAATCCTTGCTTAGTGCTTGGATTGATCCTTG
>ML783099.1:725523-758994 GCA_009831015.1 Picea engelmannii
GGGGCGGCCACATGCTGCTCTTGGATAGGACGCTATATAAACACGTGATTGTGGGGTTGCTCAAAGGTGGTTTGAGTTCGCACCGCTTTTGAGCCTGCAATCCACCACCTTTTGCCACGTATTACTTTTGCCAAACCACGACTTGAATTGCGGGACCGCTCAAGAAAATTATCGCTCGAGCACGTCGATCTTGTGATCTTGGGCGAGGATTTACGATCAACGACTCAAATTTGCCCTCTTTGGATCAACGGATTAGATCTTCCCTTTTCGAATCGACGACCGAGATCTGCTTCGCGATTCGGGCTTCGGACTTTTCAAACTTCAAACTTTATTTGCCCCAAGAAAATCCTTCGGAGTTAAGGATTTGACGACGCGTGGCCTCCATAATCGGACGACTGAGATCCTTTGCGGGACTTAGGCCACTTCGAGACTTTGGGATTTCGTGCACTTCGAGACTTCGGGATTTCGTGCACTTCGACACTTCGGACCTTTTGCTTTGGCGCTATACTTCACGCAATTTTGGACTCCTGAAAGCCTGTGAGTTGCTAATTTGAACTTTGAATGGAATCTCCTCCGCTGAAAACTGAACTTGCTGGCTCGCTTGATTTGAGTCCATATTAGACCACTCTAAGTGTTGCTTTGTGCTCATGGCTGCAACTTGCGGCCCTTGACAACTTAATGTGATAACACAATTCATACCATGGACACTCTCACTTTGTATCATAGCACTTATGACACTGCTATATACACTTTTTCCTTGGTTTTAACTAGACCTAGGGATTAACCATGTCGGATATTTCCCTAGACTATACTTCCAATTTTCTTCTTTTTCTTATATCTTTCTCTCATTATATGGGAGCTGCTTTTGCACTCCCACATTGTACACACACTGGATGTATCCTTTAGTCCCATTGACCTACTTTTGTGGTCATTTGTTGGACATTAATAAAATTATCTTATCTTATGCCAGTCGACTTTTGTCGTATCCCCATGCCGACTGCAAAGGTATATATCAACAATCTAACTTTCACATTTCCACTAAAATCAAGACACAACCCATTTCCATACAACTTGCTCATCTTTGTGCTCTCAAACTACCTCCTAGTTTTGGAATGATTCCATTTGTTATAATTTTTTGTTGCCCCTACTTTAATATGCTATAGTAGTACTCCAAGTCAAAGAATTGACTGCAAAGAGGAAAACAAAGTTTTATTGCCTAAAAGTATGAATACTGTAAGTTGTTTTTAGTTGAATTATCTTCTAACCTATTTTTTTTCTTCCTTTGTTTGATTCATGGCATTTTTTTAAATTTTCATTCTTCTTAATATGCATGCTTATTGTAACTTTTGTGTGCATTCTATACTTGTTTAAAATGTTGTGTTTTTCAATCGTACTTTATAGATATTGTGGTTTAGGTAAATATTGAACAACATAGTTTCCTCCACAATAGGCACTTGAACTTGATGGACTGAATCTAAGTACAACAAAATGTGTGCCTAGGCTGCTCCATTACTAGAAACTCCATTATAAGGTTTTGTTTCTCCAAGAAACATAGAAGAAATGGGAATGGCATGGAAAATGACATTGCGATTTGATTTCTTTTGTGTCCAAAACTAAATGAAGTTTCATGGGCTGTGTTTTGTCAGTGAGGAAACAATTGGGAAACAATTGTTGTTTATGTAAATTTTGAACAACACAATTTCCTCGTAATAGGCACTTGAACTTTATAGACTAAATATAATTACAACAAAATGTTTGTCTAGTCTGATCCATTACTAGAAACTCCATGATAGGGTTTTGTTTCTCCAATAAACATATAAGAAATGAAAGTGGCATGGAAAGTGACATTGTGATTTCATTTCTTTTGGGTCCAAAACTACACAAAGTTTGATGGGCTGTTTTTGGATAATTTCTTCTTGTAACGTGTTTCTCAATGAAGAACAATTGGGAAACTTTAGGTCATTTCCCAAAGAAATGTTTGTTTCTTTGGTGTTTCTCTCCTCATGGTTGTTTATAAAAAACTAGCTACAAAGTTCAAAGAAAAACTAAACAAACCAAAAATTGAGTGAGTGGGCTCATTCTTCACTTGCAGAAATTGACTTTTAAGCATTCTAATGAAGGAGAACTTATGTCTTGGAGGGTTTGAGGTGGCATTTGTGTCCTAGAGGAGCATACTTGGAGTAGTAGAGTGAGTTCTTTAGATTTACATCTTGAATTTTGAGGTGTTCTATTGTTTGTTTGCAATTTTTTTCTTTTGAACATTTTCTCAATTTTGTTCTCTCCAATCATCAACATTTTAGAGGAAAGCTCTAGCAGTTGATCTATAATTTCAGAAAATAAGGCTTGCCATCTCAAAATAAATTTTGTCAAATGATTTCATGGAAGCCAAAATAGTATTTGAAGTTTTCGTTGTGAAATGTTCTCATTTGTATACTGGTAGAGAGGATTATCCAGTAGAAAAGGTTTGGTTTTGCCCTTCTTATAACCTAAAAAAACTTTCTCAATGGCATAGGTGAGGTGGTGTTTATGTTATGTTGGGTAGAGAGAACAAATGAAAATATTTGAGGAAATCTCAAAATTGGATATGGTGACACTAGTAAAATATTGCAATGAACTTGAAATATTAAATGAATTTGCTTGTCCCATTGAGACTCAAACAAGCTTGATTGCAACAATGCAAAGCCACTCCACCAGTTTTGGCATATGCGTCAATCTTAGTCTTGTTCCTCAATGCCCAATTGATCATCCATGGGATGCACGGGTAGGAAAACATTAATGCATTTATGTAGTAATTTTCTTTTGCAAATGACATATCGTTCAATGGTGGAGCTCCTTATTGCTTCCCAATTTTGCACACCATGCTCCAAAAGGGGATATACCTCCTAGTTATGAGATAATGTTGGCTAGTGTATTGGGCAATGAGAAGGTTCACATTGAGGTAAGAGTGCATGATATTAAAGATAGGTGGAGCGTATTTTCAATTATGATTATGTTGGATGATTGGGCATATATTAATTATTTACCCCTTGTTAATATATTAGCTTCTTGCCAAAGGGTCGTCATACTTTTCAGATTTCTTGGTACTATACCAGTCATAAGGTAAAGCATGGTGGATTTTTGATTGGTCTTTTCAAGGAGTCAATTGAGGAGGTGTGGGGGAAAAATGTGGTACATAATTTGAGTTAATTTTATCGATAATGTACTTGCATGGGGTGCTTGAGTATACGTACTGAAATTTTTTTCGATCCCTTGTGCAATATATCGAGTCAACCATTCTAGTGAACTGTGAATGACATTAATATTATTACATGGGTTAGGGCTATGTCAAAAGAAGCAAGGACAATATAGAGTTTTGTTAATAATTTGGCGTCCATGGCAATTTACAAAAATTATGTCACTTTATAGCTTCTTTTGTGTATGGAGAGAAGATTTCCATTGACCTTTAATTTTTTTTAACATCTTTGAAGTGTGCAATATCATTTTGAGAGATGGTGATTTTTGTTTAGTGGCATAGGTGGAAGGATTCCAATATTAGTGGTAGTCCAAAACTTAACAACCTTATCATTAGTTCATCATCTAATTAGCTTTTTAGTAAGTTGGAGTCTACCCTAACCTTATTTAAGTATATTGTGGACATCATCTACATATTTGGCAATGACCAAGTGTGCTTGGGGATGATTTGTAGGGTATGGAATTGTTGACGAAAAGACTTCAAGAGATCATATTCGGCGAGCATTCTAGAATTGGCCGATATATGATGAATGAGGCTTGGGATTTTAGTTCGCAAGGGCAGAAGATGGAAGAGAAAGGCACATCTCAGGAGAGGTAGCTCAGTGGATTCCATGAGGAATGCACCAGTGGCTGATTCCAGTGTTGAGAGACACCCTAGTCACCGAGGAGGTCACACAGGTCTTCCATCAGTCTTCAACAACAATTCTACAGGATTCAGCAGCAGGGGCACACTTGTTCAAGGAGAGGGCGCAACTTTTGAGGAGGTTTAGTGGATTGACTTGTCCCATTCAGGGAGAGTTTAGAGATTCCCCTTCGACCCAGTTGAGAGAAAGGCTAGACACATCTTTTGCCTGGTTTCTCGTCAGATTCCGACGAAGGAATCCTCTAGGGTGGATTTTCCAGACATTGGGAGTGCGACACTTGGGGAGGACACATTCGGGGTTCCCGAGCAATCATCAGATCAGATCTAGGGAAACCCTTCCGACCCATTTCACAGTAGGACAAGACGATTAGTTTGAGACACATATTAGTCGATTTCGACGATGGAATCACTAGGGCGTAGTTTTCCAGTAGTAGAGGGGCACATCCACCCAGGGGGATCCATTCGGGGTCTAGACACACCAACAGAGGGGCCGATCAGTCACCATGACTGAGAGGGACAACAGGGTGCATTGTTTGGAATTGTTTCCATGCCGATCCGAGAGATCTAGCCACCAGGGAAAACTTTTCGGACTTGCATCGGTTACTGTGTGAGATGCCAAAGCTCCAGATCACCCATTGATCCCACAATGTTCATCTATTATTAGGTATTATCATTTAGTTTGCTTATTGTATTCCAGCTAAGGTCTTTTTGTCATTGATCTACTCGAGTGATTCATTTTATTCAGCTGCATTCGACATTTGTACTTTGCAGAGATATCATAATATAAGCTTTGTAGTCTTTTGTCGTAATTGTTATTTGTATGTTCATTTATATGCTGTAAACCATTAATCAAACACATACTAGCAGAGATTCCTAGACTAGCCGAATCTGGGATATTACAGTGGTATCCGAGCTTTAGTCTTGCCAGCCTGTGACTAAAGACGCTGAGTGCAGCAGAGGACCCAGGGGGCCGTGAGCACGTAGGTGACGAATATGTCATTGACAACAGATGCAAGGAGGGAAGACCTAGATCTGATTTTCCTCCTTTTCCTCCCAACTCAGAGGAAGAGGAAGAGGCACACATGGAAGCAGAGAGAAGGGCAGAGCGTGAGGCTGAGCATGAGGTACAGAGGATGTTAGGAGATAGATATGAGAGACTAGAGGGTAGTGGTAAGGCCCCCATGGAACCAAAGACAACCTTCATGCAGGTACTCAGTAATCTGGTAGTCAGTCAACAGGCCATGGCTCAGTCCTTGGTGCAGATGGTTGATAAGTTGGCTATAGTGGGCACACAAGCCCCACATGCAGTGCAGGGGAACTTAGGGGCAGGCAGTAGACCCCAGTCACCTACTCGCGCATACACCTCTTCGAGTAGGATTCCTAGGCCATTGTTCCCCAGTTTCCAGAGGGAAACCCCAACAACAACACAACAACTGATAGCACAGAGGCCACCCACTCAGGTGGAGGACATTGCAGAGTACATGAGGGAATATGCAACATTGGGCCGTGACTTCCATCAGGACATGACCCTGGTCGAGTATTGTGGACTCAGGCTGAGGAACTGCCCTAGAGAGCCTCAGAGAGGAGGGCAATAACAACAATAGGGACATAACATTGATTTCATCCAGAAAGTTGGTAAACTCACGATACCTTCTTTTGACGGATTGTCCAAATGCACAACCAGAGCTTGGGTACAAAAGCTAGACACGTACAACAAGCTCAACCAGATGACTGAGACAGAAGCCATCAATTTCGCTACCCTACACTTGGAGGGTGAGGCACCTGAGTGGTGGCATCATGGACTGGTGACGTTGGGACACAATCACATCACCTCCTACAAGGAGTTCACAGAAAGACTCATAGACAGGTTTGACAGGAGGGATCCAAAGATCCATTTCAGGGATCTAGCCCAGTTGAGACAAACTGGCACAACAAAGGCATTCACCACAGAGTTTCAGCGGGTGGCAGTGGCAGTGACAGATATATCTGAGCCGAGGTTGATCTTGTTATTTACAGAGGGCCTCACAGAACCCTTGAGAGGATGGGTGAAGGCATACATGCCTCACACCTTGCAGGATGCCATCTTACGCACTTGAGATTTGGCAGAATCAACGTCGAAGACTAAACCCTTTTCCAAACCCTTCGTACCACAGAGGGATCGAGACAGGAAGCCATTCCAGAGAGAATGGAAGGGCAAGGAGAAGTTGGATGATGAGACGAGGTGAGAGCTTATGAGGACAATGAGGAGGAGGAGCATGACAGTGGATCCACTAGCTCAGAGGAGGAGCCAACACAAGCAGAGGAGCAACCTCCATGTAGACCACTGACATCGGCAGGGACTCACCCATCGATAGTGCCACAACCTCATGAGCAGGCTAACAAACGAAAACCAACAACAGGAGGAGTCATAGCAACCCTTTCCGGTGTGCCCAGGTATGATACTCTCTGGATCAGAGGGACTATTCAGGGACAACGAGCAATCACCCTGATAGATGGTGGGGCCACCCACAACTTCATTGATGCCTCATTGGTATCGAGGCGAGCACTTCGGATAGAGGAGTTTAAGGGGTTTGATGTTGCAGTAACAGATGGCCATACAGTGGAGTGTCTAAACAAAGTTTCGAACTTGGAGATAAAGTTAGGCAACTACATAATGGCAGACACAAATTTTATGTGGTTGACCTATCTGACACAGATGTGGTATTGGGAGTCAAGTGGATGATCACATTGGGGGAAATCACCACCAACTACCAAACCTTGGAGATGGGGTTCAAAGACAGTGATGAGAAGAGGGTTGTTCTGAGGGGCATGTCGACAGGAGCACCCAGGACAATTTCGGCCAAGAGGATGGAGAGGATATTTAGAGTGCTTGATCACTACACGGAAGGATTCAGAGGGTTGACAACAGTATCAAACAGAGATCGGGAACTTGTTGGGATGCCATCAACAAGTTTTTGGGTCGATTCCACCAGGGAGACCAACTGACAGGTTTGAGCACACCATCGAGTTGGAGGAGGGGGCCAAACCTATGATCACACCACCCTATCGTCATCCTAGGAGGTTCAAGGATGAGATAGAGAATGCAATTAAGGAATTGCTAGCGATGGGACACAGTAGACCTAGCAACAACCCATTTGCTTCTTCAGTTGTCTTAGTTTTGAAGAAGGATGGTACCATGAGGATGTGCATTGATTATCGGGCCTTGAACAAGAAAACCATCAAGAACCGATATCCTATCCCCCGCATTGACGAGTTGATGGATGAATTGCATGGGGCAGTTTTCTTCTCGAAGATTGACCTATGCTCTGGGTATCATCAGATTAGCATCCGAGAGCAAGACATAGAGAAGACAACATTTAGATGTCACTTTGGTCATTTCGAGTTTTTGGTTATGCCATTTGTGCTAACCAATGCACTGGCTACATTTCAGTCTTGCATGAACCACATATTTAGGGATCAGTTGAGGAAATTAGTCTTGGTTCTCTTCGATGACATCTTGGTCTACATTAAGACATGGAAGGAGCATATGAGTCACTTGGATGAGGTATTGAGCATCATGGAGGCGCGGTCACTATACGCCAAAGAGTCCAAGTGTGAGTTCGGTATGACAGAGCTACTTTACTTGGGTCACATCATCAGTGCACAGGGGGTTCAAGTACACCAGGAGAAGATCAGGGCCATTCTGGATTGGCCAACACCCAGAAAAGTGACAAAGTTGAGGAGCTTTTTTGAGTTATGCAACTATTACAGGCGGTTTGTCAGGGTTTTTTCTTAGCTTGGAGCACCACTGACTGTTTTCACCAAGCATGGGGCTTTCATTTGGACCGATGAGTCACAAAAATCCTTTGATCACATGAAGGAAGTCATGGGCACATGTCCAGTGTTAGCATTACTAGACTTCACTTTGCCATTTGTATTAGAGTGTGATGCATCCGACGACGGTATTGAGGAAGTTTTGATGCAGGAAGGACACCCCATTGTATTTGAGAGAAGGAAGCTCTGTTAGCTCGAGAGGTTGTACTCCATCTTTGACAAGGAAATGTTGGAAATCATGCATGCCTTGACCAAATTCAGACAATATTTGGTGCGCAACAAATTCGTGGTCAAAACAGATCACAAACAACATGAAGTATTTCCTTGAGCAGAAGGACCTCACTGGGCGCCAACAAAAATGGGTGAAGAAGGTACATGCATTCGACTTCGACATAGAGTATGTCAAGGGGAAGAAGAACATTGTGGCCGTTGCGCTATCTAGGAGACCTACCACATGTTCTTTGATGGAGATTTCAGCAGATTAAAAATCCCACTTATTAGTGGAATATTCCAAGAACCAGTTCGCTTGCGAGATTCTGGATGGACAGATTCAGGATGACAGGTACAGGGTCATTGACGATGTCATATTCTACAAGGACAGAGTCTACTTGGTACCAGATTCAGGGCTCAAGAAGAAGATCCTGGCATCAGTTCATGATTCATCACTAGCAGTCCATCAGGGGTTTTTCAAAACCTACAGGTAGATCAGAGAGAGATTCTCATGGAAGGGTCTCAAACAGGACATTATGCGGTACATCAGTGAGTGTGTGACTTGTCAGCAGAACAAGTCAGAGCATACGCTTCCAATAGGGCTACTCCAACCACTTCCCATTCTAGAGTAGAAATGGGAGAGCATATCGATGGACTTGATCACAGGCCTACCCAAGGTCCAGGGTAAGGACTGCATCTATGTAGTGGTCGACAGATTGACCAAGTTTGCTCATTTCTATGCCATACTGACAGAGTACTGTGCAATTCAGGTAGCCGAGTTATTCTTCAGAGAGGTCTTTAGACTTCATGCGTTGTTGAGGAACACCATCAGCGACGGGGTCAATTGGTTTCTTGGGACATTCTGGAGGGAGTTGTTTAGATTGGTGGGGACCAAGTTGACACCCAACACCAGCTATCACCTTGAGACAGATGGGTAGATCAAGATCGTCAACAAGTGGGTTGAAGGGTATTTGAGGAACTATGTGGGTGGACAACAAAGAAGATGGGTTAGGTGGCTATATTTAGGAGAGCATTGTTACAAGAGCACTTTTCACATGTCCATTGGTATGACACCCTTCCGAGCATTGTACGGGTATGATGCTCCCACTTTGATAGACTTGGTTTTCGGGGAGAGAAGAGCTCCCAAGACCAAGTATTGGATCACAGAGAGTCAGGAGATTCTCAAATTGCTAAAAGAGAACCTGCAGACAACACATAATCGACAGAAGATGAGTGCGGACATGCACATAATAGAGCACAACTTTGAGGTTGGGGATTTGGTTTTCTTGAGACTCCAAACTTACAGACAATCATCTCTGAAGAAGAGTGGAGCCGGGAAGCTCAAGCCCATATTTTATGGACCTTACAGGGTCATGTGTCGGGTAGGTGAGGTTGCTTATGAGCTAGAGCTTCCAGAAGGGAGCAAGATTTATAACGTGTTCCACGTATCTTGCCTCAAGAAGGCGGCGGGACAATTCATCATCACATTAGAGGATCTTCCTCCATTGGATGAGGAGGGACAACTGGAGTTGGTTTCAGAGGAGGTACTGGAGTTGCGAGAGTGGAAACTGAGGAGCAGGGTCATCAGAGAGTGTTTGATCAGATGGAGAGGGCTTCCAGTAGAGGATGCTACTTGGGAGATCGAGCAGGTGTTGCAACACCTTGAATTGGTATTGCTTGAGGACAAGCAATTTCAGGAAGGGAGGACTGTAATGTCCCTTTCCAAATAGGAGCTCCAGAGAGGAGGCTTAATGGTCTAAACAACCCCGTTAGACTATAACTAGGGCCAGAAAGGGGTAAAGAGGGTTACTAGAGGTCATTCCAGCCAAGGGTGTTATAATTTGAAAGTGACATTAAGCTTAATTAGGGTTTCATGAAGCTATAAGAGAAGGTAAAGCGACCTAATTCATCATTATGCAGATTTTGACTTGTCATTGAGGAGAAAGGCACATTAGAGGAGAAGTAGCTCAGTGGATTCCAGGAGGAATACACTAGTGGCTGAATTCGGTGTTGAGAGACACACCCTAGTCATCGGGGAGGTCACATAGGTCTTCCATCCGTCTTCAACAACATTTCTACAAGATTCAGTAGCATGGGCGCACTTGTTTATGGAGAGGGCACAACTTTTGAGAAGGTTTAGTGGATCGACCTGTCCCATTCAGGGAGAGTTCAAAGATTCCCCTCCGACCCAGTTGAGAGGAAGGCTAGATGCATCTTTTGCCTGGTTTCTCGTCAGATTTCGATGGAGGAATCATTTGGGGCGCATTTTCCAAACATTGGGAGTGCAACACTTGGGGAGGACACATTCAGGGTTCTCGAGCGATCATCAGATCAGATCCAGGGAACCCCTTCAGACCCATTTCACAATAGGCCAGGACAATTAGTTTGAGACACATATCAGTCAATTCCGATGGTGGAATCACTAGGGCGCAATTTTCTAGTAGCAGAGGGGCGCATTCCGCAGGGGGACACATCCAGGGTCTAGACACACCAACAGAGGGGCCGATTAGTCACCAGGACTGAGAGGGACAACATGGCGCATTGTTTGGAACAATTTCCAGGCTGATCCGAGAGATCTAGTCACTAGGGCAAACTTTCTGGACTTGCAGTAGTTACCTTGTGAGCTGCCAAAGCTCCAGATCACCCATTGGTCTCGCAGTGTTCATCTATTATCGGGTATTATCATTTAGTTTGCTTATTGTATTCTGGCTAAGGTCCTTTTGTCATTGATCTAGCCGAGTGATTCATTTTATTTAGCCGCATTCGACATTTGTACTCTGCAGAGATATCATAATATAAGCTTTGCAGTCTTTTGTTGTAATTGTTATTTGTATGACCTTTTCAACGATGAGTTTATGATAATGATCTTCGATCTCAACAGGTCAATGTAAAAGGCTTCCTAATGATATTTAAAACAATGATGCTTTTGGTTCTAAGCTTTTGGGCTAAATTGTAGTCAAGACCATAGTGGAAAAAATCGCCAAAAAATTAAGAACATTGCCAAAAATCGTGATTCCAACTGCCAAACAGTAAATTGTCATCTAAAAATCACAACTTTAGCAATAATTGGAAAATCACAATTTTGTCAAAAAATTGCCAAAAATCATTACCATGGTTGTGAAAAAAGGCCAATATAAGCCTGAAATTGGAATTTTTTGGGTCTTTTCTTGACTTTATTTTTTTGTTGGAAACCATAACTAGCAACATTGAATTCTTAAAGTAAAAAGTTGATGTTCTTCTTTATCTTTCTTTTCCATCCTTTTACTTGAATTGTAGCATTACCCCTAATAATTCCATGATGTTTGAGAGCGGTTCCAATTTTATTCCACTCCAATGTATAAGGCGTATCCTCAAGCTGGAAGATTATCTGATATGTATCTTTCAGGTTTTGTCAAATGCCCAAGAGGTCAGATTGAAACTGCAATAGTGTCTAAGAGAACTTCACACCTAATATGGGTTAAACTATTTATTATCCTGGTGATATATGATATGGCTAATGTTAATCCAGTGGTAATTTGAAATACTTCTGCACCTTCAGTTAATCACAATTGGGGGGGTGATCGTACATGTCCTTAGAATTGTGTTGTTTGTACAGTGAAAGGGAACAATACCATAGAACAGAGAATGCATATTAGCATTTTATATTGTTTCTCTATCACTGGGTTGTGCTGGCCACAGTGTGCAAACGTAAATTCAGCCCATTTTTGGTTGAGGGATTGATGGTGATTCCAATGAGCTCAAATATTAAAAGTGAAATACTTGAGTAAATCTGGAGGTCTGTAGCCAGAGTGGTCAAGTAACTGAATGAATGACATTTTGAAGAGTTCATTGATTCTGTTGTCTAAGAGAACTAAATTTGATACTAGGATTAATGGTACACATTGATATGAATTTCTATCTACTGTCTAATGACTACTCTTTGATGTAGGTATCCAAATTGCTAATTTGGATGAACCAGGAACTTAAAACTCTAATTTGAAAGAGGCTCTCAATAAAGGTCAATTAAAGGTGGACCATGATGATTTTGGTAATGCTATGTGTGCAGTCGATGTAGTCACCAATGCAAATGGAATTTTTCAATGGAAGTATAGGCGGTGAAGCCATTATCATGTTGAACATCCAAACTGTTATGATATCTTATCATAAATGCTAATGTTATGGCATTTGCTACCACTAAATATATGTAGTGATAGGCATGCAGTGGACTACATATAGTGAACTTAATATGAAGAAAGTATATTTTCATATCCCATTCAGAATTCATTAGACTTAACAATTTTCAGGATTTCAATGTTCTAGGATGGGTAGGATTGCAACATTTCAAGACTGGATTCTATGATGTATGAGGGCATGAGATTGACATTTAATCAAGAGCACCAAGCCCTCTATGTACCTCTTGTTTGTTTGCTCACTGTTAAACTAATCTATCACGACCTTAGTAAAAATATGCCCTTCACTCAAGCCAAAACCATGATTAGGCATGTTAAACTTTCTGCCACGTTTTAATGCTTGGATTTTAGCCATTTTTTATGAAAATTGGAGTGTTGACTTTAGCAACAACAGGGTGAATGGACTTGGATCCACAAGTAGCACCAAGGACTAGTAGGGCTATCCCTAGAGGATTAAGGCAGAGGTTACAGAAGGAGGTAGAGGGTGCCATTGATGATGATGATTCCAATATAGGGGATGATTTTGATGTCATGTAGTTATTTGTTGTAGCATCATGTTTTTTAGGCTGTGTAGGCCATTTAGAGATATGGTGTTAATGCATTTTCTTTCAAATATGTATCACACTTAGTGCCATTTTTCTATATGCACCCTTACATGCTATATACATGAGAAAACTTTGCATATTTGGTGTCTAATGGTTTGGATGTGTGTGTGTGTATTTTGTTTGAAATATGTATTGCACTTAGTGCCATTTTTCTATATTCACCCTTACATCCTATATACATGAGCAAACTTTGCATATTTGGTGTCCAATGGTTTGGATAATTGATGCCTGCATGTTTTAAAGTGATCTCTGTGAGAGTTGATATGACAATCGACCTGTGGTAAGGAGGCTTGTGATAAAGACTGCAGTTTATACATTCTATCATTTTTGGAAATGTATTTTTTTGCTGTTTCATGCATTCTTATTGCTTCTACACTGAGCTTTTCAGTTAGTTGATTGGATACTGACATTTGCAGTAGCACATTCCTCATTGATAGGCTTATCTTGCCTCATTCAACTGTGCTTGTTGTTAGCAACAAAATGTGTACACTGTAAACTATTGATTTTAATGTTATAACTATGCAGTTGTGAATCATGATGTGCAGGTACTGCTTGGAAGGTCAGATGTTTCTGGATGGGGAGCGTTTTTAAAGGTAATTCATACTTACGATTTGTATGGCACTTATACACTATTGGGTAGGTAGATGTGTAGGAATTACATTTTAGGGCCCTTCATTGAAACATGCTTCTCAGAACCCTGTCAACAAGAATGATTACCTTGGGGAGTATACTGGTGAATTGATTTCACATCGAGAAGCTGATAAGCGAGGAAAGATTTATGATCGAGAAGACTCCTCCTTTCTTTTCAACTTGAACGATCAGGCAAGTAGCCTATGCTCTATTTTGGATTCTTTGGAAGTGGATATTATGCACTGGTTCCTCTCTCTTCATGATATATGTTTACTGTAAGCATTTTTTTAATGCTTCCAATTAGTTCTGTTTCAGTTTCCATTTTTTTTAGTTTGTTATGGGTTTTTTGGAATAGAAGTTTTACGGCATATATATGTTTTGCTTATTTGGAAATTTCAGTACGTTCTTGATGCATACCGGAAGGGAGATAAGTTGAAGTTTGCAAATCATTCACCTACTCCAAATTGCTATGCAAAGGTATAACATTGAACCTTGCCTTAGCCATTCTGTTCTTTTTTGTAGAGGTACCTGGATGACTGATTTTGGATGTTATGGTCTGATGTTTAATTGATGCTTTGACAGGTGATCATGGTTGCTGGTGATCATAGAGTGGGTATTTTTGCGAAGGAACGCATTGCAGCTGGTGAGGAGCTTTTTTACGATTACCGTTATGAGCCAGATAGGGCACCGGTGTGGGCAAGAAAACCTGAAGGTTTGAATCCAAAGAGGGATGAAACATCAACATCTCATCGTCGGGCTCAGAAAGTTGCTTGATAATTCTTTCCAATGATAGGAATCGTTGGACCTGATTGTAGAAGCATATAAAAATGCCTAGTATTCTTTTCACGAAGGTTATATACCTTCTCTAATTGTAACATTCTCCTACTCCATGGGTGCACCATTTGATTTTTGTAACTGAATATTGTAATCGTTTCACCCCTGAATATGGGGATTATTGAATGATATCCTCCAGATCACAAGGCACAGAAGAAGTGTTTTGTGTAGTGTATCTTGGATATCATACAGGTTCGGATATACAAATTAAAAAGGGGTCACTCTTTTTACGAGTCGATTTATTTTCATCTCTTGAAGAATACAAAGTTGATTACCTTTTCTTAGACAATTGTCCTTTAGTCTGAAAAACTGCATTTTAGGAGGAACCTTCTTTCCACCTCTGGGATTGAGTGGAGTCCATATATCTTTGGAGACTCGTCTTTGTGATCATTGGCAAAAGGGACTTGGTTTTACAACCTTTTAAACTTTAAATGTCTGTGCTGGTGATGTGCATTGTTTTTCATGCTGTTCTGGGTTTTGACATATATATGCTGATGTTAATATATGTTCTTGCTCACGCTATTTATATATTCCTGTTTAATGTATTTGCATGCCTGGATTGCTGCTATGAAAAACTTCTTTTGCTAAGGATGTTTTGTTATAGTTTTTCATTTCACATGCTTGCTTGTCTTCATTCTGTTACAATAACCAATACTTGAAAAATTTCGTGTATTTTATTTCCTTTTCTAAGATGGTGTAATTCCGATTGGACAAGCATTAATGATTTTGGTGTTCTTTCTTTCTTTTCACTGCATTGCTAAATGACATTCTGGATATGCATAATAGTCTACACCTTGCCTTAAAGGAGAATATTGTTTCAAGCATCCGTGTGCATGTCAGGGTCTCCTAAAGATGATGGTCATTTAGCAGATATTAGGGATTCATAGGAGAGTGACTTTGATGTCTCTAAAAGATGTAACTGATGACAGGGATATGGATCTTAATGTTGCAATAAGAAATTTAATAACAATCATCTTGAGACGAATTAAATGGATGGCAATTGTTAGAGTGAATTAACCAATCTTGAAGGATAGTGAAATCACATCATTAGCTAGAGGAGTTGCAAATAGGAGAAAGTCAGAGGAAGTGCCGAAGAGGGTTAAGTGTGAACTTGTATCTTGTATTTTATGTATTATGATTGATGAGGATAAAAGTAGATGGTTGCCCCTATCATTGTATAATATGTGTTTGTCATGCCATTTGAGAGTGTCTGATTAGGTGAGATTGCGTAAGCTTGTATTTGTCCTAATTGGGAATTATAGATTGTTGCACACTGAGAGTAAATGAATTGGGCACACCACTCCACCAATTGTGCAATTTGGTATTTAGAGCAAGTTCAAGAGCTTTGGGACAAATCACTGAGTGAGAGGAAGGCTTGAAGAAGACATCAAGAGGTTGAAGGATAAGATTGATGAGAAGACATAGATAAATGACATTGAACATATTATTGGATATGATAATATGAACTTTATAGGCATGGAGAGAAGATAACAAATTAAAGAGGTTGAAGAAAGTGGTTGTGAACCAAAAGGGGAAGATGATGAAGTTGACGTTGGAGGTTTTGTAGGATATCTCATGAGATTGCCAAAGAGCAAGAGGGCAACAAAGATTGAAGGTTATTGTTATGGAGCGAGCTTAAAAGCACAAGACTTGTGATAGGTTGGGGAAGTGCAATGATAGTTTGGCTCATGAAATGATTATATTTTGAGTTCAACACAATGGAGGACTCTACGAGGATGAAGCTCGAGTACCAAGTTGACGGGATGTGCTATTATTTGGTGGCATTTTTTGTAGTGAGTTGATTAGGAAGGGTATGGACAATATAGAGTTGGACCAATATGGTAGTGAAGTGCGAAATATTGCTTTTGCAATACATGCATATGTTGGTGATTGCAAAATTAGGAACAAAAGGAGCAGAGCGTACAAGAATGTAGAGAGAGTTCTCTAAGATCTCAATTCGAGTTGGGCAAGAGGAAGATGAAGAACGATGCGTGTTGAAGTATTAAATGGTCTAAAATTTGCAATTTTGGATGAAAGTAGGTTGCACATTATATTCTCAGCGAAAGAAATGTACTAGTTGGGGCTAAAGGTAGAGGGAAAATTAGTGCACAATGTTAGTGGGAGGAATTTTGGTGAGGTGGAGGCACTAATTGTAGAGAAGTAAGAAGTTTTGCATGATGAAAGGATTAAAAGGATAGAGCAAAATAAGGCAACGATCAAAGCTGATTAGAGGTTGACATTTTAGAGGATGAGTAAAGGAAAAGGTGGCCACTTGTGAAATATTTATTGCTACACAAAAGAAAATAGTCATTTCAATGTCCACAATGGGCAGGTGCACATGGAATTGAGTTGAGGAATATGTTAAAGTAGGGAGAGACTTAAAAACAAAGAGCAACGATCGTGACAACAATAGGTCATGGTGAGAATTTGATGCACATAGGGATGATCATACCAATGGAGCTTCAACAAGTGCTACAGGAATATCATTGACTAAAATTATGTTCATGAGAAAGTGCAAGTGTCTAGGCAAGCATTGTAAAGCCATCATTGAGAGTAGTAGTACTCAAGATATGGTCATGATCGAGATGGATGAGAAGTTGGAATTAGTGTGATAGATGAACCCACAAGCATACAAGTTATTTTGGTTTCAAAAGGACTATGAGGTAACGATGATATGTAAACGTAGGTTTACTGGAGAGTATATAGGTGTGATTCTGTGTGATGTTGTACTCTTGGATGGTTATCATTTATTGTTTGGAGACTGCTAATATGATAAACATGCGATGCATGATGGGAGGAAGAATACCTATACCATCACAAAAGACGAGGGATAAATCTAATTGTCATTGAGGACATATGAAGAGAAACAAAATGTTTATGTTCACAATTTTTTTTGGAGCACAATAAAGGAGATAAAAACATGTTACACCATAGTGCAAAGGAAAGTAGTGGAACATAAGGGGATAATAAGGGATGATGACATGACTCATCATGAAGTGAAGTAGATGTTGGAAGAGTACACAATGTGGATAATTGCAAGTTCTTGATTCAAAATGTGATATTGTTGACTCAAGGAGGAAGGTTGGTAGTATTTTTTAGTGAGAAGATGAATGAAGTGCAATGAAAGTATTCTACTAATGATTTGAATTTGTCTTTGTATAGGTTTTGAAGCTTTACTTGTTTAAGGAGTTCATTTTGCACATAGACTATAAAGCGTTGAAGTTCATTGACACTTAGGCAAAATTAAACCAACAAAATGTGAGATGGATCAATTGTTTGTAGAGTTATATGTTTATGGCGAGGGACAAATCCGTAAAAGAGAATAAGGTTGTAGATTTATAGAGCATGTTGCTAAAGTTGTTGATGATGAAAAATGAGATCGTCAATTTTGAATGGATCAAGGATATGTATGAACGTGACAAGGATTTTGAATAGGCATAGAGATGTGTACAAATTCAATGATGAAAGATGGGATAAATCTGGATTGCGTCATCCAGTATAGGTATTTATTCAAAGGAAAATCAATTGTGCATAGATGAATGATTAATGTGAGAAGTATTTATTATGAAATTGCCTCACAACGACTTGGGACATTTTTGGCAGGATCAAAGAACCTTTATCAGAGGAAAATTATTATTGGATGAATATGAACTATGTAAATTGATTTGTGTTGCCATGTAGACTTTGCAGGATGGTGAAGCAAGTGAATTTGAATAGGATTATTGACAAAATTTTCAATTCCAAAGATGTTTTAGGAAGGGACTACATTGATAATCAAAGACTATCACCTTAGATAGGGTCATAACATTTTTAAGTCATTAATGGAGGATGCTATGGAAGATGGGGATGAATCTATAGTGCAATTCAACACATAAATATTAATGAAATATCTAGACATGTATAAGTGCACTAGCAAATGGACAAGTAGGTGCAAATTGTTGTGTAATGCAGAATAAAGCTAACATGAGAAGATAGGATTCATGCACACTTAGGCACATATGGGAACATTCCATGACATATGGAGTTGAACACATTATGCTAACACAGAGCAATGTTATTGGATAAATTATGGCATTAAACTCAAAGTTTGTTGTCCAAGTCAAAGTTGATCATTAAGTATTTAAGGGAAGCAAAATAATTGTCGAGCACAAAACCTAAGAATTGATGAGCAATTATGGAGGATGATCATTACCCTAGTCAAATATGATCATTGAACCACATACCTATATATTATGCATAAACCCTCATTGTTGAGGATGACAAACACCTTAGATAGGATGAGTACATATACGAGGGCCATAGAATTGATTATATTGTTGTATGAGAGATCAATTTGAGACATCATGCTTCGTGAGCCTCAAGATGTGAGTGAATTGTAAGCCAATGAGTTGTTAACATTGTGGAGTGAGGATCTTTGGTGTTGTATAGTTTGAGAATGCAAGCATTAGAGATTGATATGTAACTCCACTATACATTGCAATTTTTATATGAACAACATTAACATTTTTGTAGAGACTCGTTTTTATTTTACTAATAAATGTTGATAAGATCATTTAAAATTATTAAAACTATGTTGTGGGTATTGAAACATATGACAAACAGTTGCAGAGCATAGTATTGAGATTTATATGAATTGTTCATAAAGAATGGTGTCCATTGACGTGATCAATGTTCTATGTAAGAAGAGCACCTTATCATATTAGTTATCAACATCGTGTAAACTTGGGAAAATGCAATGGTTTTAGAGCTAATGTGTTCAGGTGTGTTTATTACAACAAGCAATACATGGTAAATCTTCATTGACAAAATTTTAGTGTGCAAGTGGAGATATTAGGCACATTGATCAATTTTGATATGGTATCAAATACAAGTTAGTTTTTAACCTAGGAGAATTAGAAGAGGATGTGGTACAAGAGTCACATTCCACTCTAAGGATTTAGAAGTTGTTTCTTGTTTTCTAAAGACCCTAACATGGTTATTAGAACTATGGTTGTCTTTGTTTTTGGTTACTCAGATCACGAACAATTCAATTGGTTGTTACAATTTGAATGTTTTTGAAGATACTTGGGGTAGATGTATTATTCTTCCCTCTTCTTGATATTAAATTGGATAGGAAGTATGATCTAATCTAGAAATTCAGGGTGTGGAACATTCTAATGAAACATAAATTGTTGACGCTCGTGGAGGGAAAGGAGAAAACTCCCACTGATATTGTTGAATTGGTGAAGTTTTAGGCACACAATGAAGATGAAAAATATATTATAAATTCTATTGTAACTAGCTATATATTGTTCCCTAGATCTAGAATTTGATTAGTTTACATAAAATCTAGGCTACTCGATAGTATTTGTGTTATAACTCTAATAGAGCATGGATTTTCTATTTGAGGAATCAATTGTATGCATTGAAGACAAATGATGGTGAGTATCATTGATGATATAACACATACACATGAAGTAAGAGATCAACTTGAAGCAATTGGTGGCATTGTGGATGCTATGGATCTTATGGTGCTAATGATCAATGATTTGATTGAAGTTATTCAACATTTTGTGACCAATTTGAATATAACTAACAAGGTGGTAGGTTTAACATTGAAGAACTTGGTGGCATGTTACTATAGGTAGAACAATCCTTGAACACATTTAAATAGAATATTTAAAAGAAAGTGCTCATAACTAAATCCTCTTAGAAGAAAGGAAAGAAGTTTGTGCAAGCTAATTCTGAAGAGTGCATGTAAAAATCCTAGAGGAAAGATGTTATTTGAAACCTTTGCAAGAGGTGGGGACCATATGCAAGGGATTATTTTAGTGAGAAGAGAGACCTAGGAAATAGATATTCCAATGAAGTTGCTAAGGAGAAGAACAAGAAAAACATGAAAAAATGATCTGATTTTTTACTAGCATCTACTGAAAGTATCAAGGATACTTGGTGTATGGACTTTGACACAATCATACATATGACTTAGAAGAGAGATTAGTTTGACAAGTTCAACACTGTAGTGTTGGCATATATCCAATTTGGCGATAAAAGGAACTTGGATATATTTAGCAAAGGTGATGCACCTATGTTACTAAGCACTCGAGATGCACATGATGTTAAAGAGGTTATGTATATTCTTGGTTTCAATTTTTTTTTTTTATGTTAATCACATGGATATATTGAATTTCAGAGTTGAGTGTAAGTTTGAAAGTGTATCATCAAAATCATGTTGAGAAATTACGAAGTTATCATATGACTTTAGAAAGAAGATCTTTGTTTATGTGGAACAACAATTAGAGTGAAACACTTCACCACTATACAGATGGCCTTACCAACTCCAAGAGGGAGGAGGAAGGGAGTGGAGTCACCACTTGAGTTTTTATCGTTGTTAGAAGCCGAAACATGGGTATATGAAGGGAGAAAAGAGATCCAATAGATTACTTGTCAAAATATGTTTTTAAGTTCACCTAGGGTTTGGATTATTTTAATCGGGTAGTTTGATTAGGTTTCAAGGTTTTGTTAGCTTTTGGGGTTACTCCAAAAGTGTTTTTAACTTGCCAGGAGAGTGGTAGGTCTGCTAGATCTTTGGTGATGCTTCATGGACATATGGATGGTTAATTCAAGTGGATAGTTGACATTGGTTACAATGATAACATATCACCATTACTTATGAGGTTGTTATTGTGATTGACATGATGAATGATCTATTGGGTGCACATAATGGGAGAGTCAATTGATTGATTAGGGGAGGTACTTTCCTAATAGGGGGACCACTAGGAACTTGGAGGGCACTTAGCCTTGGGAGCTTGGGACCATGTGATATACACCTTATACATTGGACACTTAACTTGGGGATGCTTGGGTTGAGGAGCATACTTCCTGGAGGTTGGTGATGTACCTTGACACATATGTTGGGGAGGAGCAATGGAGCTTAGTGAACACATTGACACACATGAAAGTAGCATTGGGATCATGTGAGGAAATGTGGTGCACAATTATGGAAGGAGGGCCTTGCACGAGGACACTTGGATAGCAGACCACTGTGGAAGAGGGAGTGTTGGACTAAGAACTTGTTGAAGAGTGCACCATCTTGCAGGAGGGGCATTGAGGCAAAGGAGGATCATGCTTGGAGGGAATTTCACTTTGGAGCCTTGGTCTTATGAGATGTGAGGCTAGGGAAAGATCACGAAGATGCTATATTGGTGAGTCTTAAGCTTGATGTAATGCCTTGCTTTGAAAAATACTTGTTTATTGTATGTTTGATGTTCCATGGAGGTTTTGGTGCTTGTGTTGATGCAAGAGTTGAAGACCTAAGGTTTGAGGACTCAAATCCTACGATGGACATGTAGTTTTGGAGGCTATTGCCAGTGTTGTCTTCCCATGTACTTGTGTGATGAACATGGCTAGGGTTTGTAATCCCTAAGGAAGAAAATAATGCTATTGGAAGGAGATTATGTGATATAAACTTGTTGTATGTTCCATGGAGCACTTGTCCATATTGATGCTAGCATCTAGAGGATCTTTGGTAGAGTAACCAACTTTGGTTGGTAGTGATATCTAGCTAGAAGGAGTTGATGGCTAGGTTTTTCTTATGGTTTTCCTAGCTAGGATTTGGAGAGATTGACTTGTGCTAACTTTTTGATAAATTTGTGGTGCGCGCACACACACACACACACACACACACATAATGAAATTTCCAACTATCCAAATATTGTGTACTTGCAGATTTGATTTTTAGTTTATGTTTCTTCTTGATTGAGTAGATTTCAACCCTTATTGCTTGATGATTTGACATAACATATAGCTAAATTGGTGCTCTACATTCACAACGATGTTGGTAATACACCTTAGATAAGGATTTGGAAGACATAAGAGAAACCCACAAGAGGAAGCCCTATATCCAACTCAATTGATGGGTACAAAAGGAAGAATCCAAGCTAAGAGATGAGAAAACTAGAAAGTCCTTGTTTTGAGGGAGTTGATGAAGACTAAAATTATAGGAATCTTTGGTGCTTGAGAGAAAGTGCAGTGTATGGGTTTCACACTTACTCACACATTTCTACCTACTAGGGATTCTATGGTGTGGCCCACTTGTGCATTGTGTCCATGCGTGCCCTGTCTTGTAATGACATCAATATCTCTCTACTATCCTTATATGTTGGACCACCTTTATTGAGTCCTCTTACCTTATCCTATATGTATGACCTGTTAAGGATAATTGTTGCTATATTCAGGGATACTGAGAGGGGGGGGGGTGAATCAGTAAAAACAATTTTTCACTTTTTCTATGTATAATTGTATTCATGATGCTGTTGCAATCAAGATATCATATATTGAAACACACAAAAACAAATACACAATGCACATGGATTTTAGGTGGAAACCCAAATGGGAGAAAACCACATAACACTTTTTAATATATCAAAATATCACATAAACCAGAAGCACCAACTTCTGTGATTCTCTAGCACCAATTGGAAGGAAGCACCAACCCCTTGAATTTTCTAGCACCAACTAGAAGGAGGCACCAACCTCCTTGTGAGCACCAACTCACACTTCTCAGGCACCAACCTACAAACTGAAGACACCAATCTTCCCGTGCAGCGCCCAACCACCCTTATTTAAAAAATTATTCAAAAGATCCTTTAGTATTTACAAAATTAATAAAAGATTACCAGAGTTTTCCTTTGAACTGATTAGACTTTGCAAGGTGAATTCCTTGCCTTGATACCTGCAAAAGATAGACTTTATTACCCTTGATCTGAAGCTTTCATGTACTTCTTTCTTATGCCATAAAAGGTTATTGGCCTTATCTCATAAACCCTCCTTAATTGTGCTCGAACAAGAACTTCACTATGCTTTACTGCTGAGTTGTATCTTCCTCTTAACTTCCCAAAGGACCCCTGAAAAATTCCTCAATAAGGGCCTGAAATGTATGCTAGACATTGTTGTAAGCTCGCCCTCAAAATTGTCCAAAAATTAAGCTTCAATACTGTCCCAGACTCAGCCTAGGTACAGTCCCTAACTCACCTTCCCTCTGCCACATGATAGGTCACCAAAAATTCCAAAATATCCTTAGAGGTTTTCCTTACAATGTGATCAAGACATGCCACTAACTCGGTCCATATCTCAGACAAAACTTGCAGAAAATAGGTCCAGATGTGCCTCGAAAATTTGGCCTATTGTCTGTTGAGGTTCACTCTTGGATCTGCCTGAGGTTCTCCCTTTATCACAACCTCTGATCCACCATAAAACTGCTTCATATTCACCACAAAACTCACCTTGATGCTCTGAAATTTTCTCCGTAAGTGATGCTGAGATATTGCTTTAGAACAATCCTAAACTTGCCTCAAATATGCCCTTCAACAAGCCCAAAATTCACACCAGATCCGCCCTTCAATTTGTCTTTAGAACAAGCCTAAAATTCACCTTAAATCATATCATAAGTTTGTTGCCTTATATCTCATTGCCTTAGATATTCGATGCCTCTGATTTCCTTGTTTACCTCATATATTCGCTGCCTCAAATCTTTTTATTTAACTCAAATGTTCACTGCCTCAGATCTCCTTGTTAACCTCAGATAGAAGTCACTTAAGTTCATCTCTCAAATGAAATCCTAGGTGCCTTATTTATACTAGATATGGCACCCTCTTTTTATGGCCGACTTGACCCAAATACATTTCAATTTATTTTTTTAATGATTATTCCAAAAGTGGTCGACTTGTACTTAGCTATCTGAATGATATTTTTAATATTTTTTCCATTGGAGGCGAATTTTGGGGACTTCTTTCCCTTACATCTGGGGCTTCTTCAACATTTCTCTGGGGATTCTTAACCACACTTCCGAGGCTTATTTTCTTGATGTTCTACGGGTCTAGGAGCGTGTTTTAGGTGACTTCAAAGCATCTTCCCATGAGGGCCATGCTTAAAGATACACAATAAGATGACCACTTTGGAGGCTCCTTCAGTTGATCCCATCACTTCTAGGGGCTTCTAGGCTTTTCTTCGGGGCTTCTTCTAGGGTTGAAATCAATGGAAACTAATTTTCCAACAATCTCCCCCTTTGGCATTGGTGGCAACACTCATACTTCCCTAGTGACCATTTATCCCCATGTCTTCATTCCTCTAATCTTTTTCTCCCCCTTTGACATCAATGGAAAAATGGTAATTCCTTTTGATGGTATGTCTTCCCCTAACTATTTTGCTATATAACATGCAGATCACCATCGAGTAGAAATTACTCCTAGTTTTTGACGGAGATACTCAAAGGTCTCCCTAGGAAGAGGCTTTGTGAAGATGTGTGCAACTTGTTTTTGTCTCAATGTACTCCAACTTGATATTCTTCTCTATGACTTGTTCCTGCAGAAAGTGGAACTTAATAGGAATATGCTTGGTCGTGGAATGCATCACTGGATTCTTGGAGATGCTTATAGCACTGGTATTGTCATGGAATATCAAAATGGGATAATAATATTTCACTTGTATCTTGCAGAGTCTGCTTCAGTTAGAGGACCTGAGTACAACATGGAAATCCTACAATATATTCTGCTTCTGCCGTGGATAAGGATATGGAAGACTGCTTCTTGCTCAACCATGATACTAAACAATCACCCAAGTAGAAATATGATCCACTTGTACTTCTTCTGTTGTGAATACTTCTTCTCCAATCTGCATTTGTGTAGGCAACCATAGTCAACTCATTACCTTTCAGATATCATAGCCCAAACTTTATTGTTCCTTTGAGATATCTGAAAATCCTCTTTATTGCTAGGACATGAGATTCCTTTGGTGCTGCTTGAAATCCTGCGACTTGTCCAACTGCTGGCATCACATTTGGTTTTGAAGTTGTCATGTAGAGTAAACTGCCCATCATCGATCTATAGAGTCTCTGATCTGCTTCTTTAGATTTATCATCTTTGTTCAACTTGTAATCAGTGACCATAGGAGTACTTACAGGTTTGCAATCTTTCATTCTGAACTTATTCAACATTTCCTTGATGTATTTGGTTTGGGAAATGAAAATGCCTTCATCTAGCTGAGATATATGGAGTCCTAAGAATAAAGTCAACTCACCAAGTAGGGACATTTCAAACTCACTCTGCATGTCCTTGGAAAACTTCTGACTCAACATGTCATCATCACTTCCAAAGATAATGTCATCGACATATAATTCAATGATAAGTATACTGTCTTGATCCAATTTTATGTGGAGAAAACTAGCTGCACTGCCCTTTATGAATCCTTTGTTGCTGTAAGTACTTGTCCAATCTTGAGTACCATGCTTTGGGGGCTTGCTTAAGTCCATACAAAGCTTTCTTAAATTTGCAAACATAGTCTTCCTTTTTCGGTAGTAGGAACCCTTCTAGGTCTTCTATGTAGACTTCTTATTCTAATTTTAATTTTACGTCCATCTGATGCATTTTGATTCTTTTGAAACATGCATAGGCCAAGATCATTCTGATTGCTTCCATCTCAGCCAAAGGAACAAAAGTTTCTTCAAAATCTATCCCTTCAACTTGATCATATCTTTTGCATACTCACCTTGCTTTGTTTCTAGTTACCTGTCCATATTCGTTTAGTTTGTTTCTGAATACCCATTTAGTACCAATCACATTTTTGTCCTTAGGTCTAGGGACTGGTTCCCATGTCTTATTTTTCTCTATTTGATTTAGTTATTCTTCCATGACCTTGATCCAATGTTCATCATTTATGGCTTCCTCAAAGTTACTTGGTTCAACTATGGACAACATAGAGAAATGTCCTTGTTCCGATGTATGTGCTTGTTTGCTTCTTCTGGTTTATACTCTGACACTTTTATCTCCAATGATTTGTTCTTATGGATGATTCTTCTGGTACCAGCGTTTAGGTGTCTTAGAAGATGTCTAAAATTCTTGTTGGTTTTCTTCCATTTCTTCTTGCTCTGCTTCTGGTTGCATCTCTTTTAGTTGTTCTTATTCCTCTACTTATTCTTCTTGATTTACTTCTTCTTCTTCCCGCTCTTTTGAATTTCTGTTGTCCTTCCCGGTCTTCATTGCATTTGTTTCATCGACCTTTACATTGATGCTTTCCACTGTATTGTTGAGTTTTAGGTTGTAGCGCTTGTATGCCTTGATTTTTTATGAGTATCGAATAAGTATGCCTTCATTTACCTGAGTGTCAATTTTTCCAACCCGATTATCTTCCCCTTCTATGTAACACTTGCTTCCGAAAACTCTAAAGTGCTTGAGATTGGCCGATATTCCTTTCCGTAACAACCCAAATTGATTAATTTTATTATAGTTTTTAATTTAAATTTAATAAATTATTAAAATATATTAATGATTCTTTTATTATTTTATTATTAAAATGTGGGTGAAGTAATTAATGGAGGGATAAGACTATTGGGGAATTAATGGAGAGATAAGGTTGTTGGGAATTAATGAGGGAGATTTGAGAGATGAGGATAATGAAAAAGGATAGGACTTGGAAGAGAGATCTTATTTCTGTTAGAGGATTTCTGAATTTCAAAAAGGGGAGAGGAGGAGGAGGAGGAGGAGGAATGATTTTGGGAAGCTCTCATAGGGCACTGTTGTTGCTGGGAATTTCGGGCTCGGGGGCTAGGAAACCACAAGGATTCCTGGAGCTAGGGAGCCAGAGAGGCTGTTCCTAGTTGGTTGGAAACTTAATATTTAGTCTAGGCAAGAATAAGAACAAGATCAGACAGAAAAGAGACTAGATAACCAACCTGCAGGTGGAGGTATGTATTATGATGTTGTTATCATTATTCTATTATTACCGCTGATATTATTATGTTATCATTATTATGCTGTTACTGTTTATTATTGGTTTATTCCAAGTATAAAAAAATCATGAAAAAAATTCTAAACTAAATTTCAGTCATTTATTTATTTTGAGTCATGAAATAGGTAGGCTTTACATATGGTATCAGAGCCCAGTTTCAAAACTGAAACCTAGGCTTGACCACCCACAGTAGGATTTTGTCTTTGTGCCAATTTGGGCAGTTTTTGACCAGTGGGATTGAAACTGTTAAAACATGTCTCTTTGAAGATTCTCGGGTATAGAGCCAATATAGGAATATGTTGAGAAACGAACCTGAGAAAGTTGTGGTAAACTCCCCCCTAGCCCAACCAACAAATTAAATCTAAATTTTGCCAAGAAAGTATAGTGACATACATACACACTAACCACACCGACACAATGACACAAACCAAAGCCGTCTACAAGAATTTAGAACCTCTATCCAGTACCCTAAGTGCCCAAAATATCCGTTCCAACATTTTTACTGTGAAAGACGTGCATATATTACAAAGTAATGAAAGTGGAAACAAATAAACTGCATGTTATAGAAATAGACATGATTAAAAAAACAGACTTCAAACTACCATAATTTTATTAATTTGGTTTATAGAGGGTTCCATTGCCCAAATGTGTACATCCCAATGTATTCACAGTTCATGCCAATTCCATTGCAAAGCGGGCATCCCCAAAATTCTAGAAACACTTAGTCTCATTAATGTCAGAGTCATCAAGCTAATGTTTTAGGAAAAAGATATACAAAGCCAAATATGAAATAACATGATACCTCCCTGCCTGCCTGCCTAATGATCATCATTATTTATATCGTCCGACTTGTTAGACTTTTTAGGCTTTCGATAGTTTTCGTCATAATGCTTGGCAATGAGGAGACATGTGTTGATGAGTTTCTGGATGTTGAGGACGTTGTAATTCTGCGCCACGTATATCCCAAATGCAGTCCCTACGATGAAATGGAACCCACTCCAAATAATACCCATCACTCCCACCAAACGCAAAGCAAAGCCAAAGAACAGACGGGCAAAAGGATTCTTTCTAACAGTGACTATGTATGCTTTGCCCGTGCGAATCGACTCATGGAGGCCATTATTCTTATTGAATTTAAAAAGGGTTTCTTTTATTTTCGCTCAATTTTTCTGTAACCCCGAGCGGGAGACAAAGGGTAACCAGAGTAGTAGCTCCTGTTCCGATCCCTTTCGGGCTGTTGATCCTTATCCCTGCTATCCGTAAGCCTAACCCTAGACCTGTAGTCTCGTGACCGTTCCCTGTTCCTATCAGCCTCTCGGTCCTTGTTCCTATCCCGATCCTCTTCTCGACTCCTTCCCCGTTCATTTTCATCGATTTTGTTCACAGAATGTGAATCCCTCTGCCTTTGAATTTCTTGGTCCGAGTTCCGGTCTCTGCCATACTCATGATCCCTGTTGCCTCCATGCCTGCCTGCCTGCTGCCATGACAGTTCCTTCCGAGAAAACAATCACAACTCCAACTCCTTCCCACTCTGCGATGGTTATGAAAACCTTGGAAGAAACCCTAAGGATTACCGAAATCCCTCGCCCCGTTTGCTGTAACCCTTTACAAATCAGATTGTGATAAAAGCACCGTTATTTTTCACCGAATTTGATTCGCGACCACTGATCACATAGCATTTTCTGCCATGACCGCCTCCCTCGACCGCCATGCCCGCCTCAAGGATGAGCTGATTAGCGGGCATGAGAGGCTGGAAGAAAGGGGTTGTGTTGTGCCTGTGGTCCGGGACCTGCTGTTGCTTCTCTCCATATTGATGGACAAGAACGTAACAATGGAGATCGTTGGCCAAAATAGGAGACTTAATGAAAAACGCTACTTTGCTGGAGATATGAGAAGGGGCAAACAAAAAAAAAAAATGGAGAAGAGAGAGGTATGAAAAGTTTTTCCGTGCAACAATGGCAGACTACGATGATGCCTTCATGCACTACAAAGATGCGGCAATTCAAGCGCGAACGAAGGCCTAAATTCGAGCCACAGTTCTCCAGTTAAAACTGATAGGGCAAAGTCACCCAACATGTCTTATTAGCAATCTATTGAAGATTTTGAGCCACGACATTTGCTTGAATATAAACCACCACCAGTGCCAAACCACGAGGAGAATATCCCACAGGGCGCAGGTCCATGCACTGTGCATGACCGATCTGTAGAGCGAAACAAGATGAAGGGGTAGGGAGGCGACGCGCAGAGGCAGAAAAGTTAGAGCGCTTGAGTGAGGGGTAGGGTTTTGGGAGATGAACATTGAAGAAGGGGCGGGGCTCATGCGAGAACCCACATTGCCCACCCTCCACTTCACATTTAGGGTTAGTTTTTATTTATTTATTTAATTATTATTTATTTATTTAATTTATTTATTATAATAGAACAAGAAAATAGTATGAATGATTATATCTATATATATCAAATTTAAAAGGGTGCAATAGTTTTATAAAACGGTTATTCATTATATAGGGTTTTGGGGTGTAAAGCAATATAATAAATGGTTCTAAATATAAAAAGGTAGCGACAGGTATAATAAAATAAAACAATAGTTGTATTGAATCTACCGCATGTCTCAAGATGAATAATAAATTCATTTGTTGAATATGGTATAAGCATCATCTCATTAAAGGACGCTGAATATTTGAAAATCCTTACGTAGCCGCTGCAATAAGAGGTGCATTTGAACAACTAATCACAATTTAGAAAAATGTTTTAAAATAATTAAAAAAATCAAATTGTAATGTTATACCTTTAAAAATGCTCAAAACTATTTTGGTCAAACTCCAACTAATAGAGGATCAATAACATATCCAATAATATATACCACCACAAGCGACAGGTATAATAACCAATATCCCTTCACATTATTTTGAATGATCTTAAAAAAACCCAATTTCATAAAACATTTAGATTATACATTGTAAAACTCTCAAACTTATATTTAAGGTTAACACTCAAAATTTGTAATATAAAAATAAAACTTATATTTAAGTTTAACTCTTAAAAAAATTGTGAAAAAAATAAATACAAATGTCATCAACTTTGAATTGTACAAAATATTATATTATTTTATTTTAACTTTAACACTCAAATAATTGTGAAAGAAAAAGTACAATTGTCATCCATTTGAATCCTACCTACAAAATATTATTTTATTTTATTTAAATGTGCCTAGGAAAAAGGTACCCATTAAATGAGAAAAAAAAATGCATATCCATGCCAAAAAAGAAAAGGTTATTTATTTAACAAGATGGGCCCCCAACTTTTGACAATATATATAAAAAAACAAGAAATATTTATTACAATTACATTGGGGGAAGTGAAGACAACAATAAAACTTCAAAGTTTTTGGCCAATAAGATATCACATAAATGAGTTTTAAAATTTAAAATAAATAATTATTTTTTAAAACTTTGGATAAAAGGGTGTATATTTTATGGTCAACCATGAATTAATAGAAACTCAAGCCTAAGTCAAAGTTATATACCATGCCTATCGACAGATATAATAAGAAATATATAAGGTATTGCAATAAGGATAGGGTTATTGTGTATCATAATTTGTTGGGTGATAGGGAAACATGTAAATATAGTAAAAATAATAAAAATATAATGGATTTTAACACAAATATAAAATTTGGTTATTTAAATTAATAGTTATATGATAAAATTGCCCCTGAATGGGGTGATTGGTCACGACAAGCGTCAGGCCAATGAGGAGGGATTGGTACGTGCTAGGCCAGTGGCGACCATGTGACTTGCGCCTGCCACCCCCTCCATCAATTATATCCAACTCATGGTGGCTGCAGATGCTATTTACTCCAATGTCCCTTCCTCTGCTAATCATCCATGGCGTCGGACAACCTCTTCGAGCCGTCACCTCCATGCTTCGGTTTTCTCCTCAGCTGGTTATTTTCTACCAATTCTTCTCTCTCGCCCAAACATTATGCTTCTCTTCCCCTTTTACTTCAAGCCTCAGACATCTCTCCCGTCGAGTTTCCTCACTACCTTTTCCTTTGCCTTTGTCGAGCCAACATATTATGTGATCACATAAGTTAACTTGCAAGGATGAAACTTTTATGAGAATTGAAAATATCAAGACATGAATGCTAATGATCACACCATGGATGATACTTTTGAAGATACTAAAATGTGTTAGTTACACATTATAGTAATGTTGAGTACTAGTATAAAAAAAATGTCGACAATAACTAATAATAAGTATGTGATAAATTTAGCTAATAATTATATAGTTGTGGTGTTTTATAAACGTAATAACAATATATAATTATAATTGTGAGGTATATTAACATATGCTACATTGTTAATAATGAAATGTTGTTATTGGATATGAAAGATGACATTACAAAAGGACATTAAAATTCATAGCATATAATCATGGTGTTAATCTAGTGATTGAGAAGTGAAGTATAAAATAAGTGAAAACATATGGGTAATATATGACACGATAATAGTATGCATTAAAGTAGTAACATTATGAAAGGATATATAATATAATCATGTTATGTAAGTATTAATAGTAATACTAGTAAGTATGCAATATGGAGTTAATAATAATATATATGTTTAGATGAGTTAGTACATTGTGTTTAACCATGTGGCATTGATAGGATTATCATTGTATGTAAAGATGACACACATAAAAATTACAAACAAATAGTGAATATAAAGTTATCAAATACTATTTATTCTATATTTGTTAAGTAAGTTAGGGGGAATTGCAAAAATGCCAAATGAATTAGGTAGAGTAAGTTTACAAAAACAAGAATTCTTGTTATAGCATGTAGGTATAGGTAAAGTAATATTGGTTATAATATAAATTGATTATATTAATGATTGATGATAGTCCATATTCATAATAATGGTAATATAGAGCCCATAGATGTATAGGACGAAAAAGAGAATAAGACACATGACAAATAATAAATAATAGTTATAGAAAATGAAGTATTAGGACACATATATACTTAGGGTTTTGAAATAAAGACACCATAGGGGGTTGGTAAATAAGTACATTGTTTAAGGAATAGAAGGTGTAATAAAAGGTGATCAATGTATAAATGAAGAGGGATGTAAATGATGTATAATAATAATAATACTAATAAAGGGTAATAAGAACAATATTATATGAAGAAGTAAGCAATACATTAGTAAATAATATAAGGGTGGATTGATGAGAGGCAAGTAAGTAGGAGTGGGCATGATAAGTATGGTTAGAATGCACGAGAGAGAGAGAGAGAGAGAGAGAGAGAGAGAGAGAGGTATAATGTGTTAAGGAAGATGCAAAGTGCATACAATAAATTATAGTAGATAAATGGCATAGATAAATACATGATGGGTCCTTAGTGAGAGGAATGAATTTGGAAGGTGTTGGCGATGCACCAAGAAAGGTCTACAGACTAGTGTGTTAGTACATATCATGTAGATATAGATGATATAAAATTTGACACATGTGAAGTTCAATTGTGAGAAAATAAGACTTTAAAGTCAAGTAATTGTAGAGCATTGAGTGGACCCTAGTAGAAAACATAATCTTGAGTTGGAGGCGCTCACTAAAACATGGTCAACTACGCTTGTAGTTAGAAGCATGTGTACCTCAACTATGATACGAGGATTATATAATTGAAATATACCTTGTCAAGATCTAATCTATACGACCTAAAGATAATACGACTAATTAAGAATGGAAACCAAGAAACCTTAAAATGTCCACCCCACGTAATGATCATATGGAAATATATTAGTCAATATTCCTAGGCATGGAATACTTTTGTGATGGTGTGTGCGTGGTATCAATCAAGCTAAAGTGATAATCAAGATAGTAGTAAATGGGTTATAATTATCGATATATTCCAGGTGTGTTTATATACATGACATAATGAAATTTATATAAATCTCAATATAAAAAAAAAGTCATTTCACAAAAAAAAAAAAAAAAAAGTTAAGGTTTTAACTAGTAGTTAACTTACAAGCTACACTTCAAGTATTAGAATCCTACATGGAGATTAAGAAGAATAACCATGTAAGATAAGTGTGTCTTAACATTAACCAAATCACAAGCGATAATAAAATTTGAGTTGGAGACAATGAAGGCCTACTGAATAAGGGTATCCAATTAATGTATTATTAGCCTCAACATAATTCTAACCAAGTGAAGGCCCAGTGAGACTAGTATATCATGGGATCTGCTACTTGGGAGGATGGAGAGACCTTACGAAGAGATCATCCCTCACTTTTTACCACCTCGGGGATATGTTTTCTCGAAGGTTGGGTGTATGTAATGGCACCTTTTGACTTAGACAACTAGAATTACCTAAGGCCTAATCACCTTTACTTTCTATTCACTATAAAACTACTAATGATACACTTGAACTTTTAAGATGTATGGACCTATGTGAATGTCAATTCTATGAATGTTTAACATTGCTTGAATGATGATGGATATTATGCAATCTATTATGTGAATGTCAATTCTATGAACGTTTAAACATTATTTGAATTATGACGGATATTTT
>ML783100.1:0-28722 GCA_009831015.1 Picea engelmannii
TGATGGATAGAGATAAGGCCTTCAGAGATTGAGAAACAACTTCAAAATCTTCATAGCTCAGGTAGGAGTGTAATATAAGTGTACAAATTCACTACCTAGAGGTCTTCGAAAACTCATCGGGAACAGACTAGAGGATCTTGATGATCAGGTTGAGTGCTTCATTGATTTTGAACAAAGACTTGATTGGGCTTTCGGGATGGCTGCACATGAGGTCAAGAGACAAACTGCAGAGGGGCTGACTCAAGATTGGTAAACATTTCCTTGGACAACAACACGATAAATGATGAGACTCAGGCATCATGATATTGACATAAGTTTACGATGCAGGAGGCAATGCAAACTCTCCATATGTTTGGAAGAATAACCAAACAGAGGAAGACACAACTCTATGTAGTGAAAACATCTTCCTAAGGTCATAAAAAATCCCAAATCTTGACAAAAAAATGGAAGGATGTGCTTTATCCAAGGGAGACTCATTGTGTTTCCAAAAAAGAAAATACTTTTCCCTTCCTCTTTTTGGGGTATATTTGATTTTTTTGTCTTTTTCAATAATTTTGGAAATCTTGAAAAAGAATAAAAGAATTCTAAGTTACAAAGGACAGACACGTTTCGCAGACATGCTAGTTCCAGGCACAGGGAACATACTGGTGCTCAGAGAAAGGAGACATATGCAGGAAAAGGACACTCAGGAAAATCCCTCCATGGGTCAAGGTGTCAAGCCACAAAGGCAAAGTGCTACTAGGCTTACGTATAAGGCATGCTTTAGGTGGTTCTTTTGAGAGAAAAATGGAGCTGGCATTAGGCCAAAGACACAGGAATGAAAATGCGATTAATAAGACACAATGATAATGTCCTTCAATGTGATTTTAAATAGCCCATAGAAGGTAAGCTCGATGGTTTTTCATTTTTAGAGAGTCTGAAAAAGCGTAAAAGGAGACTCCACTGGGGTACCTTTTTCGAAGGTAGTCTAGTCGGTTCAAAATAGGGGTAAAATAGCACCGAGAAGACGTCTATTCAAAATCATTTTAACGAGTGTGACAAAGAAAAGATCACTAAGCAATCTTTTCATTTTTAAGGAGTATGAAAAGAGATTAACTATGGACTCCATAAGGGATGTTCTTCTGGACCATTTTAACGAGTGTGAAGAAACAAGGTCACTCGACCATCTTTTCAGTTTTAGGGAGTCTGAAAAGAGCTTAACTATGGACTCTCTGGGGGTTCCTTTTTTGTAAATTTAGTTCCTCAGGCCTGAAAAATACTCTTCTAAAGAACCGAGGTTCTTAGAGTATACCTTTGTTCGTACAATTTACCATATGAACTGAAAAATGGGTAAACTACCACTAGACATACGTGCCTTCAAATTTCAGTTTAGCAAGAATGAAGGGCAACAAGATCGCTCAAAAATATTTTCATGTTTAAAGGGTATGAAAAGGGCTTAAAAGAAGACCTGTTGTGTTTTGGGAGTCTTGAGGGTGAGGTCAAGAGAGATAATGAATGATGCGAATGAGGCTCATACTCATAATTAGGAAAAACTAATAAGGACTCCCGAGCCTAAAGTCCTTAGTGATAGCATGGACACCAAAATGCAACCAGGATCTACCTAGGCCATCCATTGACATGTAGGCTCTACCACTAAAATACGACAATTCTAAAGAAGCAATGATGGTTCTGTGTCGTAATTTGGTGGGGTTGAATTTATGGCAAAGAGAAAAATACAGTGAGATACAGAAAGTGGAGGTGGAATCCTAATTTAGATGAAACACGTTAAAAAATGACGTTTTACCAAAGGACTATTAAAATGACCCAAATCTCCAAAACATTTCCCAATACCCAAAGTAACACTTATCGTAACATCCCCTGAGAAACTCTTGAACCATATTATATTATTTTCAGGCTAGAAAAAGTGACAAAGGGGTCCAAAAAATGACAAAAAGGGGCCAAAAAGTCTATAAATAGAAGCTGGCAGCTCATTATTACCATTGCTAATTGATAAATTGACTAAAAAGACAAAAACACCCCTTTGTCAAAAGAGTTGATTTCGTGAGCTTCAGTGGATGAAACGAACTTCCACTTGGACCAAGTAAGTACATACTAGCTCCTCTTGCATTTCAATTCTTCTTTTATCCATTTCTTTTCATTTTTTGGGGGGCATTGAACTTTAAAAAGGTTGGCCCTATGTATACGCGGGTTGTATTATGACAACACGCATATGCTTGCGTGCAGATAAAACATTACACGTGGGCATACATGACTGTGTATATTATAGCCTGCATATACCTTCCAATATGTGGAAAAAAAAGAAGCAAGAGTTAATCCCTCCTGAACTTGTCAATTGCAGGATGTATGTTCACTGGAGAGAGAGGGAGCATGAGGACATTGAGATTTTGGTTGGAGAGGACCCTGATTCCACCACTGCATTGGGTCAATGTGGTTTTTTGAAATTATTCCAGTGTCCATTCATGCGGGCACAACCCAGGCTGTTGAATGCCTTGGTAGATTATTGGCATCCTGATGGTGGGGTCTTCATGCTTGAGGGACAGTTGTTGACTCCAACTATTGAAGATATCTAATTTTTGGCTGGACTCTCAAGAAGAGGGGAACCATTCAACTTTCGTACCTTTCCCTCCGGGCCTCACAACATAGTGGACTTGATTGGACTCCATTGCGAAGTTGGCACAGACAAAGTGGGCACACAAGTGCCGATAAACAAGATTTCAAACCTATCACTAAAAGCGATAGTGTTTCTCATTAGGCGGATTAATGGATCTACTTCTTTGCATCAGGCTTCCTGAGTGCACATGAATTGTACGGTTCAGTTCTTAAATGCACAATTTTTTTATTAGAGCACCACCTTACTAGATTGCATGAAGAGACACATAACAGACTGTCGTATGCAGAGACACAAAAACTTTGGGTTCGAGACTATTTTGTGTTCCTTTTTCTTTGAGAGGGTACCAAGTCTCATCCCTAGATATATAATACAAGGGAATGAACCCTCTCTCCCAGCATTATGCATATGGGCGGCATTGTTGCCGTGACAGGGTGGGGGGAGGACTATTGAGGCCTTTGATAACAATTTTTTTGTTTGGTGGGCATGACAAATTCCATCCATAGAGGACTACCCCTATGCCAGGATCAACTATTATAGAGATCCTAACATGATTGTACCTCCCAGACAGGAGTGAGGAGAGATGGGTAAGTTTGTTTTTTTGTTTTTTTAAAGTTATTTAAATTTTTATGTCTTTTTATATATATCATTTTTTTTTGTGATACAGAGTATTTGACAGCTATGTATCTGTTATGTGTAGACATGGGGCCAGTACATCAAACAGACTTTATGAGGACCAGGCGACATCCTCGACCAGAGGCTAGACCATTCATATCCGGTGGACCAACAGTAGTAGGGGAACATCCATCCAGAGAGGCTGAGAGAGTTTTGAGATGGGTAGAGAGGAACCTCACCGCGCTTACTCATAAAGTCCCTATGGAGGAGATCAAAGATCTCCCACCGTCCATGTAGACTCATGTTGTTGGGGTACCATGGACCTGGGTCCATATTTTTCAACATCTGGATAACATCATTGTTGACTATGGCAGGGCCAACAGGCCCTGCCCTTAGCTATACTAGACTTCTTATGTGTCGAGGGCACCTTTTGTATATTTTTGAGGGCATATGCCCCATGAACCTTTACTGAACACATACTTTTTGAGGCGCTCGTGCCCACTTATTTACTCTGATACTTTGCGATATATATATATATATATGTTTATTTACATCTTTTTTTGTTTTATGGATTACGTTTATTTACAAATGTATTTACATGTGTGTGTGTGTGTGTGTGTGTTTTCTTACATGTGTGCAAGATGCCAATCTAATATATGATTAGCTAAAGTATCTGTAACTTGATTCAATATCCTAGGAACCTGGATATATGTAATGTAATCAAAGCTTCATTCTAAGAGACGTACCCTAAGGAACTGTCGGTGTAGAGTAGGATCATAAATGCTGTAAACGCCCTTTAACTGAGACACAACCAACTAAGTGTCTAAATAATCCCGGAGGTGAGAGGTACCAAGCGACAAAGTGTCACGAAGCAACTTAAGAATTGCGCTATACTCGGCGACATTGTTTGTGGTGTCACCTAAATAGATACCTCGTGAAGATAGAAAATTGCCGTGAGGTGTGAAAATAACCCAAGTTACGAAAGCAAGCCTTTGAGTGTGTCAGCTAGCGTCATCCACAAACCCAACAAACACTTCTGATTCACTTGACATATGCCACAATGAAAAATATAACATTAAAAATGACACGTCCATAAAACCAAAAGATAAAACTAAAAATTAATAGTACAAGGACTATACATATGTTACAAAACGTCACTCGAGGCGACCTACCTATGAGTAATACTTCTTGAGGTAGAGCCCATTTCTAGGATCCACCAAAATGTTTCCCTCAAAGTCCACCAAATGATAAGCGCCCTTATTTAGAACCTCTTTCACAATGAAAGGTCCGAACCACATGGGTTTGAACTTTCCTGCCCTGAGGGGGTCCTTATCTTGGTCATAGACCAGGACAAGGTCGCCTTCAGAGAAGATCCGAGGATGAAAAGACTGATCATACTGACACTTGAATTTTTGTTTGTGAGCCTAGTTAGTTAAGGCTACATCACGACGTTGTTCATTGAGCCGATCGAGTTATAATAAGCATGCTTCAAGTGGTGAAGTGTCTGGAAATAACTGTACTGCCAAATTTAAAGATGGGATCTGACACTCTATGGGAAAGACTGCTTCCAGCCTGTAAACGAGTTGAAAATGTGAGAAACCGGTTGCAGTCTTAATAGACGTTCGGTAGGCCCATAATGCCGAGTATAACATCAAATGCCAATTTGACTTGGCCAAATTGATTGTTCATTGTAGAATGGTCTTAATATATTTATTTACAGCTTCCATCTGACCATTCACTTGTGGGTAGTAGGGTGATGAATGTTCTTTCCTCAACCCAAGCTTTGACATTAACTCGGTCATCATTGTGTTCTGAAAGTGACTTCCATGGTTAGTGACAATCTCCCTCGGGATGCCGAACCTTGTTATTATCTGGTTGAAAAAAAAAAGAGTTGTGGTCTCCCCATCATCTTTGAACGTTGGCATAGCTTAGACCCACTTGGTGAAGTAGTCTACTGCTATGATGATATAACAGTGCCCCCTTGCTAAAGGTGGGTTACATGTAGTGTAATCAATCCCCCACTTGGTGAAAGGACCAACAGTAATGACGGGAAACATGGGAGCGGGGTGTGGCCACATCTTCTGAGAGAAGATCTGACACAGGTGGCACTTCTTGACCGATTCAACACAATATTTGATTAACGTTAACTAGAAGTAACCATCTCGTAGAATCTTTTGGGTTGTTTCCAACCCAGAAAAATGACCACCACATGCTCTAGTGTGGAAATTGTTAAGCATGATTTCTTCTTCTTTATGCATGATATATCGGTGAAGTATGCAATATACACCTCGACAACATAAATTTTCCTCGAGTATGATATAGTTCTTGGTCTGATGGAATATATAGCGACGCTCATCAAAAGAAGCAGAGGTAGGACACTTCAAAGTCTGGATATAGATAAGTATATATCCATACCAGGGATCCAAAGATGTGATCAAAAACATATCTCCTTTAATAAGTGACTCTTCGGGAATAACATCACCTGACTCGAAAGGTCGGCGGAGGTGGTTGAATGGTAAAGCTGTTCTTGCAATGAAGGTTAGGTCTTGTGCTAAAACTTGAGAAAGGACATGGTCTAGTCACAGAACAAAGCTTAACTGGGCCAAGCCCTCATACCTTTTGTCCCCAAGGTGTAGGAGATCCAGTGATGGAGTGTGTTGTTAAGGCGCTCCGTGATGTTAAATTCATCGGTTCAAAACCTGCAGGGAAACAAATCCAGCCATGTTAAGGGTTGGTGTGGCTCAGGCCAGGTGCAATCCGTAGGTGATTTTGATGGCTTAGATGCCCCTGATTTGTAGTTTCTTATCCACAGGTTAGTCCCACATGTCATGGAAAAACTAACAATAAAAAAAAAAAACATCACCTGACTCGACCAGAAGTTCCTAGATGACTTCTGCAAACACCAAGGACTTTTTGGATTTTGCTGAAATAAAATCTAAGTCAAATTCCTGGAGGAAAACTATCCATCTATTGATCTTTCCACCAATTAAATGTCATGTCAATACGTATTGAAACACATTCACAACGACAATGACGATGGTCTTTCGAAACAAGATATAATGACGGAACCGTTGGACAGCATGAACTGCTACCAATGCAAGTTTTTCAACATGGGAATAATTGATTTCTAGTCCAACTAGACCTCGACTCAGGTAATATATCGCATATTCTGTGAGAAAATGATCCTCTTGAACCAAGACCATACCGATGGTTGACTCTGCTGCATCCAAGTACAATAAGAAATATTTATTATAATTGGGTGGCTGAAGCAGAGGGGCATACGTGACGACGCGTTTAAACACATCAAAAGAGCGTTGAGAGGCATCATCCCAATGAAAAGGAACGTCCTTCTTTAGTAAACGCATAAATCCCTTTGTGATCTCAGCATAGTTTGTGATGAAATTTCGTAAAAAGTTTTCTTTTCCCTGTAAACTCTGAAGCTGAAGGATTGTGCACAGAGGAGGCGATTGAACTATTGCCTCAACTTTAATAGGATCGACCATGATCCCTATTGCCGAAACTATGAAACCTAGCAGACGACCTGATGTTACGCAAAAACTGCACTTGTTTGGATTCAAGCAAATCCATTAGTAGTGACATCTTTCAAAGATAAGTCAGAGGTGTGTGGGATGATCAAGTCTCTTACGAGATCGTGATGCTAAATCATCAAGGTAGGCCTCAACTATATGCTTGAGATCGTGCAAAGAAAAATACATGGCCCATTGAAAGGTAGCTCCAACATTTTTCAGACCAAAAGGCATCTTCCGATAAGTGAATGAACCCCATGGACAAATGAAAGTAGTTTTGTGTTGATCTTTAGTTTTGATGTGTATTTAATTGTATCCCGAAAAACCATCCATGAAAGAAAAGGCCTCGCAACATGCGCATTCATCGACTATATGTTCAATAAACGGTGTGGGGAAATTATCCTTTGGGAAGGCCTTGTTTAAATCATGGAATTCCATACATAGATGAATCGTACCCTATTTTTTGTCGACTAGAATGGGATTTGACACCCATTGAGTAAAGTGAACGGGGTAGATAAAACCTTCTTTGAGCAGTTTCTCTACTTCGGCTTTAATAGTTGCTGCTTTCTTAGGATTGACCGGATGAAGCTTCTATCGGACCGGATTAGCGTCAGGATAAGTTATGATTTCATGTTCAACAATTCATGGATCAATCCCTGGCATTTACTCATAAGACTAGGCAAAAACGTCGCAAAATTCTTGCAGTAAATCCGTGTAGATTCGAATCTCCTCAGGGGAGCAATCAGCTCCGACAAGAACATTCTCCATGACGCCAGGGGTTCTATAGATATCAATAGATATCATTTCAGTGATGGTTTCCATGTTACCTTCAGCATAAATAGTGAGTGTAGCCAAGGGATTGATAGTTCAAGACCTATCTCCATTAATAGTCAATGTGAATTCACCTTCTTCAATTCTTCTTAACTCTGGGAGGAAGTAAGATCTGCGATGGAGATCATCCCAGGGTCTGTCCAGACTACTCATTGCTTCAATGATCACTTCATATGAAAGAAAGACTAAGTGTAAAGAGTCAGTACCGACAAGGGAACCTTGAGCCCAAGTAGGCCCAAGAATTGGATCTAACTCCTATGAGGGAGTTGGATCGTGGTCAGTGGAAGTTTGTTGAACTATAGAGTACACAACTTCTATCATGGAAAAGAGCATGGCCATACCATGGTTCCTTGTCCCTTCCATCATGGCCAATGGGGAAGGAAGAGTCCATGGATCATTGAAGTAAGTCGTACGAAATGATGAGACTTGAAAAATCTCAATCTTAGGCTGGTTTGATATGAACTTGACATTGTTGGAAGGAGGCAAGTAATCGAAAGTGCCCATCAAAAGTGGGCACATACCAAATTATATGTTGACGATGTCGGGTTGAGGGTTATCAATCATCGGGACCATGGATGCCCATGATGAATGGTCAGGAAAGGAAAAATAAAACTAATCAATGGTTACGATCCGACCTTCATGTGGAAACAATAAGACCCAGAAAATTGTAGCAACCATCGCTTGCATAGCATAGCTCCAAATCCTTCCTAACAATATATTGTAGTTGAGAGGGGCATTGACCACTTCAACCTCAATGCACACGGTCTTCCCCCCTAATTGTATGGGGAAAGAGGGGATGATGCCATGTGGTTAGAATGAACGACTGTCGAAAGCGGTAAGAAGATTCAGTGACAGAGACAAAATGGGTTGGCCAATGGCCTTCCAACACGCCAATGACATAACGCATGTCGAGGCGCCCTCATCAACTACCATGCAGAAAATGTTCCAGGTAAAATTTTTATTAGTGTAATCCACTACTATCTGAAATTCCATGTGGTAAGGGAGACAGGGTTTTAAGTTAGTCGTATCAAGCATGATTGTACCCGGATTACAAGTCTTAGTAGCTCCTAGGGCAGCTAAAAGAGCCTTTCTCTGGGAAGGGCATCTCTAGAGGACCTCCAAAGAAGACATCACACAAGGGTTTGTGAAAAATCCTCCACAACAGAGTAGTTATGGGTGGCCCTTTCATTTGGATTGTGAGAAGATTTCTTGAACACACCTTTTGGGATGCGTGTCATTGTTTCGCCCAATGTCTTCTCGATCTGGAGAGGAAGAGGTGGATTTTTGGCTTCTTTACTCTTCTCATAGGTGCTTGGAATCCCATAATCATGCGCTTTAGTCGATATATAGGCATCACCTTTTATCATATACACATTCGCGGACGAAGGATTACTCGAAGATGGAGGGGGTCCTTGACTGCACCCTTCTGCGCTCGGAAAGGCTTGAGTTAAATTTTTCCCATGTTGAAATGGGTTTGTTAACACAACAGAATGTTGCTATGCCAATAAATTTTGGGCCTCCACAAGCCAAGAGCACTGGAGATTCGGATGGTCTTCCGTGCACAGGTTCCATGGATACTTTGACTTATTCCTTTCTGTGTTGCACCCTCTAACATTATTGGTATATTTATTATCCCCCTTACCCTTCTTTCATTGCTTTTTCTTTCCAACAGGCTATTGGGTGGCCTTTGGGTTTGTCGATTTCATAGTGTGTACATCCGACATTTGGGTGGGGGTAGCAACCGGACCGATGGTCAAGTTGGTCGCTTTTTGCTATATTGACAATTGTTGCAATTGTTTTGACAGTTGATTAACGGGCTTTGCTTGTGTTGAACTAACAATACCATTAGCATGTGGTCCATCTCTTTGTCTGGTCTTGTCAAGTATTGACCTTGGTGCATATGGAAAAAATTCGTAAATTAAGCCAGATTGAGAGTAAATTAGGTCTAGTTGTTGAGCTCTCATTATCACATCTTCTTCTGAAAAGACCCCCGACATTGCGACATATTTGGGTAGTTGAGGTACCAAAGACTTAAGGAACCACTCAAGCAGGAATGTTGGTGGGATTGAAACTTTTATCAAACTCTTCTGACGTCTCCATTCTCGGATGTGATGTGAGATATGGTCTGCTTTTGTATGCTCAAAGTTGGTCAACAATTTTGTGCTAGCATTGTATCTCACAGGTAATTGGAAATTGTTTAAGAAATCCATTCCCAATTCTCTGAAGGAAGAGTATCTCTAGTGGTTGAGATCAATGTACCATTTCACATCACTCCCGATGAGAGTGCGTTGAAACAAACACAATTGTATTGAGTCATCTTTCAATGAGTTGGATGAGCACCAAAGATGGATGGTGGTCACATGATCGCCTAGATCTTCAATAGGCTTAGCTTCGAACTTTGGAATGTCTGAAGGTAACTTGGTTGGCATAGGAGGCCAACTCGGATTGTGACAAATGGGGTAATTTAATAACCTTGTCAAGTTTGCAATTGTAGAGTTTCCAGAATGGTAGTTTGGGTTGTCGATTGTAACCAAGTAAAAGGGAACCTAGAATTTGACTTCCGCCAAGTTTCCATGAAAAGCTAGGTTGTTGGTAAGGGTTCTGGTAATAACCATTGTTGTGACTAGTGTACGTATTTTACACTTGTTGAGATGTCATCAGCTGATTCCCGTAATAGGATGTAAAGGGCTGGTCTTGCATCACATTCCAAGGATTTTTGGAAGGGTTGCCCCCTACTGATCTGAAGTGCATAGGTGCTAAGACTTGCCTGGGGTTCCATTGGGTATGGAAGGGGTTGCCCTCAGTCGGAATCCCTGACAAGGGAACTAATCCCTGCCATGGATTCCAAGCTCCTTGTGAGGAAGGAATTCCTAGGTTTTCCCCCTATGCAGGAATAGTACCCTGTACAGGATTTTGTTGTCCATAACCGGGGTTGCCCCCGACCAAGATGGCAGCTGACGAGAAAGCATTGTTACCAAATGTGCCGAACAAATAGAACGGTGTCGAACTAACTGAAATTTTATAAGAAGGAAGTGCTTGACTACCTTCTCTGAACAAACTATAGTTTGTTTTTGGCCCGACGTAGTGTTGGTGAGCACCGTCGAGCGAAGGGGAGGAAGGAGGTATATGACCCCCTCTGTAAGGGAAAGTGTTATAGGGAGATGAAGTTCCCCTCATAGATCCTTATAGAGGAGAATTGGAACTCCCTTCCCCTAGACCTAAAGTCTGCAAAGTGGAGTAGGAAATTATAGTACTCGTATCAAATCCAGGCATCCCGTATGAGAATGGAGGGCCTGTTGCACTCTGGGTGAAAGGAGCAGTGATCACCGCTATAGATGGGATTGGACCATTGCTTGAGGTAGAGACATTCGAGATCATAATGCCTCAGACCGATGACGGTTTGTTAAGAGGAGGAACACCCCCTATGGTGACAGTCATAGAGGGAATGTGAGAATCCCCTAAATAATTAGCAACGTTTTCTTTCATTGCTTCTTGTGACAATTCCTGACGCTCGTAAGGAAAAACCTATATGATGATGGGAACCAATAGATCAGTGATGGGAGGGTGGTAGGGACCAAGGGCTTCCGCTCCAAGGTAAAAAATTATTGGTTCCTTCGGAATCAAATGTTTTCCTCTCAAAGACATGACGCGCTAGGTTTCCTGTGGTTCGTTCATCTTAAAAGATCCTTGTTGGTCTATTTTTTACCTTAGCGGTGGTGGGGTGGCTCTAGATCAACCGGTGGTAGGATCATAAGCCTTTATGATCGACAGAGCTCCTAATCCTCCAATGTGTGATAAGATCAATGACACACTAGGGATTTCTATTAATGTTCAAGAACCAACACACACTAGAAAACGTCCCTATGAGATAAAACAAGTAGTCACTATCTAGTTGGAAGAACAACTACAACAACCAACACTAGAGCAACTTACCGGTGCAAGTGAAACTCGAATACGGAAGCACCCTCTGGGTATACTCTATAAAGCATGGCCCAATGTCTGTCCTAGGTACCACGGTATATCCCCGCAGTCACCTGTGTAAATCACTAGAATAAAGGCAACTAGGTTGCCAACACACAAATAGTCACCAGGCAGGTACAATCGATAGTCGGGTGGACCACAATGAGCAGGGTATCAAGCCTGAAACCTATCAAGGGTATCGAAATAAAGTGTTCTGGAAGACGACTGAGGACCTCGAATGGATTCGAGACCCAGGAAGCTCCGTGGAAGATGCGATCAATGGAATCCCAAGATAAGCCCTCTATATGCATTCCCCACTACGCTTGGTCCAACTTTGGAGGGTTTATCTCTGCTACCTTTCCTCATGCGACCTCATGTTTATCCCCTGTGTTAGAGGGGGGTCTCGGATAAATTTCACGATACTGGACTTTTTAACACTCCTTGGCACAAACTCTTATGTTTTTTTTTGTAGCCTTGAAGAGTTTCCTCTCCAATCCTAAATCAAGACTCTAGCCTAGACTAGTTGATGGACCCTACAAACATAAAGTCTAAAAACGTTTTAATTAAGAATTAATTTTAATGTTTTTTTTAAGTCAAAGGGGATGAAAGTGAAACCAGTGATGGTTTTAAGAGACGAAAGAGAAGAGCATACAATGCAACTGAAAACAAACTACTTCTTGACAAATTCAAATTTTCACATTTAAACTCTTTAACCAACTTTTCAAACTACTTTTTCTTTCTAAGATCTTTTAACAGAAAACTCAAAACAATCTTTCGCTTGACTATGAGCTACTTATTGTCCTAAGTCAATCAGATAAGAACTTATGAAAGCATTATTTTTCCTGATTAATAATACAAACAACCAACTACTTTACCAAACGAGGAAGTAAAAGTTTTTTTTTATTGTTTTATGCTTCATAAGTGAAAAAAGTGAAAAATGATGACAAGTAAAGACCAAGAAATGGCTTCTGGCCTAATTGTAGATCATAAGGAGTTACTGAAAATACCAAACAAGTTGATTGATGCAGACTCTCAAACTTGTCTAAAAACCCTATTAAAGGAAAACAAAGAAAAACTATTGATGAAAAAGAAAGCTATGCTATAATCAAACCTAAGCTATAGACTACTATGACAAAGACCAAGACTAGATCAAGAAAATCCCTGAGAGGTGTGAATCCTGATAGGGAAGAGGATGACTGCCTCTTCTACAAGAAAATTTTCTAAACATGCACACTCCTGAAAATTCAACAACCAGCGTATGTACGTGGGCTATGCAAGGGCAGGGCGTGTATGCACACGTGTAGGCCCACTACAGGTCCCGTTCACCTCTGCAACTCCTCAAAAATTGGAAAACAAGCAATCAAGCACTGGCAGGGAGTACTGGTATTGAGAACCAGAATCCCTTGAAGATACATAAACTTACTTTGATAGAAAAAGATGCAAGGAAACTTTGATAAAAGAAACCTAATATGAAGGCATTCCTAAACTGCAGACTACAATAAAAGAGATCTTGAATGGATCTAGAAAACCCCTGAGAAGGATCACTTCTGACAAGGAAGAGGGTGACTACCGCTTCTTCTTTTTTTTAAAAACAATTCTGAACTCAAACACACTACTAACCCTTCAACAACCAGTGTATGTACGCAGGCTGTGTAAAGTCAAGGTGCATGTATACATGTGCATGCCTTCTACAAGCCACGTATACCTCTGTAGCTTCCCAGAAAAGAAAAAAGTAGTCATAAAATCCAAGCAGGGAGTACTGGTATGGAAGAACAAAATCCTTGGAACCTCAGACTCTTGCAGAAACTCAAAAACAAGGTAATCAAACCAAGTTAAAAACACCCAAAAAGGTATCCCCAAAAACCCTAGAGATCTTCCCCAGTATGATCATTAATTTTGTTGTGGGTGGGAAATCCCCCTACGGACTAGCACTAAGGGTTTAGTAATGCATGCAAAAATAACCTTTGAAAGCCTCCTACTTTTTACTATTGTCCCAACATAGACCCCACATTCATGTATAAAACACAAGGATAAAAGGATATGATAACTCTACCTTGAACCCTGCATTTGGTGTCAATCCTTTTGTGTTCAATTTCCCCTTGACTGCAAGTATCCTCCCAAATCCAAACTGCATTCACAAACAAACAAAAAAAGAACTACAAACATGCATCTCATATAGGAATTAGTGGGTTAGAGGTTCTAATAAAATATAAACCAAAACTTAATATTGAACATCTCATATGGCGGGACGGGAAAAGTAATTCTTTCTATTAACCTCACAAAAGTCACTTACAATGGTGCGATCGGTTACTGCTCCTTGAATTTGGTCCTGGGCTCCTCTTCAACTTTGCACCAACTGCTTCCACATGTGCTTCTCCTCTTCAGTTATCACAAAATGGTTGCAAAAGATTGGGGCAAGGGGAATACAAAAAAAAAGCGTAGAGTTTCTTTGCTCTTGTTTTTCCTCCTTGAAATGGGACCCCTACCCCTTATTTTATAGGCTAAAAGGGGCTAGGTATTTGGTTGAGTGACCGACTATGGGTGGTCAAATAGTTTTAGGAAACCTACCCAAAAATTTGTATTTCATCTGCAACTTTCTATTTTTTGTGCTTTTGTCAGTATACGCGGGCTGTAATGGGTTAGCTAGTGTATACACGTGGGAAATAGTGGTGCAAGGCACGTATATCTCCAAAAGGATGGTTTTTTGGAAGATTTTTTCAATGGTGGCTTGGAAAAAATGGCAAGTGAGATGGCTTGATGCCAGGTATGCATGTATGGTGCAAATTAGGGTTATAACACTTGTCTATGACTGTTGTTATTTTGTTGAGGTTCTTTAGGAGGGACTGTCATTCTGCAATTTTTGGCCACATGTCCAAAATTGTTACATTTGTAACATTCCACTTTAGTGCTCAAAGATTCAAACCTATTGTAACTTCTTCTTTGTGTTTCACTAGGTATACTTGAGTAACCCCTTTGTGTATGACTCTCAAATTTGTTATTATTCATGTTGTTAGCTCTGCAATTCACAACTTTATGTCCAAAATTATTACATGCATAACATAAACCAAAAAAATATAGTTTGATACCTGGGAGTTGAAGATATTCTAAAATAAGGTGCTCTTATGAATCCTTCTTCTTCTTGATGCCTATCTGTATGTTGTTGATTCTAAAATCTGAATCTTCTCAGTGGAGGAGTGTCCTTGTAATCTTCCTTGTACATCTTCCTAACCCCTTTGATTATTTCTGCATATCTTTTTGGATTTGTTTCTTCCTCTATTGTTTTGGAGCTTGATCCCTTTTCTGTCTGATTGTATCCAAGTCTAGACATGTAAAGATGATATTTTTTACTGTTGATAATGTCATCCAGAACTTTTGAGCTCTTTTGCATATTTTTCTTTTGAATATCCTTTCTTAGTGTGACAATCTCTGCTTCCAAGTTTCCAATGATCTTGTCCTTTTCTTCTAGTTGTTCTTTGAGTGCTTCTTCAATTCTTTTATCTTATTCTATTTGAACCTTCCATATTGTGATCATTTGTTCTAGTTCTCGAGTGTCCTTTTTCTTGTCTAGTTCTGCTTGTAGTTTCTTGTTTTTCTTCTTTTCTCTTCTGATAACTTCTATGGCACACATTAATTCTTATCGATAGTCAAATTTTGCCTCTTCAATTTCGTCTTTGAATTCTTCATATCCTTCTTTGGCTTATTCAAATTCTTCTTCGGAGTCTTATTTGTTAGAATCTTTTATTGCCATGAACAGAACACTTCCTGTCTCACTGTCACTGATTTCATCTTCATCTGATGATGAGATTTCTTTTTTGATGCATAAGCTTTTCTTGAAATCTTTATTTGTAGTTCTTTTGCCTTTAAATGTGTGTTTTACTTTTGAGTAACCTTCATCATTTATCTTTTTCTTATGAGGAAATTTGTTAGCAAAATGACCAATACCATCACAATTAAAACAAATTAAAGGAATCTTACCTCTATACCTACCATTGGTTCCCTTGTTTAGTATTTTGATGAAGTTGGCCACTTCTTCATCATATTCTAAGATGTCGCTGCTGCTGCTATATTATTCTTGTTCCTTTTTCTTTTTCTTTGATCTTTTGGATGCTTTGAAGGATGCTTCTTTTACATCTGGATTTTCCTGTTTAGTTCTCATTTTATATGATGTGAATATTCCCTACAGTTCATCCATGTTTATTGAGTTCACATCTGATCTTTCTTCTAGTGATGATATCTTAGGGTTGAATCTCATAGGAAGAGATCTTAGTACCTTTTGAACAATTACATATTCTTCGATTTCTTCTCCCAATCCTATGATTACATTCATTGTTTCATCAACTCTTAAGAAGTAGACTGCAATATTTTCATCTTCCTTCATTTTTGGTTGTTTTAATTGACCTTTGAAAGTTTTAAGTTTGGCTTCTTTGACTTTTGTATCTCCTTCATAAATATTTCAAAGCTTGTCCAAAATCTCTTTGGCAGATTTACAAAGTGCAAATTTGGTGAATATTGTTTCACTGAGACCATTCAAAAGTTCATTTGTAACTTTGGAATTATTATGACCAATTTTCACTACTTTGTCATTTGTTGGTGGAATTGTTGGTACTGTGTATCCATCTACAATTGATTGCCAAATTTCAAACTCCTGTGCTTGTATATATGTCTTCATCCTTATGCTCCAAAAAGCATACTTTTGTCCATCAAAGTGTGGTATTCCATTTTTATATGAGTTGGTACTCTCCATGATCTACCTTTTAGTGGTTAAACTGATTTCTGAAGGAACTTGCTATGATACCAATTGTTGGATTACTGAGGGGGGGGTGAATCGGTAATAGCGTAATTATAATCCTTTTTCTCCAAATAATCCAAGTGTTATATCAATGTAGAATTATTATCCAATAATGAGAAATAAGAAATGAGCAATCACACACATACACAGTACACCATTTTTTTAGGTGGAAACCCAAATTAGGAGAAAACCACAGAATGCTTTATCTTATATGTCTTGAATAATTACATTCATTGGAAGCACCAACTTCCTTTGTTTTCTAGCAATAAATGGAGGGAGGATCCAACCCCTTAGTTTCTCAAGCTACAACCTGATGGAAGATCCAACTCCCCAATTATATGGCTACAACCAGAAGGAGGCTACAACCCCCTATGGTCTCTGGCTACAACTAGAAGGTGCCTACAACCACCTGGTCTTGCCCCGTCCAACTACCCTGAAGTAAATGTAGAATGATGGAACCACTGTCACACTATCACTGTGATAAATACTGCTATAAACATGTACCAATAAACCTGAACCATGAATCATCCATGCATCAACCTGTACCTCAACCTGTAATCAACCCGTACCATAAACAAGTGCATCAACCATGGACCAACCTGTACCAAGCAATTTGTAATCAACCTGTACCAGAAAAAAGTGAAACCAACCATGTACCAAGTATGTACCTATCATGTGTCAAGTACTCATCAACTATGACTCATCAATATGTACCAACATCATCAACTATACACCTCATGTATGTGCCAACTCATCAACTACTTGTCTCAAGCATGTACCCAACTTGTACCTCAACCAAAATCCCTCATAAATTTCATCACCCAAATATGATTTGTAACTCTATAATAGACCTGGTGTATATGATCACATACTTACAAACCTTCCTTAACTTTAACAACAAGAGACTAGAAATTTCATTAAATGTTTCTTTAGTCTCACAAGACTAGTTTTGGATTAGTCAACAACCCTAACTTGAAATAATCATAACTTTGTATCTGCAATGAATAAAGATCTAAAACTGATACATAATGTTCTTCAATTTTTTTTGTGCAGTTCCTCTACGTTTCACTACTTGGAACCTCTCATAAAATGAGGTATGGAAAAAATGTCACACCTTGCTGAATTCTGGCTTATTCTAGAGAGTGACCTTGTAGAGCATGCCCTGCACAAAATATTTGTTGAATTGATCTAAAAATGTTACAAAACATACTAAATACTATAATATAACCAACACATTTGGTCTTAATAGATTTGAATATGTTATGAAGAAGTTATGATGTTTGTACCCAAAATACCTCTTTTTGACTAGTTTCAGGACTAGCCACGAACCCTATTTTCCACAGAGTGTAACTCCAAAAATACAACGACCCAAAAGATGAATTGTTTACCACAGATACTTGGATATGTTTCCTCAATTTTATAGCAATTTTTCAGTCTGAATCATTCTAGAAAAAACTTTATTGTGAAAATGGTGAGATGACCTGAAAACAACATACCTTAGAAAGCATCATCAAAAGAATTTATCCTTCCTTGAATTCCGGCCTTCTTTTATTCACTTTCCTCATAAATTCAGCTTAGATATCCTTTTTTAACCTCAGACACCTATAGGTATTCAATATTCTCAAGTGTGTCTTAAATGAGAGATCCTTGCCTCTTATTTATACTCTCCAAGTAGCTTCCTTAAAAACACCTTCTAGGTCACTTTGCCCACTTTCCTTATTTTAGGGTTAACCCACTTCTAATTTCTCCATTAACCTTATTATTGAATTAATTTATTTTGTATTCACTTTGAATTATAGTACACTCATCACTTCACTTTATTATTTACCTTTTAAAATCTCTTAAACCACTTTGACTACTTTGACCTTTTGGGACTTCTAGATGACATATGAGGGTCATCCAACTTCGTAAGGCCATAACTAACCGTGAGGAGTTATGTGACATTCCACATACCAAAAAAAATGGAATGACATGTAATATCCATATAGAATACTATTACCTGAAAATATATCAAAACACATACCCTTATCCATCAAACAAACTTGGGTTCATTAACCAAACCTGGGTTCTCCAACTTCTCATGGCCATAACTCTCTAACCGTGAGGAGTTATGTGATGTTCCACATACCACCGGAAATGGTATGAAAAGAACTATCCATATAGGATAGTTTCACTAACAAATTCACTAGCGTTCATCTCATTATTCCACAAATAAGCATGGGTTCTCTAACCATACTTCTAGGATAACACAATCCACAAAGCGTCTTCCCGTGAGGGATTTCAACATAAGGGGAACAATTTGTATTTCATCCATTTCTACTTATTATAAACCATGACAAGACAATAACAATGCATCTTTACATCAAACAATCTTGGGTCCATTACCCAAGCTTTGTGCTACAGGGCTTTCTTCAAGGGTTGACATCAATGACAACTAACCTTAATCAACACCACACAAACACATGAAAATGGAAAAATAACTCTCTTTTATTCCTTATCCATCCCAAATATTAAAATGGAACTTCAACCCCTTATATCTACTATCTCAAATTTTTGAAAACAACTAATTTTAGAAAAAACAACTATTTTATAGAAAAACAACTAAATTTAGAAAATTCTCGCATGACTCTAAAAATGACCAAAAACTAAGAGATAACTAGAGTGACACTATTTTTCAACTCTCTTTTCTGATTAAGTTCATAAACTAAGAGATAATTGATAATTAAAAAATTAAAAATTCCTGTAAAAACACTAAAACCCCAATTTGAGGCCTTATATGAAGGAATTTGGCCCTGGCAAGGTGTTGAAACGATGTCCATTTTGAAAGATCTGATCAAAATGGAAGTGAAATCTTCGATATGAAACTCCCCATAAAATTTCAGCGTAAATGGATAACCGAGTCAAATGATATGACCCTCAAAAAATCCCTACATCATTTCTCTACTTCTTTGTAGGACTGGCAGTAATGCTTGTCTATTGTTTTAGTACTAGCTATGGGTTTTTACCATGCAGGTGTTCTCCAGCCCTTTCAAACCTACTATGATACCATATGATTTGTAATTGAGGGGCATAGATTCCACACAATTCACTAACATTTATACTCACTATGGAATGTAAATTATTATATCTTTGTAATTTGAATTCACTATCAACTACAACCCAAGTGTAAAATCTACTTGTTCTCTACAACCTATCTATGCATTGGAATTGTATTCAATTTCAAAAAACCCAACATACATTTAAAATCATTTGCAAGGTAAAAATTTAGAAATTAAAGAGTTTACCTGTAGATATTTCCAGTGGCCAGCCAACCCAACAAACAACAAACAATTTTAAAAAATGCACACTAAATCACCAATATGACCCCCAATCATAAGTGTTTTGGGGGATTTCAATTACGTAGACGACTCTTTTATAGTGTGCACAAATAACATTGGAACAAGTGAAATGATCACAGGGTTGTTTTGGTAATACTCATCAACATAACTAAACTAATAAAATTGGTAACTAGCCTCCAGAGGGTTGATTACACATAGGAAACCAAAACAAATTAAAATAGAACGAATGGAATTTTATTATGCTTGAAGAATTCATTACAAGGGTGTGAGATATGCATTCTATAAACCTCGTGCATTATTACCCACTAGCAGACCATATTTACAGAAAACCATGTTGCATAGATACCTTCTCTTAGCATGGACAGGGTATTTGACTCCTTCGTCCACCTAACTTTGAAAAATTTGTGCTAGCTCTTATCTCTATTAGTAGCCTCCAAAAATTCTCCTTGCATTCTTTTTATCTTCACTACAACCCTCATTTTTTTTAATGGGATTCACATGGAAGGACAAAATAGTCAACTTCTCCTTTGACCTTCCCATCATGCCAAAAGAAAAAATAAAATAAAATAAAACAAAAACATGTTCATTTACAATCACTTTCCAAGATCCAATTCGGATCAGTTAGCTACCAAGAAAAACTAACTACAAAAATCCTATTGCTCTAGTGAAAAGTATCACACAGAGAATTCACTCTATAGGACTGACAACCTGTCTCTTCTAGAAGCCTTACCAGTTTCTTCTTCAGCCTTGAACAACTCCAAATAGTTTCTAACATTTCCACCATTGTTTCCTCCAAGATATAACACTCTGCTCCTTCTTGGTGTTCGTATAATCGTCATATACAAACTATCGTATAGTTCCATATTAATTTCATCCCTTTTTCCTACTTACTTAACTCACACTGTTCCCTAAGATGATTGTACCTAGCCCCATGCCCCTAATAAATATGGGATGTAACTTCTCAAACCCACCCTCTTACATGTATTCATTGAATGGGCTCTTATACACTCAAGGGAATAATTAGAAATTTCACTCAAAACATGAAAATCAAGAAAAGGGTTTAGTATTTTAAACACATGAATAAGAACCCCATAAAAGCCTCCTCTCTTGTGGATAACTCAACCCCAGTATTTCCATCCATGTCCATTTGCAGTTGGCATCACATTTTAATTTATAAATTTAGGATATACAAGTTCACATATTACATCGCTTGGGTCATGGCCATATATCATATCTACATTATACATTACTAAACTAGATATTCTAGAAGGGATGTTTCACTTCCCCTCCCCTACAATCTGTCACCATCATTAGTGCACAACACCATGTCAATATGTGTGTGTGTGTGTGTGTGCACAAATTTTACATCATAATACTGAGAAAAATAAAAATTATGAAACTTTCACAACTACAGTAGCAGTTCTAACCATAATCTCTTTTCCCTCTCAAACTTCCTAGCCCAAGGAATGTACCTACTTCTGTTCATGTAGTTTCTCAGGCTATACCATTATTTTATTAGGGATTCCATTGTAGGTTTTCCATGAAGCTCCTATATGTGGTTCTGAGGACTCTAGCTACCCAAAACAGAGTCTTGCATTCTTATATTTTGTTTTCTTCAAAATTGACAAACAAATGTGGGTACTCCTCCCACATGGTATCCCCTTCCTCCCACATAGTGTCTTCAAGACAAGAAAATTTCTATTATACCTTTACCATGATGACAACTTTTTTCTTGAGCACTTTGACTTTTCATTCAAGGATGTGCACTGGTTCCATCTGAAAGTATCCTACGTGTTCCACCTAGATCATAGTCCAATCAATTATGTGGTTACAAAATGACACATATTTCTTCAATAAATACACATGAAATACATTATTAACTCTCATGGATGTATTAAATTATAGCACATATGAAACTAGGCCTATATTCTCCAACACTTCAAAAGGCCCACAATATTTCATTTCCAACTTTGGGAAACATCCAAATCTTAGCAAAATTACTTTCTCTTTTACTTTTAAAAAGACATGCTCTCCCACTTTAAACTATTTGTATTTCATTTTCTTGTATACATAACTATTTTTCCTATCCTTTGAAACTTTTGAATTCTACCTAATCTTTTTCATCTTCTCTTCCATTTCCTTTATAAAATCTAACCCAATAACTACTCTATATGTTGTCTTATCTCGACTTACTGGTATGTTTCATTTTCTTCCATACAAGACCTCAAATGGGCTCATCTTTAATGATGCACGATACCTATTATTGTAATTTTTTTTTAACTAAATGGATATAATCCACCCACTTGGACGGCTGGTCCATTACATACTTTCTTAGTATATCTTCAATTATCATTTTAGTCTACTTTGATTCCCATGTGAATCTGGGTGATATTATGTATTTAAATTTAAATTTGTCCCAAATCCTTTAAACAATCCCTTTCATAAATTTCATGTGAACTCGAGATCTTTGTCCAAAACAAATTCCTTGGGAACTCCATGTAGTCTAGCAATTTCCTTCATGTAATTTTTTGCAATGTTGTTTTCCATGTTATTTGTCTTCACTGGAATAAAATGTGTAGCCTTAGCTACTTTATCCACCACTACCATGAGGGAATAATGTTGCTTCATTGTTCTAGGAAACTTAGTAATAAATTACAATGTAACAATTTCTCATTTCCACTCAGGAATGGGAAATGGTTGAAGCAGTCTAGGTGGATGTCTATGCTCAATTTTTCCCTTTTGAAATTATAGAATTTTGGCTTTGTAATCAACCACCTCTTTCTTTAGTCCTAGCAAAACGTATTGGCTTCTTACCACTGCAATTAATTTATAATATCATGGGTGCCCAACGTATGGCACATTGTGCATTTCTCTTAGCACTATATTTTTCATCTCTATGGATTTTAGCACATACAATTTTCATCCATACATGAGGAATCCATCTTCTTTGTTCTCGAAATAATTAATTTTCTATTGAAAATTACCTTGTTGTAATGTTTCTTCTATTTGCAAATAGTGTCGATTTGAATTTGCAACCCCCATAATTATGCCTTTTAAATTAGATATGTACATGCTAATGGTTATAGCATGAATTTCATGCACTCACCTACTATGTGCATCAACCACTTGGTTAGCTTCTCCCTTGATAATATTTATATCAAATGTATATTCATTAAGGAATTTCAGCCATTTAGCTTCTCTAATTTAGTGTTGGTTTTCCAAAAAAATGTTTCAGACCATAATGGTCTGTCCTTAGCTCAAATTTTGTACCCATGAGATAATGTCTCCACCTTTTTAATGGGTGAATAACGGATGACTGTTATAAATCATGTGTGGCATAATTCCTCTCATGTTCTTTCAAATTTTTTGACTCCTAACATACCACGTGTTTATTTGGTGTGATAACTCCACCAAGCCCTTCCTTGCATGCATCGATGCACACACACAAAAAAAATTAGTAGGGTCTACAAGCTTCAATATTTGCGAACATGTCAAAATGTCCTTTGGTTTCTAAAATATCTCTTCACATTTAGAATTCCATTTAAATTTCACCCCCTTATTTTCCAAAGAAGTAATTGGGGTTGCAATCTTTGAAAAACCATTTATGAATATTTGGTAATAGTACATGTAAGTCCCATAAATGATCTAACTTATATAAAATTTATTGTTTTCATCCATCCTCTAATGGCATCTATCTTTTCAGGGTCAACTGATATCCCATATTTTGAAATAATATGACCCAAGTAATGAACCTTCCTTTGTTAGAATATGTTCTTACTTAACTTGCCATAAAATTGATGCTCTCTCAAAACTTGTAGCACGATCCTTAAATGTTGCTCATGTTTCTCCTTTGTATTTGAGTAGATGAGTATATCATCTAAGAAAACATTTAAAAAAAATTATGGTACTCCCTTCACACTCCATTAATTAGACACATGAAAACAAATGGTGCATTTGATAGCCCAAATGGCACCACCACAGACTCATAATGTCCATATCTTGTGTCCTAAATGTTGTATTTTTGATATATTCTTCCTTTATTCTCACTTGATGATACTCTTATCTCAATTCCATATTGGAAAAAATTCTTTCACCTTTTAATTGATTAAATATATCATCAATCCTTGGAAAACAATATGTTTTCTTTATGGTAATCTTATTCATCTGTCTAAAATCAATGCATAGCCTTAAGGTTCCATCCTTATTTTTCAGAAAGAGAACTGGGGCACCCCAAGGTGATACATTTGGCAATATATACCCCTTCTTTAATAGTTATTCAAGCTTCATATGCATATCCTTCAACTCTAGTGTGCCCATCCTATAAGAATTCTTGGAATTTGTGGTAGATCCTTACACTAAATCCATGTCTCTCTTTCATGAAAACACTGAATTATCGCCAAATACATCCTCAAAATATTTCAATATTGGATGTTACTCAAAACTTGGAATTTTATCTTTGGTTTCCTCTTCCATATGGTCTACAAAAATATAGCATCTCTTCTTGAAACTCTTCAACTGCATGGCTGAAATATCTCTAACAACTACAGTCCTTGGGATACCTTGAACATTCCCTTGTTTTCGTTCGTCATAAAGGTATTTGATTTTCTTGTTGTATCAGTCTAGGACATCATGGTTATTTTCCAACCAATCCTTACCAATCATACAATCATATGAAACTACAATCATGTCTATTGGAAAATATTTAACCAGCTCATTGATTCTTCTCTTGGCCCCTATGGCTAGATGAACCAACCAATATATCCCATGCTTGATTATTGGAAAGTGAAATATTTAAAAAAGGTTAGGATCTATGTAACTATGGATAGCTCCGGAATCAATTAAAACTGCTATGGGCTAGTTATCAATCTTACCTTCTATTGTAATCACAGGGGATTGGTATTTTTCTTTTTTGTTGTCCAAGGCCACATAAATCCTTGAGATTATTATTCCCATGTAATAATTTGTATCATCCTCCTAAATATTGTAAACAATTCTCATCCTTTCTCCTTTGTGAGGGTAATCCTTATACAAGTGGTCTCCCTCACATCCCCAACATTTTATGGGTTATTTCCTTGTCCTTTTCTCAAAAGAATCTACCATCTTATGATCATTCTACATCGACTTTACTTTTTTATATGCTTGAATTTTTTTTTGTTTGAAAAGGTGGCTTAAAACCTTTCTTAATTTTCTCCATCTTACCCTTCATCTTGCCATTCCTAGAATTTTTGAAAGTGGGTCTCCCTGTACTCTACTCATAAAGGTGTTTTTCCTTCCTTATGGCCTCCTCAAAAGTCCTAGGGTTACCATAATGTATCTTATCACTATATAAAGTACATATCCCACTCATAAACCTTTGTATTTTTAACCTTCTCATCCTTTATGAATCCAACATACTTAAGTAATTCAAATAATATCCTCTCATATTCCTCCGTTGTCATGCTTATGAGTTCAAATAACTACTTCATCTTATTCTCATAACAATTCTATCACAAGTAATTTCTGTTGGAAATATCCCTCTATATCCATGATACCTTCTTCTCATCAAGGTTATTTTCTTTCTTGAGTTGATCCAACCACATGGATTCTTTTCCTTGAAGGTGTTAGGATGCAATTATCATTTCTATATTTGAGGGTAATCATGAAGCTGGAAATATTTCTACATTCCCAACATCTAGGATTTATCCTGTTCTCCCTTTCTATTCTCTCCATCAAAATTTGGTGGATTTAGTTTCCTTAGCACACCTTGCAAAATATATGACTTAGGTCTTCTCCTCTTCCTTATGTAGGGTGAGAACTTAGGCTTCTATTTGTCCCTGAATATGAAAGAATATTCTAGTCAATTTCCCTATAAAATGATACTGTATTCTCAGAATTATTGAATGCTTTTCATCCCTTATACCATGGGATATATATGTTTCAAATTATATATCACTATCTTCTTTCTTAGATCCAGAATCCTGGTTGAATTGTCTATGCAACATATTCAGAAACTGTAGAAAATCCTACTGAGATTTGATCATACTTTCATTATATTCCCTATTGATCTACACTTCTCTTCGCAATATTAGCATAGTTTAAACTAGCTCCATAGGCTCCACCTTTCTTCTTCTTCCATCAAACTCAGTCTCAAAAGTTTCCATGACTCGTAGCCCGCAAGCCTATCAGGCTTAACATCGAGGAATGTTTCTTATGGAGTGTCAAACTAACATTCCCTTAATATTTTTTCCATGCTCTGTATCCCACAATCCTATCAAGCTTAACTTCATGAAAGTTTTCCCATGGATTGTCAATTTAACATGCCCTTAATATTTTTTGTTACCTACAACCTAAAATCCTACCAGTATTAATTTCATCGACTTTTTCCGAGTGGTGTCTTTTAATATTGTAACAAATCTTGACTATTGATATTCAGTATCAGAGTGATCTCAGTTGTCGATTTATGAAACTCTCCAAACTTTTTCAATTTTCCTAGATCCTACAAATGAATCTTAACCATCTATTCTTAATGTTGAAAATATCTGGGCCATTGATCTTCCAACTCTTTAGTCACCATTAAATGAAAAATATGACCTCCTAGTCCAAATTTAAATCTACAAATGGCATATTGACACCATTAATCCTCTCTTCGACAATTCCAAGGGAAATTTGGACTTGAATTCATTCTAAATTCATGGATTTCACTCTATTTTCACAATTTTCCCCATATGTAACAAGTGAAACTTTGCAACAATAAATTTCTACCATATTCACGTTGGTATTTTCCCATACAAGATTGATTTCAAACCATGAGCTATGATACTAATATACAACATCCCCGCACTACTAAACCCATAAAATATTTTGATACCATCAATTTAAATACAACACATCAAGCTAAAAATGCCCATACGTTTAAAAATAAAAATAAAAATGAATGTAGCTAATAGAATCCCATACAATAACATATAAATCATTTCAAACTTAGGGGTAATGCACAACAAATTAAACCATCGATATTACTAATACATGAGACAAAACACTTATCTTTTTCATAACAGTTGTGCAACTAGTTGTAGAGGACAGTCGTTCCACCCAACCATAGACTTGTTGTTCCAAATATCAATAGTAGGTCACCCCCGAACTAGGGATAGGAACCCACAAAAGAGGTTTTTTAGAGAAATATAAGTCTTATGGCTTTGGGTAATGAGCCACAATAGAGAAGTTCCCTAAAAGGATTCTCTCAAACTTTAATTAAGCAGTTAATTGAAAGAAACTACGTATAGTAACTAACTTTCAGAAGAACATAAAGAGTACATACTTGAAACCTATCATTTGAAGTTCACCTCGTTTCAGTTCTTTCGCTCAAGAAATCCTTCACAACAGTCTTTTAAAATTTCTGCAAACAGAGAAGTATGCAACTACAAGAAACTGGTTATATGTTAACTAACTAAATACAATCAATTCACTTTCTATGTTAGATTCAAAATAAAATACAATTAATCTCATCAAAACCATGAATTAATGAAGAGAAGTGGATGAGAATGATAGTTCTTTTATTGATGACAACAAAAAGGGTTGGTTACAACTTGTAACCACTTCAACACGATCCTAGAACTAGGTGCCAATTTCCTTTACCCAAGGCCTAATATGAAAAGTAAAACCTTAGAGGTTCTATGTTTCAACAAGTCCAAGGAAGTAATGGACTTATTCCTGACGAGATAAATGGAAACAAAAATCCTAAAAACAAGTGTTTTCCGGGGGGGGCATCTCACAAATATATGGAAATAGGGGTTTGCAGGGCTATAAGAAAATTGCCAGCATAAGGATGTATCTCTTTGATATATTTTTCTTCCATCCCAAGGCTCTCTTTTATACTCTCTATTGACAGTTGGAGTATTTATGAATGGGATACAGGAGGTCAGGAACCTATGGAACCTGTCAACTCCACTCGAAATATCAGAAATATTCAAAAAACAATCGAGCCAATTAAACATGTACAATAGTTTATAACTGACAAGTCGTGTATGTACACGAGTTTATAACTAAAAATTCACTTATGTACACGATTCTCTTTAAGGAGAGTCACATACATATTGAAAATGGAATTTTTAAATATGTTTTTAGGGAGGAAAAGGGGGATTCATCTCCTGCAAATAGGGAAAAGGATGTAACTAAAGACAATGAGTCGTCATGAGAATAGGAGGTGTAAAATGAAACTATAACAAGGGTGTCTCTCCACCATCTACTCACATCTCAATATTCCCACAACCAACTAATTTTTCCTGTATATATCCCAACTCCTCCAAATCTCTTCCTCTCAAACTTCCCAACCCAAGGAATGTATTTATTTCTCTTAAATAAAGTCCTTGAGGTTGTACCACTCTTTTATCAAGTCTTCCAACACATATTGGCTAGGAATCTCTCTATCGGGAACTCTAGGGATGTTAGCTACCAACAAAAACTAATAGCAGCAAGATTTCTACTCCAGTGAAAACTCTCACACATGGAGTTCAATGTATAGGCCTGAAAACTTGCCTACTCTACAAGACCAACATATTACTTCTTCATCCTTCATTATCTCCAAATATTTGATAACATTTCCACCATTGTTTCCTCCATGATCTATCACTTTTCTCCTTCTTGGTGTCCCTAAAATTTTCTTGTCAAAACTCCCATTTTATCCTATACGAACTTCATCTCCTTTTTCCTACTTAATTGACTCACACTCTTCCCTAAGATTAATTTACTCATCCCCATTCCCTAAATAACTATGGGATGTGAGTTATCACACCCACACTCTTACATGTATTCAGTGATTGGGGTCTTCTACACTCAAGGGAATCAGTAAAAAGTTCTCTCAAAACATTTAAAATGGGAAAAAGGTTTGGGATCATGGATAATTTTAAGGATGGAAATTTATATTAAAATGTAGAAACATGGGCGAATCTTACTAGTCCTTAATATTCAAAATGTAAAATGTTTGGCAATAGTTTTGTAAAAATATTGAAATTTCTAAGGATTTTATATAGTTTCTCTAAAATTTTGGTGATTTTTAAGGTAAAATAATTTTATTCT
>ML783100.1:28822-52073 GCA_009831015.1 Picea engelmannii
AGAACTAGACAAGAAAAAGGACACTCGAGAACTAGAACAAATGATCACAATATGGAAGGTTCAAATAGAATAAGATAAAAGAATTGAAGAAGCACTCAAAGAACAACTAGAAGAAAAGGACAAGATCATTGGAAACTTGGAAGCAGAGATTGTCACACTAAGAAAGGATATTCAAAAGAAAAATATGCAAAAGAGCTCAAAAGTTCTGGATGACATTATCAACAGTAAAAAATATCATCTTTACATGTCTAGACTTGGATACAATCAGACAGAAAAGGGATCAAGCTCCAAAACAATAGAGGAAGAAACAAATCCAAAAAGATATGCAGAAATAATCAAAGGGGTTAGGAAGATGTACAAGGAAGATTACAAGGACACTCCTCCACTGAGAAGATTCAGATTTTAGAATCAACAACATACAGATAGGCATCAAGAAGAAGAAGGATTCATAAGAGCACCTTATTTTAGAATATCTTCAACTCCCAGGTATCAAACTATATTTTTTTGGTTTATGTTATGCATGTAATAATTTTGGACATAAAGTTGTGAATTGCAGAGCTAACAACATGAATAATAACAAATTTGAGAGTCATACACAAAGGGGTTACTCAAGTATACCTAGTGAAACACAAAGAAGAAGTTACAATAGGTTTGAATCTTTGAGCACTAAAGTGGAATGTTACAAATGTAACAATTTTGGACATGTGGCCAAAAATTGCAGAATGACAGTCCCTCCTAAAGAACCTCAACAAAATAACAACAGTCATAGACAAGTGTTATAACCCTAATTTGCACCATACATGCATACCTGGCATCAAGCCATCTCACTTGCCATTTTTTCCAAGCCACCATTGAAAAAATCTTCCAAAAAACCATCCTTTTGGAGATATACGTGCCTTGCACCACTATTTCCCACGTGTATACACTAGCTAACCCATTACAGCCCGCGTATACTGACAAAAGCACAAAAAATAGAAAGTTGCAGATGAAATACAAATTTTTGGGTAGGTTTCCTAAAACTATTTGACCACCCATAGTCGGTCACTCAACCAAATACCTAGCCCCTTTTAGCCTATAAAATAAGGGGTAGGGGTCCCATTTCAAGGAGGAAAAACAAGAGCAAAGAAACTCTACGCTTTTTTTTTGTATTCCCCTTGCCCCAATCTTTTGCAACCATTTTGTGATAACTGAAGAGGAGAAGCACATGTGGAAGCAGTTGGTGCAAAGTTGAAGAGGAGCCCAGGACCAAATTCAAGGAGCAGTAACCGATCGCACCATTGTAAGTGACTTTTGTGAGGTTAATAGAAAGAATTACTTTTCCCGTCCCGCCATATGAGATGTTCAATATTAAGTTTTGGTTTATATTTTATTAGAACCTCTAACCCACTAATTCCTATATGAGATGCATGTTTGTAGTTCTTTTTTTGTTTGTTTGTGAATGCAGTTTGGATTTGGGAGGATACTTGCAGTCAAGGGGAAATTGAACACAAAAGGATTGACACCAAATGCAGGGTTCAAGGTAGAGTTATCATATCCTTTTATCCTTGTGTTTTATACATGAATGTGGGGTCTATGTTGGGACAATAGTAAAAAGTAGGAGGCTTTCAAAGGTTATTTTTGCATGCATTACTAAACCCTTAGTGCTAGTCCGTAGGGGGATTTCCCACCCACAACAAAATTAATGATCATACTGGGGAAGATCTCTAGGGTTTTTGGGGATACCTTTTTGGGTGTTTTTAACTTGGTTTGATTACCTTGTTTTTGAGTTTCTGCAAGAGTCTGAGGTTCCAAGGATTTTGTTCTTCCATACCAGTACTCCCTGCTTGGATTTTATGACTACTTTTTTCTTTTCTGGGAAGCTACAGAGGTATACGTGGCTTGTAGAAGGCATGCACATGTATACATGCACCTTGACTTTACACAGCCTGCGTACATACACTGGTTGTTGAAGGGTTAGTAGTGTGTTTGAGTTCAGAATTGTTTTTAAAAAAAAGAAGAAGCGGTAGTCACCCTCTTCCTTGTCAGAAGTGATCCTTCTCAGGGGTTTTCTAGATCCATTCAAGATCTCTTTTATTGTAGTCTGCAGTTTAGGAATGCCTTCATATTAGGTTTCTTTTATCAAAGTTTCCTTGCATCTTTTTCTATCAAAGTAAGTTTATGTATCTTCAAGGGATTCTGGTTCTCAATACCAGTACTCCCTGCCAGTGCTTGATTGCTTGTTTTCCAATTTTTGAGGAGTTGCAGAGGTGAACGGGACCTGTAGTGGGCCTACACGTGTGCATACACGCCCTGCCCTTGCATAGCCCACGTACATACGCTGGTTGTTGAATTTTCAGGAGTGTGCATGTTTAGAAAATTTTCTTGTAGAAGAGGCAGTCATCCTCTTCCCTATCAGGATTCACACCTCTCAGGGATTTTCTTGATCTAGTCTTGGTCTTTGTCATAGTAGTCTATAGCTTAGGTTTGATTATAGCATAGCTTTCTTTTTCATCAATAGTTTTTCTTTGTTTTCCTTTAATAGGGTTTTTAGACAAGTTTGAGAGTCTGCATCAATCAACTTGTTTGGTATTTTCAGTAACTCCTTATGATCTACAATTAGGCCAGAAGCCATTTCTTGGTCTTTACTTGTCATCATTTTTCACTTTTTTCACTTATGAAGCATAAAACAATAAAAAAAAACTTTTACTTCCTCGTTTGGTAAAGTAGTTGGTTGTTTGTATTATTAATCAGGAAAAATAATGCTTTCATAAGTTCTTATCTGATTGACTTAGGACAATAAGTAGCTCATAGTCAAGCGAAAGATTGTTTTGAGTTTTCTGTTAAAAGATCTTAGAAAGAAAAAGTAGTTTGAAAAGTTGGTTAAAGAGTTTAAATGTGAAAATTTGAATTTGTCAAGAAGTAGTTTGTTTTCAGTTGCATTGTATGCTCTTCTCTTTCGTCTCTTAAAACCATCACTGGTTTCACTTTCATCCCCTTTGACTTAAAAAAAACATTAAAATTAATTCTTAATTAAAACGTTTTTAGACTTTATGTTTGTAGGGTCCATCAACTAGTCTAGGCTAGAGTCTTGATTTAGGATTGGAGAGGAAACTCTTCAAGGCTACAAAAAAAAACATAAGAGTTTGTGCCAAGGAGTGTTAAAAAGTCCAGTATCGTGAAATTTATCCGAGACCCCCCTCTAACACAGGGGATAAACATGAGGTCGCATGAGGAAAGGTAGCAGAGATAAACCCTCCAAAGTTGGACCAAGCGTAGTGGGGAATGCATATAGAGGGCTTATCTTGGGATTCCATTGATCGCATCTTCCACGGAGCTTCCTGGGTCTCGAATCCATTCGAGGTCCTCAGTCGTCTTCCAGAACACTTTATTTCGATACCCTTGATAGGTTTCAGGCTTGATACCCTGCTCATTGTGGTCCACCCGACTATCGATTGTACCTGCCTGGTGACTATTTGTGTGTTGGCAACCTAGTTGCCTTTATTCTAGTGATTTACACAGGTGACTGCGGGGATATACCGTGGTACCTAGGACAGACATTGGGCCATGCTTTATAGAGTATACCCAGAGGGTGCTTCCGTATTCGAGTTTCACTTGCACCGGTAAGTTGCTCTAGTGTTGGTTGTTGTAGTTGTTCTTCCAACTAGATAGTGACTACTTGTTTTATCTCATAGGGACGTTTTCTAGTGTGTGTTGGTTCTTGAACATTAATAGAAATCCCTAGTGTGTCATTGATCTTATCACACATTGGAGGATTAGGAGCTCTGTCGATCATAAAGGCTTATGATCCTACCACCGGTTGATCTAGAGCCACCCCACCACCGCTAAGGTAAAAAATAGACCAACAAGGATCTTTTAAGATGAACGAACCACAGGAAACCTAGCGCGTCATGTCTTTGAGAGGAAAACATTTGATTCCGAAGGAACCAATAATTTTTTACCTTGGAGCGGAAGCCCTTGGTCCCTACCACCCTCCCATCACTGATCTATTGGTTCCCATCATCATATAGGTTTTTCCTTACGAGCGTCAGGAATTGTCACAAGAAGCAATGAAAGAAAACGTTGCTAATTATTTAGGGGATTCTCACATTCCCTCTATGACTGTCACCATAGGGGGTGTTCCTCCTCTTAACAAACCGTCATCGGTCTGAGGCATTATGATCTCGAATGTCTCTACCTCAAGCAATGGTCCAATCCCATCTATAGCGGTGATCACTGCTCCTTTCACCCAGAGTGCAACAGGCCCTCCATTCTCATACGGGATGCCTGGATTTGATACGAGTACTATAATTTCCTACTCCACTTTGCAGACTTTAGGTCTAGGGGAAGGGAGTTCCAATTCTCCTCTATAAGGATCTATGAGGGGAACTTCATCTCCCTATAACACTTTCCCTTACAGAGGGGGTCATATACCTCCTTCCTCCCCTTCGCTCGACGGTGCTCACCAACACTACGTCGGGCCAAAAACAAACTATAGTTTGTTCAGAGAAGGTAGTCAAGCACTTCCTTCTTATAAAATTTCAGTTAGTTCGACACCGTTCTATTTGTTCGGCACATTTGGTAACAATGCTTTCTCGTCAGCTGCCATCTTGGTCGGGGGCAACCCCGGTTATGGACAACAAAATCCTGTACAGGGTACTATTCCTGCATAGGGGGAAAACCTAGGAATTCCTTCCTCACAAGGAGCTTGGAATCCATGGCAGGGATTAGTTCCCTTGTCAGGGATTCCGACTGAGGGCAACCCCTTCCATACCCAATGGAACCCCAGGCAAGTCTTAGCACCTATGCACTTCAGATCAGTAGGGGGCAACCCTTCCAAAAATCCTTGGAATGTGATGCAAGACCAGCCCTTTACATCCTATTACGGGAATCAGCTGATGACATCTCAACAAGTGTAAAATACGTACACTAGTCACAACAATGGTTATTACCAGAACCCTTACCAACAACCTAGCTTTTCATGGAAACTTGGCGGAAGTCAAATTCTAGGTTCCCTTTTACTTGGTTACAATCGACAACCCAAACTACCATTCTGGAAACTCTACAATTGCAAACTTGACAAGGTTATTAAATTACCCCATTTGTCACAATCCGAGTTGGCCTCCTATGCCAACCAAGTTACCTTCAGACATTCCAAAGTTCGAAGCTAAGCCTATTGAAGATCTAGGCGATCATGTGACCACCATCCATCTTTGGTGCTCATCCAACTCATTGAAAGATGACTCAATACAATTGTGTTTGTTTCAACGCACTCTCATCGGGAGTGATGTGAAATGGTACATTGATCTCAACCACTAGAGATACTCTTCCTTCAGAGAATTGGGAATGGATTTCTTAAACAATTTCCAATTACCTGTGAGATACAATGCTAGCACAAAATTGTTGACCAACTTTGAGCATACAAAAGCAGACCATATCTCACATCACATCCGAGAATGGAGACGTCAGAAGAGTTTGATAAAAGTTTCAATCCCACCAACATTCCTGCTTGAGTGGTTCCTTAAGTCTTTGGTACCTCAACTACCCAAATATGTCGCAATGTCGGGGGTCTTTTCAGAAGAAGATGTGATAATGAGAGCTCAACAACTAGACCTAATTTACTCTCAATCTGGCTTAATTTACGAATTTTTTCCATATGCACCAAGGTCAATACTTGACAAGACCAGACAAAGAGATGGACCACATGCTAATGGTATTGTTAGTTCAACACAAGCAAAGCCCGTTAATCAACTGTCAAAACAATTGCAACAATTGTCAATATAGCAAAAAGCGACCAACTTGACCATCGGTCCGGTTGCTACCCCCACCCAAATGTCGGATGTACACACTATGAAATCGACAAACCCAAAGGCCACCCAATAGCCTGTTGGAAAGAAAAAGCAATGAAAGAAGGGTAAGGGGGATAATAAATATACCAATAATGTTAGAGGGTGCAACACAGAAAGGAATAAGTCAAAGTATCCATGGAACCTGTGCACGGAAGACCATCCGAATCTCCAGTGCTCTTGGCTTGTGGAGGCCCAAAATTTATTGGCATAGCAACATTCTGTTGTGTTAACAAACCCATTTCAACATGGGAAAAATTTAACTCAAGCCTTTCCGAGCGCAGAAGGGTGCAGTCAAGGACCCCCTCCATCTTCGAGTAATCCTTCGTCCGCGAATGTGTATATGATAAAAGGTGATGCCTATATATCGACTAAAGCGCATGATTATGGGATTCCAAGCACCTATGAGAAGAGTAAAGAAGCCAAAAATCCACCTCTTCCTCTCCAGATCGAGAAGACATTGGGCGAAACAATGACACGCATCCCAAAAGGTGTGTTCAAGAAATCTTCTCACAATCCAAATGAAAGGGCCACCCATAACTACTCTGTTGTGGAGGATTTTTCACAAACCCTTGTGTGATGTCTTCTTTGGAGGTCCTCTAGAGATGCCCTTCCCAGAGAAAGGCTCTTTTAGCTGCCCTAGGAGCTACTAAGACTTGTAATCCGGGTACAATCATGCTTGATACGACTAACTTAAAACCCTGTCTCCCTTACCACATGGAATTTCAGATAGTAGTGGATTACACTAATAAAAATTTTACCTGGAACATTTTCTGCATGGTAGTTGATGAGGGCGCCTCGACATGCGTTATGTCATTGGCGTGTTGGAAGGCCATTGGCCAACCCATTTTGTCTCTGTCACTGAATCTTCTTACCGCTTTCGACAGTCGTTCATTCTAACCACATGGCATCATCCCCTCTTTCCCCATACAATTAGGGGGGAAGACCGTGTGCATTGAGGTTGAAGTGGTCAATGCCCCTCTCAACTACAATATATTGTTAGGAAGGATTTGGAGCTATGCTATGCAAGCGATGGTTGCTACAATTTTCTGGGTCTTATTGTTTCCACATGAAGGTCGGATCGTAACCATTGATTAGTTTTATTTTTCCTTTCCTGACCATTCATCATGGGCATCCATGGTCCCGATGATTGATAACCCTCAACCCGACATCGTCAACATATAATTTGGTATGTGCCCACTTTTGATGGGCACTTTCGATTACTTGCCTCCTTCCAACAATGTCAAGTTCATATCAAACCAGCCTAAGATTGAGATTTTTCAAGTCTCATCATTTCGTACGACTTACTTCAATGATCCATGGACTCTTCCTTCCCCATTGGCCATGATGGAAGGGACAAGGAACCATGGTATGGCCATGCTCTTTTCCATGATAGAAGTTGTGTACTCTATAGTTCAACAAACTTCCACTGACCACGATCCAACTCCCTCATAGGAGTTAGATCCAATTCTTGGGCCTACTTGGGCTCAAGGTTCCCTTGTCGGTACTGACTCTTTACACTTAGTCTTTCTTTCATATGAAGTGATCATTGAAGCAATGAGTAGTCTGGACAGACCCTGGGATGATCTCCATCGCAGATCTTACTTCCTCCCAGAGTTAAGAAGAATTGAAGAAGGTGAATTCACATTGACTATTAATGGAGATAGGTCTTGAACTATCAATCCCTTGGCTACACTCACTATTTATGCTGAAGGTAACATGGAAACCATCACTGAAATGATATCTATTGATATCTATAGAACCCCTGGCGTCATGGAGAATGTTCTTGTCGGAGCTGATTGCTCCCCTGAGGAGATTCGAATCTACACGGATTTACTGCAAGAATTTTGCGACGTTTTTGCCTAGTCTTATGAGTAAATGCCAGGGATTGATCCATGAATTGTTGAACATGAAATCATAACTTATCCTGACGCTAATCCGGTCCGATAGAAGCTTCATCCGGTCAATCCTAAGAAAGCAGCAACTATTAAAGCCGAAGTAGAGAAACTGCTCAAAGAAGGTTTTATCTACCCCGTTCACTTTACTCAATGGGTGTCAAATCCCATTCTAGTCGACAAAAAATAGGGTACGATTCATCTATGTATGGAATTCCATGATTTAAACAAGGCCTTCCCAAAGGATAATTTCCCCACACCGTTTATTGAACATATAGTCGATGAATGCGCATGTTGCGAGGCCTTTTCTTTCATGGATGGTTTTTCGGGATACAATTAAATACACATCAAAACTAAAGATCAACACAAAACTACTTTCATTTGTCCATGGGGTTCATTCACTTATCGGAAGATGCCTTTTGGTCTGAAAAATGTTGGAGCTACCTTTCAATGGGCCATGTATTTTTCTTTGCACGATCTCAAGCATATAGTTGAGGCCTACCTTGATGATTTAGCATCACGATCTCGTAAGAGACTTGATCATCCCACACACCTCTGACTTATCTTTGAAAGATGTCACTACTAATGGATTTGCTTGAATCCAAACAAGTGCAGTTTTTGCGTAACATCAGGTCGTCTGCTAGGTTTCATAGTTTCGGCAATAGGGATCATGGTCGATCCTATTAAAGTTGAGGCAATAGTTCAATCGCCTCCTCTGTGCACAATCCTTCAGCTTCAGAGTTTACAGGGAAAAGAAAACTTTTTACGAAATTTCATCACAAACTATGCTGAGATCACAAAGGGATTTATGCGTTTACTAAAGAAGGACGTTCCTTTTCATTGGGATGATGCCTCTCAACGCTCTTTTGATGTGTTTAAACGCGTCGTCACGTATGCCCCTCTGCTTCAGCCACCCAATTATAATAAATATTTCTTATTGTACTTGGATGCAGCAGAGTCAACCATCGGTATGGTCTTGGTTCAAGAGGATCATTTTCTCACAGAATATGCGATATATTACCTGAGTCGAGGTCTAGTTGGACTAGAAATCAATTATTCCCATGTTGAAAAACTTGCATTGGTAGCAGTTCATGCTGTCCAACGGTTCCGTCATTATATCTTGTTTCGAAAGACCATCGTCATTGTCGTTGTGAATGTGTTTCAATACGTATTGACATGACATTTAATTGGTGGAAAGATCAATAGATGGATAGTTTTCCTCCAGGAATTTGACTTAGATTTTATTTCAGCAAAATCCAAAAAGTCCTTGGTGTTTGCAGAAGTCATCTAGGAACTTCTGGTCGAGTCAGGTGATGTTTTTTTTTTTTATTGTTAGTTTTTCCATGACATGTGGGACTAACCTGTGGATAAGAAACTACAAATCAGGGGCATCTAAGCCATCAAAATCACCTACGGATTGCACCTGGCCTGAGCCACACCAACCCTTAACATGGCTGGATTTGTTTCCCTGCAGGTTTTGAACCGATGAATTTAACATCACGGAGCGCCTTAACAACACACTCCATCACTGGATCTCCTACACCTTGGGGACAAAAGGTATGAGGGCTTGGCCCAGTTAAGCTTTGTTCTGTGACTAGACCATGTCCTTTCTCAAGTTTTAGCACAAGACCTAACCTTCATTGCAAGAACAGCTTTACCATTCAACCACCTCCGCCGACCTTTCGAGTCAGGTGATGTTATTCCCGAAGAGTCACTTATTAAAGGAGATATGTTTTTGATCACATCTTTGGATCCCTGGTATGGATATATACTTATCTATATCCAGACTTTGAAGTGTCCTACCTCTGCTTCTTTTGATGAGCGTCGCTATATATTCCATCAGACCAAGAACTATATCATACTCGAGGAAAATTTATGTTGTCGAGGTGTATATTGCATACTTCACCGATATATCATGCATAAAGAAGAAGAAATCATGCTTAACAATTTCCACACTAGAGCATGTGGTGGTCATTTTTCTGGGTTGGAAACAACCCAAAAGATTCTACGAGATGGTTACTTCTAGTTAACGTTAATCAAATATTGTGTTGAATCGGTCAAGAAGTGCCACCTGTGTCAGATCTTCTCTCAGAAGATGTGGCCACACCCCGCTCCCATGTTTCCCGTCATTACTGTTGGTCCTTTCACCAAGTGGGGGATTGATTACACTACATGTAACCCACCTTTAGCAAGGGGGCACTGTTATATCATCATAGCAGTAGACTACTTCACCAAGTGGGTCTAAGCTATGCCAACGTTCAAAGATGATGGGGAGACCACAACTCTTTTTTTTTTCAACCAGATAATAACAAGGTTCGGCATCCCGAGGGAGATTGTCACTAACCATGGAAGTCACTTTCAGAACACAATGATGACCGAGTTAATGTCAAAGCTTGGGTTGAGGAAAGAACATTCATCACCCTACTACCCACAAGTGAATGGTCAGATGGAAGCTGTAAATAAATATATTAAGACCATTCTACAATGAACAATCAATTTGGCCAAGTCAAATTGGCATTTGATGTTATACTCGGCATTATGGGCCTACCGAACGTCTATTAAGACTGCAACCGGTTTCTCACATTTTCAACTCGTTTACAGGCTGGAAGCAGTCTTTCCCATAGAGTGTCAGATCCCATCTTTAAATTTGGCAGTACAGTTATTTCCAGACACTTCACCACTTGAAGCATGCTTATTATAACTCGATCGGCTCAATGAACAACGTCGTGATGTAGCCTTAACTAACTAGGCTCACAAACAAAAATTCAAGTGTCAGTATGATCAGTCTTTTCATCCTCGGATCTTCTCTGAAGGCGACCTTGTCCTGGTCTATGACCAAGATAAGGACCCCCTCAGGGCAGGAAAGTTCAAACCCATGTGGTTCGGACCTTTCATTGTGAAAGAGGTTCTAAATAAGGGCGCTTATCATTTGGTGGACTTTGAGGGAAACATTTTGGTGGATCCTAGAAATGGGCTCTACCTCAAGAAGTATTACTCATAGGTAGGTCGCCTCGAGTGACGTTTTGTAACATATGTATAGTCCTTGTACTATTAATTTTTAGTTTTATCTTTTGGTTTTATGGACGTGTCATTTTTAATGTTATATTTTTCATTGTGGCATATGTCAAGTGAATCAGAAGTGTTTGTTGGGTTTGTGGATGACGCTAGCTGACACACTCAAAGGCTTGCTTTCGTAACTTGGGTTATTTTCACACCTCACGGCAATTTTCTATCTTCACGAGGTATCTATTTAGGTGACACCACAAACAATGTCGCCGAGTATAGCGCAATTCTTAAGTTGCTTCGTGACACTTTGTCGCTTGGTACCTCTCACCTCCGGGATTATTTAGACACTTAGTTGGTTGTGTCTCAGTTAAAGGGCGTTTACAGCATTTATGATCCTACTCTACACCGACAGTTCCTTAGGGTACGTCTCTTAGAATGAAGCTTTGATTACATTACATATATCCAGGTTCCTAGGATATTGAATCAAGTTACAGATACTTTAGCTAATCATATATTAGATTGGCATCTTGCACACATGTAAGAAAACACACACACACACACACACACATGTAAATACATTTGTAAATAAACGTAATCCATAAAACAAAAAAAGATGTAAATAAACATATATATATATATATATCGCAAAGTATCAGAGTAAATAAGTGGGCACGAGCGCCTCAAAAAGTATGTGTTCAGTAAAGGTTCATGGGGCATATGCCCTCAAAAATATACAAAAGGTGCCCTCGACACATAAGAAGTCTAGTATAGCTAAGGGCAGGGCCTGTTGGCCCTGCCATAGTCAACAATGATGTTATCCAGATGTTGAAAAATATGGACCCAGGTCCATGGTACCCCAACAACATGAGTCTACATGGACGGTGGGAGATCTTTGATCTCCTCCATAGGGACTTTATGAGTAAGCGCGGTGAGGTTCCTCTCTACCCATCTCAAAACTCTCTCAGCCTCTCTGGATGGATGTTCCCCTACTACTGTTGGTCCACCGGATATGAATGGTCTAGCCTCTGGTCGAGGATGTCGCCTGGTCCTCATAAAGTCTGTTTGATGTACTGGCCCCATGTCTACACATAACAGATACATAGCTGTCAAATACTCTGTATCACAAAAAAAAATGATATATATAAAAAGACATAAAAATTTAAATAACTTTAAAAAAACAAAAAAACAAACTTACCCATCTCTCCTCACTCCTGTCTGGGAGGTACAATCATGTTAGGATCTCTATAATAGTTGATCCTGGCATAGGGGTAGTCCTCTATGGATGGAATTTGTCATGCCCACCAAACAAAAAAATTGTTATCAAAGGCCTCAATAGTCCTCCCCCCACCCTGTCACGGCAACAATGCCGCCCATATGCATAATGCTGGGAGAGAGGGTTCATTCCCTTGTATTATATATCTAGGGATGAGACTTGGTACCCTCTCAAAGAAAAAGGAACACAAAATAGTCTCGAACCCAAAGTTTTTGTGTCTCTGCATACGACAGTCTGTTATGTGTCTCTTCATGCAATCTAGTAAGGTGGTGCTCTAATAAAAAAATTGTGCATTTAAGAACTGAACCGTACAATTCATGTGCACTCAGGAAGCCTGATGCAAAGAAGTAGATCCATTAATCCGCCTAATGAGAAACACTATCGCTTTTAGTGATAGGTTTGAAATCTTGTTTATCGGCACTTGTGTGCCCACTTTGTCTGTGCCAACTTCGCAATGGAGTCCAATCAAGTCCACTATGTTGTGAGGCCCGGAGGGAAAGGTACGAAAGTTGAATGGTTCCCCTCTTCTTGAGAGTCCAGCCAAAAATTAGATATCTTCAATAGTTGGAGTCAACAACTGTCCCTCAAGCATGAAGACCCCACCATCAGGATGCCAATAATCTACCAAGGCATTCAACAGCCTGGGTTGTGCCCGCATGAATGGACACTGGAATAATTTCAAAAAACCACATTGACCCAATGCAGTGGTGGAATCAGGGTCCTCTCCAACCAAAATCTCAATGTCCTCATGCTCCCTCTCTCTCCAGTGAACATACATCCTGCAATTGACAAGTTCAGGAGGGATTAACTCTTGCTTCTTTTTTTTCCACATATTGGAAGGTATATGCAGGCTATAATATACACAGTCATGTATGCCCACGTGTAATGTTTTATCTGCACGCAAGCATATGCGTGTTGTCATAATACAACCCGCGTATACATAGGGCCAACCTTTTTAAAGTTCAATGCCCCCCAAAAAATGAAAAGAAATGGATAAAAGAAGAATTGAAATGCAAGAGGAGCTAGTATGTACTTACTTGGTCCAAGTGGAAGTTCGTTTCATCCACTGAAGCTCACGAAATCAACTCTTTTGACAAAGGGGTGTTTTTGTCTTTTTAGTCAATTTATCAATTAGCAATGGTAATAATGAGCTGCCAGCTTCTATTTATAGACTTTTTGGCCCCTTTTTGTCATTTTTTGGACCCCTTTGTCACTTTTTCTAGCCTGAAAATAATATAATATGGTTCAAGAGTTTCTCAGGGGATGTTACGATAAGTGTTACTTTGGGTATTGGGAAATGTTTTGGAGATTTGGGTCATTTTAATAGTCCTTTGGTAAAACGTCATTTTTTAACGTGTTTCATCTAAATTAGGATTCCACCTCCACTTTCTGTATCTCACTGTATTTTTCTCTTTGCCATAAATTCAACCCCACCAAATTACGACACAGAACCATCATTGCTTCTTTAGAATTGTCGTATTTTAGTGGTAGAGCCTACATGTCAATGGATGGCCTAGGTAGATCCTGGTTGCATTTTGGTGTCCATGCTATCACTAAGGACTTTAGGCTCGGGAGTCCTTATTAGTTTTTCCTAATTATGAGTATGAGCCTCATTCGCATCATTCATTATCTCTCTTGACCTCACCCTCAAGACTCCCAAAACACAACAGGTCTTCTTTTAAGCCCTTTTCATACCCTTTAAACATGAAAATATTTTTGAGCGATCTTGTTGCCCTTCATTCTTGCTAAACTGAAATTTGAAGGCACGTATGTCTAGTGGTAGTTTACCCATTTTTCAGTTCATATGGTAAATTGTACGAACAAAGGTATACTCTAAGAACCTCGGTTCTTTAGAAGAGTATTTTTCAGGCCTGAGGAACTAAATTTACAAAAAAGGAACCCCCAGAGAGTCCATAGTTAAGCTCTTTTCAGACTCCCTAAAACTGAAAAGATGGTCGAGTGACCTTGTTTCTTCACACTCGTTAAAATGGTCCAGAAGAACATCCCTTATGGAGTCCATAGTTAATCTCTTTTCATACTCCTTAAAAATGAAAAGATTGCTTAGTGATCTTTTCTTTGTCACACTCGTTAAAATGATTTTGAATAGACGTCTTCTCGGTGCTATTTTACCCCTATTTTGAACCGACTAGACTACCTTCGAAAAAGGTACCCCAGTGGAGTCTCCTTTTACGCTTTTTCAGACTCTCTAAAAATGAAAAACCATCGAGCTTACCTTCTATGGGCTATTTAAAATCACATTGAAGGACATTATCATTGTGTCTTATTAATCGCATTTTCATTCCTGTGTCTTTGGCCTAATGCCAGCTCCATTTTTCTCTCAAAAGAACCACCTAAAGCATGCCTTATACGTAAGCCTAGTAGCACTTTGCCTTTGTGGCTTGACACCTTGACCCATGGAGGGATTTTCCTGAGTGTCCTTTTCCTGCATATGTCTCCTTTCTCTGAGCACCAGTATGTTCCCTGTGCCTGGAACTAGCATGTCTGCGAAACGTGTCTGTCCTTTGTAACTTAGAATTCTTTTATTCTTTTTCAAGATTTCCAAAATTATTGAAAAAGACAAAAAAATCAAATATACCCCAAAAAGAGGAAGGGAAAAGTATTTTCTTTTTTGGAAACACAATGAGTCTCCCTTGGATAAAGCACATCCTTCCATTTTTTTGTCAAGATTTGGGATTTTTTATGACCTTAGGAAGATGTTTTCACTACATAGAGTTGTGTCTTCCTCTGTTTGGTTATTCTTCCAAACATATGGAGAGTTTGCATTGCCTCCTGCATCGTAAACTTATGTCAATATCATGATGCCTGAGTCTCATCATTTATCGTGTTGTTGTCCAAGGAAATGTTTACCAATCTTGAGTCAGCCCCTCTGCAGTTTGTCTCTTGACCTCATGTGCAGCCATCCCGAAAGCCCAATCAAGTCTTTGTTCAAAATCAATGAAGCACTCAACCTGATCATCAAGATCCTCTAGTCTGTTCCCGATGAGTTTTCGAAGACCTCTAGGTAGTGAATTTGTACACTTATATTACACTCCTACCTGAGCTATGAAGATTTTGAAGTTGTTTCTCAATCTCTGAAGGCCTTATCTCTATCCATCAGACATCATTATCTTCTTGAAGATGGATATTACACATGTATATCTTTCCTTCTTTAGATATGTATATTCGTTGTGTATTGTTCACAGCTGCACTTTATATAGTTATATGACATGGATCTGCAGTGCATTTGATTGGCAACCATGATTTTATTTCATCCCGAGCATGGGTATGCCTGCCTCGGTGAGGAAATTGTTATTTTGCAGATGGAACCTCTCGAACTTTGGTCCCTGGGCTCACTCGCTTCGTACATTGGTGAATATTGGTAATGTATTTCGGCCATAAGATGCTCTTTTGACCTCACACATTAGGAGGCATCTTTTATAACCCTAATTTTCACCAGACATGCATACCTGGCATCAAGACATCTCACTTTCCATTTTTTCCAAGCCATCATTGAACAATTCTTCCAAAAAAACCATCATTTTGGAGATATATGCGCCTTGCACCACTATTTCCCACGTGTATATGCTAGCTAACCCATTATAGCCCATGTATACTGACAAAATCACACAAAATATAAAGTTTCAGGGGGAATACAAATTTCCAGGTAGGTTTCCTAAAACCGTTTGACCGCCCATAGCAAGTCACTCAACCAAATACCTAGCCCTTTTTATCCTATAAAAGAAGGGGTAGGGGTCCCATTTCAAGGAGGAAAAACAAGAGCAAAGAAACTCTACCCTTGTTTTTTTATTCCCCTTGCCCCAATCTTTTGCAACCATTTTGTGATAACTGAAGAGGAGAAGCACATGTGGAAGTGGTTGGTGCAAAGTTGAAGAGAAGCCCGGGACTAGATTCGAGGAGAAGTAGTCGATCTCACCATTGTAAGTTACTTTTTTGAGGTTAATAGAAATAATTACTTTTACCATCCTGCCATATGAGATGTTCAATATTCAGTTTTGGTTTATATTTTATTAGAACCTCTAAAACACTAATTCATATATGAGATGCATGTTTGTATTTCTGTGTTTGTCTATTTGTGAATGCAGATTGGCGTTGGGAGGAGACTTGCAGTCAAGGAAAAATTGAACGCAAAAGGATAGACACCAAACACAGGGTTCAAGGTAGAGTTACTGGATCCTTTTATCCTTGTGTTTTATACATGAATGTGGGGTCTATGTCAGGATAATAGTAAAAAGTAGGAGGCTTTCAAAGTTTATTTCTTCATGCATTACTAAACCCTTAGTGCTATTCTATAGGGGCATTTCCCACCCATAACAACAAGAACCTCGAAAAACGACATGGATAATAAAGCAAGATCAATATAACAATGAAGAATGCACAATCGTTCTACAAGCTAAGCAGAAGAAACATGTTTGGTATGTTGAAAGTGGGTATTCAAAACACATTGCAGGTGATAGAGACAAATTTCTTACATTGTGAAAGGAAATAAATGGATCAGTCTCCTTCGAAAATGATAATTCAACCAAAATCATTGGAGAAGACACAATCCGAATTGGGAACAAGAATAAAAAGGCACAAAATGTTCTACTGGTAGAAGATATGAAACATAATCTTCTAAGTGTGAGTCAAATGTGTGACCAAGGTCATAGAGTTACTTTCGATTCACAAAAGTGTAAGATAGTAAGAGAAGGTTCAGGGAAAATGGTTGGTATAGCTGCAAGAAATTCAAACAACATATATGTGTTAAGTGAAATTGGAAATGAAAAGTGTTGTCTAGGAAAGGAAGATGAAAGTTATCTATGACACAAAAGAATGGATCACTTGCATTTTGATAACCTTATCAAAGTCAACAAAAGAGAAGGAGTAAGAGAAATTCCCCATATCACGAAAGCAATCAACACTTTATGCAAGCATTGTCAAAAAGGAAAGAAAACAAATACCAGGTTCAAATAAAAGGAATATTCAACAGTAAGACCACTAGAAATTGTGCATACTGATCTAGTTGGACCAACTACAACAAAGGGCTTAAAATGTGAGAGATACTTTATGTTATTAGTTGATGATTATACAAGAATGACTGCAGTTTGATTTCTCAAGAACAAGTCAAAATCTTTTGAAAACTTCAAGATCTACAACGAAATGGTTGAAAATGAGATGGATTCAAGAATCAAATGCTTGAGATCTGATAATGAAGGAGAGTTCACTTCAAAGGAATTTATGGACTACTTCAGCAGTCATGGAATAAAAAGGAAATTATCCATTGCTATGACACCTCAACAGAATGGAGTTGTTGAAAGAAAGAAAAGGACAGTACAAGAAATGGCTCAAACAATGCTAATGGATTCCAAATCGACAGATATATTTTGGACACAGGCAATGCATACAACAATTCACATTCAAAATAGAGTAATGCTCAGAAATAACACGGATAAAACTCCCTATGAGCTATGGAAAGGAAGACCAGCAAATGTGAAGCACTTTAGAGTGTTTGGAAGAAAATGATACATCAAAAGAGAAGATGGAAGAATGGGAAAGTTTGAATCTCGTGTGGACAAAGGAGTACTTGTTGGTTACTCAAGTACAAGGAAAGCATACAAGTGTTACCATCTAAGATTGAACAAAGTTGTAGAAAGCATCAACATAACAATTGATGAAATAGGCAGACCAGAATCAAAGGAAGAAGAAAACAAATCAATGGAACAACTTTTCAAAGAAGAAGAAGCAGAAGATGAAGTAGAAGAGGAATATGAAGAGAATTCGACAGAAATAGAAGAGAAATTTCAACAAGTATATCCAAAGACACCTAGAAAACGAGTAAAGAAGAATCATCCTTCAGATCATATTATTGGAAACAAAGATGCAGGAGTTGAGACTAGAAGAAAAATCTATTCACCAGAATAAACACACTTAGCACTCTTATCTACAATTGAACCAATTTGTTTTGAAGAAGCCAACACGGATGAATTTTGGAATAAGGCCACGAATGAAGAATTGGATCAAATAGAGAAAAATGACACTTGGGAACTTGTTCCAAGACCAAAGAATAAGAATGTGATCAACAGAAAATGGGTTTTCAGGAATAAATTAAATGAAGATGGACAAGTTACAAGGAACAAAGCTAGATTGGTATGTAAAGGATATGCACAGATTGAAGGAATCAACTTTGAAGAGACATTTTCCCCAGTTTCCAGAATGGAAGCAATCTGGTTACTTTTAGCCTATGCATGCTCCAAAAAAGTTAAAGTATATTACATGGACGTAAAATCAGGTTTTCTGAATGGGGAAATTGAAGAAGAAGTCTACATTGAACAACTAGAAGGATTTCAGTTGTCAGAGAACACATATTATGTGTGTAAATTAAAGAAGGCCTTGTATGGTCTAAAACAGGATCCTAGAGCATGATACTCTAAATTGGATAAGTATCTACAGCAGGCAGGGTTCAGAAAAGGAAGTGCAAAAAACAACCTCTACATCAAGGTAAGTGACGGTAATATTTTATTAATTGAATTTTATGTTGATGATATTATTTTTGGTAGTGATGATGACAGGTTAAGCCAGAAATTTGCAAAAGATATGCAGAATAAATTTGAAATGTCCTTACTTGGAGAACTATCCTTCTTTTTGGGACTTCAGATACGTCAAAGAAACCAAGGAATCTTTATTTCTCAAACCAAGTATATCAAAGAAATGATAAAGAGGTTTGGAATGGAAGATTTCAAACCAGCTATCACTCCCATGCAAACCAGTTGCAAGTTGAGCAAAGATGACGATTCGAAGTCTATAGATTAGAGGCAATATAGGTCAATGATTGACAACCTAATATATGTGACAACATACAAACAAGATGTAATGCAGTCAGTTGGACGTGTGGCACGATTTCAAGAAGAACCAAAGGAGTCACATGTGTTATCAGTGAAGAGGATTTTCAGATATCTCAAAGGAACAGAAGAGTTTGGATTATGGTATCTGAAAGGAAAGGATATATCACTTATTGCCTATACAAATGCATATTGGGAAGGTTGTATTGATGAACAACAAACCACCAGTGGAAAAGCATTCTACTTGGGTGAGTGTTTAGTATCATGGCTAAGGAAAAAACAATCATCAATATATTTATCTACATCCGAGGCAGAGTATATTGCAGCAACATCATGTTGTACACAGGTTCCTTGGATGAAACAAACTCTGACATATATACATGTTGAGTATGATGAGCCCAATCCAATATATTGTGATAATACAATAGCCATCATTATCTCCAAGAACCCGATGATGCACTCCAAGATGAAGCACATTCCAATAAAGTATCACTTTCTACAGGAGCAGGTTGCAGAAAAGAACATCAAAGTTGAGTATGTGGGCACAAATGAACAAGTGGTAGACATGTTCACAAAACCACTTCCACAAGAATCCTTTGAATATCTTTTCCAGATACTTGGAGTTATTTCTACTCCAAAATGAATGTTTTTTGAATGCTTATCTTATATCTCTTAGATTTACATGAGGAAGCACCATAAGAGGACAGTTCAGTTAGGGGGAGCAACCCTAGATGGAAAGATACATTTTCCATTGATGACAAACAGGGAGAGATTTATCATATGTAGAGGATAGAGGTAGAGGATAGAGGCATGGTTCCAGGGGAAGCATGAGTGATTTGATTTTAGTATTGCATCAGAGTGTTTCCATCAATGTCAAAGGTGGAGACTGTTGATTAAGGTTGGTTGTCATTGATGTAAACCCTTGAAGAAAGCCCTGTAGCACAAAGGTTTGGTAATGGACCCAATATTGTTTGATGTAAAGATGACTTATTATTGTATTTTCATGGTTGATAATAAGTATAAATGGATGAACTCCAAAGTGTTCCCCTTATGGTGAAATGCCTCACAAGAAGACGCTTTGTGGATTGAGTTATCCTAGACGTATGGTTAGAAAACCCATGCTTATTTGTGGAAAAATGAGATTAACACCAATGAATTTTTCATTGAAACTATCCTATATGGATAGTTATTGGCATTCCATTTCCGGTGGTATGTGGAACATCACATAACTCCTCACCGTTAGAGATTTATGGCCATGAGAATTTGGAGAACCCAAGTTTGTTTGATGGATAACGGTATGATTTTTTATATATTTTCAGGTAATACTATTCTATATGTATATTACATGTCATTCAATTTCTAGTGGTATGTGGAATGTCACGTAACTCCTCACGGTTTGATAGTTATGGCCTTACGAAGTTGGAGGACCCTCATATGTCATCTAGATGCCCCAAAAGGTCAAAGTAGTCAAAGTGGTTTAAGAGATTTTAAAAGGTAAATAGTAAAGTGAAGTGATGAGTGTACTATAATTCAAAGTGAATACAAAATAAATTAATTCAATAATAAATTTAATGGAGAAATTAGAAGTGGGTTAACCCTAAAATAAGGAAAGTGGGCAAAGTGACCTAGAAGATGTTTTTAAGGTAGCTACTTGAAGAGTATAAATAAGAGGCAAGGCTCTCTCATTTAAGCCAAACTTGAGAATATTGAATACCTATAGGTGTCTGAGATAACCAAAGGATATCTAAGCTAGATTTCTGAGGAAAGTGAAGAAAAGAAGGTCGAAATTCAAGGAAGGATAAATTCTTTTGATGATGCTTTCTAAGGTATGTTTTCTTTAGGTCATCTCACCATTTTTTCAATAAATTGTTTTCTAGAATGATTCACACTAAGAAATTTATATGAAATTGAGGAAAACTATCAAAGTATCTGTGGTAAAAAAACATATTTTGGGTCGTTGTATTTTTGGAGTTACAATCCGTGGAAAATAGGGTTTGTGGCTAGTCCTGAAACTAGTCAAAAACAGGTGTTTCGGGTACAAATGTCATAACTTATTCATAAAAGATAAAACTTTAGTAATATAAATTTTTTGGTTAGATTAAATTATGTAGTATGATGTGTAACATTTTCAGATCAATTGAACAAATATTCCGTGCGGGGCATGCTCTACAATGTCTCTCTCTAGAATAAGCCAGAATTCAACAAGATGTGCCATTTTTTCCATAACTCATTTTATGAGAGGTTCCAAGTAGTGACACCTAGAGGAATTGCATAAAACACATTGAAGAACATTGTGTATGATTTTCATATCTTTATTCATTACAGGTACAAAGTTATGATTATTTCAAGTTAGGGTTGTTGACTAATCCAAAACTAGTCTTGTGAGACTAAAGAAATGTTTGATGAAAATGATAGTCTTTTGTTGTTAAAGTTAAGGAAGGCTTGCAGGTATTTGATAATATACAAACGTTCTATTACATAGTTACAAATCATATTTGGATGATGAAATTGATGAGGTCTTTTGGTTGAGGTACAACTTGGGTACATGCTTGAGACAAGTAGTTGATGAGTTGGCACATACATGAGGTGTATAGTTGATGATGTTGGTACATATTTATGAGTCATAGTTGATGATTACTTGAAAAATGATAGGTACATACTTGGTATATGGTTGGTTTCACTTTTTTATGGTACAGGTTGATTACATATTGCTTGGTACAGGTTGGTGCATGGTTGATGCACTTGTTTATGGTACAGGTTGATTACAGGTTGCGGTATAGGTTGATTAATGGTTTAGTTTTATTGGTACATGTTTACAGTGGTATATCTCATAGTGATAGTGTGAAAGTGGTTCCATCATCATACTTTTACTTCAGGGAAGTTGGACGGGGAAAGGACAGGTGGTTGTAGCCACCTTTCGGCTGTAGCCGAAGAACATAGGAGGTGGTAGCCATAGAATTGGGGAGTTGGAGCTTCCCTTAGGTTGTATCTTGAGAAACTAAGGGGTTGTAGCCTCCTTCCAGTTGTTGTTGGAAAACAAAGGAAGTCAATGCTTCGAATGAATGTAATTATTCAAGACATATAAGATAAATCATTTTTTGGTTTTCTCCCGATTTGGGTTTCAACGTAAAACACTAGTGTACTGTGTATGTGTGTGATTGTTCATTTCTTATTTCTCATTGTTGGATAATAATTATACATTGATATAACACTTGGATTATTTGGAGAAAAGTGATTATAATTACGCTATTACTGATTCACCCCCCCTCTCAGTAATCTAACATGTGGCTTATTTGATATTTTGAATGAATCTAAGTCTTTGGCTACATCAATAACCATCAATGGTGGTGCATCATCATAAATAACATGATAAGTAAGACACACAATTCATATTGTCTTGGTTAGAGAAAATAATTGCTATATCGATAGAGTTTGTGATACAACTGCTAGTAATGAAGGGTAAGGAAGCACACTCAATAGAGACTGAGAAATAAGAACATAAGGTTGGCCTAGAAGGTTCCAAAGGAGAGACTCTTGGAAACTCAGGTAATGAAAAAAACTTTTATTCATCTCCCAATATTCCTTTTAAAGTTGAAGCGAAGCTTGAAATAGCCATGTTTAATGGACAAACTAATGATAAATACTTAGTTGGTTGAAACAATTGGAAGTTTACTTTGGTCTTTATCAAATCAAAGAAACACAACAAATATCCTTTTCTCACTTGAAGATGACCAAACATGCTATGTTATGGTGGGATAGTTATGTGGATGCCTTGAGAATTGGCAAGAAGCCCATTGTAATGAAATGGGAGGACTTCAAGGCATTTATAAAGTAACAATTCTATCCCTAGAGGACTTCAAGGATTCTTCAGGTTATAAAGATTCTTCAAATTCTAAAGGGAAGAAGAAGAAGGGAAAGCAGTGCACATATTGCGATAAATTGAATCATGAAGAATTCGCATGCATGAAGAAGTAGATCGATATTATGACACAGGTACTTCAAAATAATAACCTTGGAGACTTCATCCCTGAAGGATCCAAGAAGAAGAAGGACGAAGACCATGTGCCTAAGAATGGTAATCATTATGCTTTGGTTGTAATTAATTCCTCATTTGATTCATGGATTATAGATTATGGTGCATCATATCATATGGCTGCTAAAGAAGAAGTTTTTACTTCTTTGAGTTCATTCTCTGGACGTCGTATTCTCATGGGGGATGATACTCCAATAGAAATTGTAGGAGAGGGAAGAGTGGAACTCCCTAATGGAAGTTTTGAGAATGTTTTACATGTTCCAAATCTTTCTATAAATATGCTCTCAGTTTATTAGATCACACAAACAGGTAAAAGGCTTGAATTTACATCAGATTCAGTTACTGTACTTGACATGCATGACAGTTCCATTATTGCAGTTGGTGAG
>ML783100.1:97503-124364 GCA_009831015.1 Picea engelmannii
TTTTCTTCACTGCAAGACGATCTCGCAAAGTCTGAAACTTCTTCTCACTAAAAGTCTTAGTGAATATGTAGAAATATTTATGAATCTGATGAAGTCCTTTGGAAACCTTTATAGCCTTGTACCTCTTGATCCTCTGGACCCATATGAATCTAAAAATATTCTTTTATGGTGGAAGTGGAACTATATCGCAAGTCTAATTCTCTAGGAGTGAGTCATACTCCTTCTGCATGGATTCTTTCCATAATGGATTTCCCATAGCCTCACTGTAGTTTTGTGGATCGGAATATTGAACCATATAGGAATGCATGGACATTGTTGGTTCAGAAGTTGAAGGTACATGAGAAGGATCCTCATGATGAGATTGAGTCCTCCTCGAAACCAATGGATTCCATGAAAGGATAGTTGTTGCTTGAAGTGTGAACTTTGCCTTCTTGGGAATCTATTGAAGATTCAATGCTGGCTTCTTATTTAACTGTACTACTTGCTTATTTCCATGTACAAAATTTGAGTGTATGGAATCATTTCTGATGTCTGAAATTGATGGAATCACAATAGTATCTACATGTTTCATTGGAGGTGCATGGAAAGTACTCTCCTTATGTGTAAGTAGAAAAGAGGATTCATCGTCAGAAAACTTAGTGAGTTTATACTTCCTTGACTTGTGATCCACCTCACCAATTGCAATGATGGAATTGTCATGCATGTCAAGTACATAAATTGAATCTGATGTAAATTCAACATTTTTACCTTTCTGAGTGATCTGATAAACTGAGAGCATATTCATAGAAATATTTGGAACATGTAAAACATTTTCAAAACTACCATTATGGAGTTCCACTCTCTTCCATTTCTAGAGTATCATACCCCATGAGAATAGGGGGTCTTGAGCATGAACTCAAAGAAGTTAAAACTTCCCTTTTTGCTGACATATGATGTGATGCACCGAAATCTATATCCATGAATCATATGAGGAATTAATTGCAACAAGAGCATGATGATTACCTTTCTTAGGAGCATGATCTTATTCCTTCTACTTCTTGACTCCCTCTGGAATATAGTTTCCAAGGTTGTTCTACTAAAGTGCATGTGCCATAAGATCGATATGTTTCTTCATGCATGTGGATTCTTCATGATTTGGTTTATTGCAATAAGTGCACTTATTTCCCTTGTTCTTCTTCTTTGAATCTAAAGAGGCTTTGGAACCCGAAGAATCGTTGAAGGGTTTGGAATATCCCTCCTTGTCATTTTCTTTCTCCGTTTTTTTTTTTTCTGTTTGGATAATCCTTTTCCATCATGCATGGTGAGTGCATGTGTTTTGGGATCCTTGATTAGACCCATCTAAATTATTTTTTCCTTCTCATGTGTGAGAGAATTAATAAATTGTTCCATGGTAGGAATCTTCGAATTTGTTCCCATGAGATACCTTCTTGAATGGAAAGTGGAAACATAGAAAATATATTTTGGTCCTATCTTGCCAAGATTTTTAGAATAAGTTGGTAGAATTGCTTAGACTTATCAATACCACAAGTTGCTAAGATAAATATCAAATACTTAAACTTAGTAAATAAATCATGTATATTATCAAAACTTCTAGGATCCAAAGTATTCAACTCTACCTCAAGCATATGATCTCTCATCTCATCCTTCTTTCCAAACAAACTTTCCAACGTGGTCCAGATCTCATTTGGAGTCTTGGATGCGGAAACATGAAACCATATATTAGTGGAAATAAATTCAAGAAGAATTCCTATGGCCTCATCCTTTTGATTCACCCATCTCATCTTCTCAATTGTTGATGTAGGTTTTGTTTCTTTCCCCATCATCAAGTTGTACACTCCTTATGAGTTGGAATTCTTCCTTGGGACTCTAATAAAAATAATTGTATGGTGTGAGGATTACCACCAAGTTTGACTATAGAATAGGTTTTGTATCCATCTCTCCCATTGTTTTTGAGAACCCCTAAAAGTTTGATCTCAATCTGCAAGTGAAAAACTAAGAAATCACTGCAGAAAATGGCACTTTAAGTGAAAATTTGTATCAGTTTTAGGGGATGATATTCCAACTTACTTTACGAGCAAACAATGAGGAATTTTTCCAAACGGTTGAAAAACCACTTCTAGAATGGGTCGATTTACTTCTCACGTGATATGTTTCCTCAAAAAGTTAATATTTTGGGAGAAATCAGTGTAGAAAGGTACAACCATGAATTTGTATCAGTTTAAGGAGGTGATCTTCCAGCTTCCATTCTAAGAAAATGGTGAAGAATTTCACCAAATGGTTGAAAAACCACTTGCATAATTGGTTGATTTACTTCCCTTGCATGTTGTTTCCTCATAAAGTTAATATTTTGGGAGAAATCATTGTTGAAATGTACAACCATGGATTTTTCTCGCCGAAACTCTGATTTTCCTTATTCTCTGGCTTGTCTAGATTGATTGATGTAGTATAGATATGCTACCATGTCAATGTTTCATTGAAAAATGAACAATATATATAGCTAAAGAAAGTACAAACAAATCTTATCAAGAAAGGAAGAGAGATTCAATATGGAAGAATGAGAAAATATATTCACACTACTCCAATGAAATGATGATTGATACATAAATGATGATCAATATGATACAACATGATACAATGAATGAGTGGAATAAACTCATATATAGGACATAACATTCCATAATAGTAGATTGTGTGCATGCATAATAAAATAATAGTGACGATCTAAAATAGAAAGTCTAAAATAGAACTAGTCAGTTAACTCCCACTGAACTAGTGTGCCGAAAATATAAAGTTCTCCAACAAATATGTCTTGCGCCACACAATAGTAATACAACATCAAATATATTGGTGGCATTCAAATTTCATTAAAAAGAAGAAATTCAAAGTTGGAGACTGGGCCTTGTTATTTGACTCCAAGTTTAAATATTTTAGAGGGAAGTTCCACACTCGATTGCATGGGCCTTCTGAGATTTATAGCGTATATGAAAATGGAGCCATCAAACTTCAAACTATAGATGAAGACATAAATCCTCTAATGGAAAATGGAAACATGCTTCAATTGTATCATAGAACTCTATCCAAGGAAGCCTTTCCGAATAATATCACTAGTGGATGGATAAAAAATGATCTGGATATTGTAAAAGGGGGGGGAACCCTTGCTGAATGATTAATTCCTTTCCAAAAAAAAAATGAAATGATGATAATAAAATCTCATCTATGAAAACCCTTAGGGACATGATTGGGGGAATGTTTTTTGAAAATCCTCCCATGTGAGCGCATGAAATGATAAAAAGAGAGAGAGAGAAGGGAACTTCATGGTTTCGTGATGGTTATGTCAGGATACTTCTGATCAAGTTTTTAGTAAAGTATTGTTTTTTTAAGAAATTGTTTTGCAGGATATCCAGGGTAGATGAATGTTGTTTCTGCAACTTTGGTTGTTCTAACTTTTGTTGCTACAAATCTGGTTTCTACAACTATTTTTGTTGGGACTCTAGTTGCTACAACTATAAATGTTGTCACTGTAACTCTGGAGTGTTGTTGTTGCAACTCCTATTTCTACAAATATGCATATGGATGTTATAAATCAACTACTAAGATATGAACAACTAATTTGGGAAAACACGACTCCTTCCAAGATAGCATGTCAAGTCGCAGTCCTGCCAAACACTTTTCTACTACTTTCGAACATTGTTGCAACTAGGGAACATTTATACAACCTTGCACATTGTTGATGCAAATATATGAATTGATACCACTCCAGAACATTGTTGCAACACCTCATGCTATTGCTGCAAATTTGTACCTTGTTGCAAATCTATGCACCACTGTTGCAACTTTTCAATATGGTTGAAAGTATGAGCATTGTTGCAATTTCACACATTACTGTAGCTTTGAACCTCAAATAATTTGTTGCAACTTGGAAGCACTATTCTTGCTACTCTGACTTTTACTACAACTCTTGAAATATGACTGTTGCTACAACTCTTGATGCCAACAAGGATCCTAGCTAACCCATGGGGATGATATGCCAGCTTGACAAATGTATGAGCTATCATGAACACACATGGTAAGTCATAAGTTTGTCTCCTGAGATGCATAATGCGTAGGTATTTATTGGCATACGTATGACCTAATTTCATCAACAAATATCATCACACATTCATAATCTCCCAAACTATGACATAATTACCTTGTCCCACCATCATTCTCATCCATACTTCAAAATCGTCACCCTCCAAAAACATTCATTATGTGTTGCATCCATAATTTCTTGAGATCTGAGAAAGAAGAATAGGAGGCTCACTAAATTGAATATAACCCACACATATTCTCTTACTTGAGGCATATGAGAATATTGAAGACATTTTCTAGTAGGGAGGCTAGATGGAGTACTTAAATAGGGTTCGAGGATATGACTACAATGTGGGACTTGAATTTTCCATAAATTTAAAGGAAATTAGGACCAAAGTAGTAGGAATAACAGTGTAGGTGACAGAGGATGTGGTGACATAGGTGACTGCGATTCCTTAGAAAAGTGAACGATGGTATTGTTAGTGAAGGCCAAGCAGAAAATCCTCAAAAAGTTCCTCGAACCAGGAAAATATTTGGTCAATAAGAGAATGGCATTTGATAGGACCTCATTACTGAGCCCATGGAAATATGTTTCCATGGTAGTGAAGTGATAAATCACCTTTAAGGGTCGTTGTGGGGCCATATACCTACAACATATCCATCTACTAGATCACCTACGACATGGAAATTTGGTTAAAATGTCATTTTTCCTCTAGAGGAAACTGTAGACCATGTCCACACATGAACATAAATTCATCCACCCTAGGGAACCCATCACACACCACATGATCATAAAAATTTTGGTCAAGCATGCATTGCACAGGGAAGGAAGAACATGGAATGAGGCAGTGAGAGAATCAACCACCACTGTAATCTTTCCCAGAAGAGTCATAGCTACTGCAAATACACCACGAGACAATGATGCTTCAACTCTAGAGGATGAGGTTTCTACAACTTTATAGGTCTTGGACGTTGTAGCTCTTGACTTAGTAGCTACTATAGCTCTAGAGGATGAAAAATATACAACTCCTAGAACTGTAATCACTGCAAAATAAACCTACGAGAGTTTTGGTGGAACTCCTTAGCGACATGAAGGAATTCATGGGAGCGACATAGAGGTAAAATAAAGAAAAACCCCGACCAAAATACTTTTGAGGAAAATGAAGAGGAAATCATATCGGATGACCCAGAAGAAGAAGAGGGAAAGATATAGTTCTTCAACCTAGAAAAGGATAACCCCTTATGTTACACAAGAACCAACAGAGGAGGAATACGAAAAATAAATAGTTGTAGTACAAGACACAATGGGTGATGCACAAGACTCTGCCAAACCTACATATGATGAAGAGATAAGGGTATAAAACCTTGTTGTTACATAAGAACCATTAAGGAAAACCATAGGAGAGGGCCTTGCTACAATTCTATAGGTCTACATGGACAATGAAGAAGCTACAACTCTAGAAGAAAACAAGGCCACTACTACTCCATAGATGAGAAAAATCAAGAAAGAAAAAATAGTAAGTGCCCCTTTACTTTTTCCTTTGTATTCATCACTTTTAAGGAAACAATGAATACTTGAGAAGAAGAACATGAGACTTCAAACCTCTCACAATTTKTTAGGAGACGATCTTAKAAAGGAAAGTCAKTTGGTTAGGTTATACTAGATTTCCTAGGCAAAAAGACCCATTSCTACAAAACCAACAGAGGAGAGTCACCATGTTGAACCAGTAGAAGACACTCACCCTACTATCKYAGAAGCCAGTCAACCTGCTGAACCAGTAKAGGAAACTCTCCTTACTAGCCYAGTAGTGKYCAGTCACCCTATTGAGTTAGGAGAAGACACCCAACCTATTKTCAAAGAGGGCAGTCAAATTTTTGAACCAACAGAGGAAACTATCCATGTTGAACCAACAAAATCCAATCACTCTATTGATCTAGTAGAAGAAAATCATCCCACTGTCACWTAGGCCAATTTACGTACTATCACATAGGAAACAAAATACYCCAATCACCTTGTTGTCACAAACGAACCATCATAGAAAATTCACTCTGATGGTATACCAAAACTAGCAGGAGAAGCATAGGACAAATAAAAAATGGAAGTAYAAGGGAAGGACCCTACTATTACACAAGAACTAGTAGGGGAGCTTTAAGAAAATGCCTTGTTGTAATCTCGTAGGAATACCAAGAAGAGAAAGAACTTGTTGTTACACAAGAACTAGCAAGGAGATGGAAGATGAMAATGATGAAGTGCACTAAAAACAATATATGAGATGATTKATCATTGTACAYAAGAAAGGGAAACTCCCATCACACAATGGGCAGTGAATCAATTACTGTGAAAAAAAGAGGACCAACAAAGAATTTAGATTTAGTGCACAAGTTGGGGAATATGATGTGGATAATGTTATCTTGGAATTGGGGTCTAATGTGAATKTATTTCCTAAACACACCTAGGAGATGATGGGAAAACCCATTCTAGTATGGTCTCTTRTTCAGTTAAGGCTCGCRAATTAGCCCAAAATAGTATCGATTGTTCTATTGACAGGAATGCCTATGAACATGGATGGGGTKCATAGTGTGGTACACTTTGAGGTTATTGAGATAGTGGATGACAATCAACCATATCCAACAATGATGGGACTGGAATAGTATTTTGATAACCGAAAAATCATTAGATTAAAGAGGAGGGAGATGATATTTGAAGTTGGATATTCCRGAGTTACTGGACCATTGGACCGAACAGAAGGAAAAAGATACATAAAGCTAAAAAGAGGAAATGAGATTGACAATTTGTATAACATGAATGCATGGATGGATGATTATGTCAACCCCACTGYAGATGATGCACTAAGTTGGAGAATTATTAGTTCGTGTGCATCAAACTTAGAGGAATTTCTRGAGCATTGACAATAAACAATGCATGAAGTTCCAACTAGATGATGTGCACGCATGACCTCATCCTTGCGTTGGATTGGAATAAAGATATGTGGTCCACCCAAGTATGATGGATTAAATTATATAAGTTTGTTTGTAAAKGAATTTGAGTTGTAGGTACCCGAACAACAAAGGAGWTTAGCACTATATGTYGTCCTAAAAGTTACTCCAGCCAAATGGTGGGYTGCACATAGAGAGGGGATGAAATACTAGTCACAATGTAGAAGACTAATGCAAGTAATGTTTTTCWCTGAGGCAGAAAAAAGTKTTTCTATGTAYACAAGAGAAAGTGATCCAACAGGTCATGTTGTGTAGTGCAGGATCTTATGGAGTTCAKCACCAGAGACAAAATGGATGCACAGATTTATACACACATTGGACACAATTTTGAAGAACTGGTATTTGGAATTGGAAATGTGCATAGAGACATCAATATGGGATGAGTTGATCCATAGGTTAAAAGTCACATTTACATTTGAACATGAATCCYGAACAATATATGCAGTGYTATAGGTTATTCGAACTAAGATCTTCTCAGAAGAAGGGTTGATGGAAGTGGTACCACGATGCCTTGTGCATAGAGCCAATATAACGGATCATGAGTTATTGGAGTGATACAATGTTGCTAAGGAAGATAAAGATGAATAAGATCACAGGAATGTAGAAGTACCTGAAACAAAAGGAGAATGAGCAGTAGAAGGACCAAATATTGATTATGTCGCATACACACAGCCTACAAAGACATTGATGGTAAACATTGGGACAACAAAGAATCCCAAGCTTGCATAGATAGGAGATTACTGGAGTGATGAGATACTAGAGAATATTGCAAACTTGCTATGAGAATATTGGGACCTATTCCCAACTACATTCTCAGAGATGAAGGGGATAGATAGGGACTTAGGAAATATGAATATTCCATTGAAACTAGGAGCTAAGCTAGTATGAAAGAGACCTTACAGGTTAAATCCAAAGTAAAAAGAGAACATGAAAGTTGAAATAGACAGGATGTTGGATGAAAGAACCATTGATCCCATGGAGGAATCAAATTGGTTCAATCCAATGGTAGTGCAAGACACGAAGACAATAGGAATCAAGATCATCATGGATATGAAGAAGATGAATGATGCATGTTTACATGACCCATATCCAACACCATTCATAAATGAGGTACTATAGAACGTAGGAGGCCAAGAGACCCACTTGTTGACATATGGATTCTCGAGGTACCATCATATAAAAATTGTGTAGGAAGACATGTACAAGACCACGTTCAATAAAAAGTGGGGAAGTTACACACATTGGACACAATTTTGAAGAACTGGTATTTGGAATTGGAAACGCGCATAGAGACATCAATATGGGATAACGAGTTCCATGTTCAATGTAGATGCATAGTCTATAACATTAGGCACAATAATGTCTCAACCATGGGAGGGGGGCATAGATCACCCAATTGCATTTACAAGTAGGAAGTTGTTTATAGCTGAAAATAATTACACCACTAGAAAACGAGAAGGATTGGAAATGGTATACATGCTATAAAAGTTCATAAATTATTTATTGGGGTCTCACTTTAAGATGTACACAAACCATTCTACATTAAAATACCTAGTCAACAAGATAGTGTTGGGGTGGAGAATATGTAGATGGCTATTATTGTTCTAGTAATATGTTTTTGAGGTTGTGGTGAAACCCAAGAAGTTGAATGCAGGGCTAGATCATCTATCGCACATATTATCAGGAGAAGATGCGAGAAATTTAGATGATATCTTACCATATTCACAACCATTTTTAGTTAAAATGGTGGATAATTACTTCTGGGGCATCGTAAAGTTTCTAAGTATAGGAATGGCTCCATCAAAGATGATAGTGGCACAGAAGAAAACTTGGTAGTCAAAGTAGCAAATTATCAATTGATTGCAGGGAATTTATACAAGTTGGGAGAAAAGAGAATATTAAGACAATGTGTGTCGGAACATGAAAGACCGATGATACTCGTAGAAGCACATGACATGATAGAAGGAGGACAATATTTAGGGAAGGTGACTGCACAAAATACTTTTTGCACAGGGCTCTAGTGGCCTACACTTCACAAATATGCTAAGGATTATTGTCAGTCATGTGATGTATGTCAAAGAGTGGGAAACTGATCCAGGAGGGATGAAATTCCTTTAAATTCCTTGATAAATGGGCCATATATTGTTTGGGTCCAATCAACCCACAACCAAAAATATCAAGGGAAGGGTACATAATCACTGCAACAGAGTACTTGACAAGATTGGAAGAAGCATCACCAGTTCTAGATTGCACCACAGAGAATGTTGTGAGGTTTTAATTTGAGAATGTATTCACATTATTTGGTTGTCTGTGCATATTACTTGGTGATCAAGGAAGCCACTTTTTGAATAAAACAATTGCAACATTGACTGAGGAGTTTCAATTTCATCATCAGAAGAGTACCCTGTATCATCCTCAGGCCAATGGGACAATGGAACGTTTTAATAAAATATTGGATAATGTTTTGAAAAAAAAAATCAACGTAGGGAGAGATTATTGGGACCTAAGAGTTCTTGCAGTGTTATGGGCTTATCGAACTACAAGTAAAAATTTGACAAGGAAGACACCTTTCAAGTTGGTCTATGGGGAATAAACATTGATGCCAATGGAGTTTATTCTACCTAGCCTACACATTGATGCAATCACTGATCTATCAGACCCTGGCGCAATAAATGAGAGATTGACACAATTAGTACAACTTCAGGAAGATCAGTTTGCTTTAGGTTTCCATCAACAAGTTCAGAAGAAAAGAAAGAAGGCTTGGAATGACAGACACGTTAAACATAAAAAGTTGCAAGTGGGAGACTTAGTACTACTTTATGACATTAAATTTATGCAACATCTATGGAAGTTTAGAATGCACTGGTTAGGACCATATGTGATTCAACATGTAATAGAGACAGGTGTTGCGCAGTTGGAAACCCTGAATGGAGAAGTCATTGGAGGATTGGTGAATGGAAGTTAATTGAAAATCTATAGAGATGGTTGACAATCTACCCAGTAATCTGGGTTGCACCAGACCACATGTATCATAGTAGTTGTGCTATAGTAGGAAGTAAAAACATAGAAAACCAAATAAAAAGTAGAAAAAAGAAGAAAATAAAATAAAAAGTAGATAATGAAAAAATAAAAAGATTATAGAGTACAAGGCATAGGAGATTGTGCGAAGGGAAATATTATTGCACATGAGGACAGTAGATTAAATCAAAGAAGCGAAAAATACATAGGGGTAATGAAAGGTCATAAAGACATCACATAATATTAAATGGAAAAATCCATGGGAAATCACGACAATTTGGTAGTATGAGGAAACAATAATACAACGGATTTGGTAATAAAGACACATTTATTCAATCTTTCATCAACCACATTGGCAGATTGGACAAGTGAGTTAAGGCGTGAAGATACATGCATAGTTGGCAAGGAGGCACAAAAATAGTCGAGGGTCACTAAGCATAAATCATTGTTACTAAGAGATGCATGCAAGCGAGAGTGAACCATTGAAAAATAGAGCGAACCTGAGTGCTTTAGATAAGAACTACAACTTCCATAAAACAACCAGAGAGTAAGTAAAGGAATTTGTTTCACAAGACAATGGCCCCACCAAAAGTTGGAGTGCCATCAACAACAGTGTGAAAGAAGTCAAAACGACCAACGAATACACCATAGGTTGAGGAGATACCTAAATCTTCTTCTTTGGATTCACAAGTTAGTTTCCATAGGGATTATGTACCACCAAGGAATGATAACACACCACCAATAAAAGTACCAACAAATGGGAAATACCCATTGGAAACATCACCTGTCCCACCTAATGTAAGTATTGAAGGATATATGCTCGACAAGGTTTTCAGCCTCCAGTTCACAAATCATGATATCACCAAATAGAATAAATTCTTGGCGCTGGCCAAGGAAAAATACTTGTGTGCAAAGAGTGTACAAGGAACATGAGCGATACTACTAGAGATCCATGTGTGGGAAACCAGATTGGAGAAACTGAGCATACTGAACCTGATGGAGATCCCACACTTTGGACACATTTTAGAAATTAATTCCTATGTGAAGATACTTCTCAGTTGCGTTCATGGGAAAACATATTGACCCCCAATGTCAATTGATACTGTGTTTATTGCACAAATTATAGGGATCTCGAAAGCTAGAGAGGATCCAACCATTTTGTTCAACAAGGCAGGAGAGAGAGCCCTCTCAAAAGAAATGAAGGAAAAGTTCCAAAATTTCAAGGGAAAAGTGGGATTGGATGTTAAAAACATTAGTGATGACAATGTTTGGTTTGCAATGCAGGTATTGACCGGTAAGTTGTTGCACAAATTTTGGAAGGATGAAGTACTAGATGTAGTAATTGCAGTTGTAGAAAAATGCGTTGAAGGGGTTCAAATGAATTGGGACACCTTCTTGGTGAACCCATTTTTTCAATATTGTATTGAGGCTCAGAAAAAGGGTACAAAATTTCACTATGCATGGATTTTGAAATTGATTGCATTGGTCGGATGGTAGGGACCAAAATGCTATCAATGCACGTGAACATATGGTCAAGGTAGTATGGTTTCATGGTATGCCAACCTATGGAATACACCAAACAAGAGAAGGAAACATGAAACTAATGTCACATTCTTTGTATACTTTGATACTATTAGGTATCTAATCGAGCATACGCCACACATTTCAGGCGAGATGGTGGAAACATGCAAAGAAAATGCGAAATTCAAAGCAGACATGTACCGCATGTATGTGCAAGCAAATAAGGACCCATCACGCCAGTGGTTTCCAACCAGCTAGAGGTTGACATAAGAGGATGTATGCCTAATTTGGAATGATTGGGAAGACAAGAGAAAATCCCCAACATAGAAAATGAGGCAGTCGAAAGAACCAGGCTATTATCAGTGCATCTGCACATCTGGAGAGGTAGTATGGTTCACAGTATGACAACCTATGGCATACACCAAACAAAAGAAGGAAACATGACAATAATGTCACATTCTTTGTATACTTTGATACTATCAGGTATCTAATCGAGCATACGCTGCATATTTCAAGTGAGACAGTGGAAACATGCAAAGAAATTGCACGATTCAAAGCAGACATGCACCACATGTATGTGCAAGCAAAGAAGGACCCATCAAACCACTGGTTTCCAAACAACTAGAGGTTGACATTTGAAGGAGTATGCCTAATTGGGAATGATTGGGAAGATGGGAGGAAAATCCCAACAGAGAAAACAGGGCACCTGGAAGACGAAGAAGAGAGGGATAAAAGTGATTGAGAACCAGATGAGGATGAGGAACATGGGAGCGATCAGAACAATGGAGCATGAGATATGCATGGCCCATCAACAACATAAGTTCAACAAACAGTGCCCACAGCAGGTGCAAAAAGGAAACATAAGGGGAAGGAACCTATAGGAGGGGTACGCAAGAATACTAAAGTGCATAGAGAAACCCTAGTATATACTTTGTTCAATAATGATATGGACCACATAAGCTACCAAGTATGGAAGGCCACAAAATATAAGGATTTATATACCATTAAAGATAATTTATTTTAACCATACAAGTGTAGATTAGATGAGACAAATAATCATCTATTTGATAAATTTTCCAAAGTTAAAAAATAAATTCTCAAAATTGTAATTTCCACCAAAATTTCCCTCCTATACATTTTTTTTTCTAATTTCCTTGAACACATGAGATAGTGATTTTATTTTTGATATTAATGATCAATTTCAAAAACAAAACCATTTTATTATTATAAAAAAGTAACAAAAATATTAATAAAATAAAATTATTTTTCAAATTTATATGGAATGCCCAAAATAACAATAAATGGTACATTCACTTTTAGAGTCAATTTTGAGGACCATTATGCTACAAGTTAGGACAATAAATTGGTGTTCACTTGTTCCAATCATCTACAAAATTATGGATTTAATTAATGGGACAATAAATTGGTGTTTACTTGTTCCAATCATCTACAAAATCGAAGGCAATTAATGTAATTATAGATTTAATTCATGGTTAAGAAACTATGGATTTTGGTGGATTCCATTGATGAGAAAATTACTAAATATTAAAAAATAAGAAAAATAATTATAAATAAAAAATTTGATAACATTATAAAAAAAATCACATTTAAAAATAAACACAATAAACTAAACTGTAAAAACATAAAAAATTAATAAAAAAAAGTCCATATAAATTAACAAAAAAAATAATACACAAAACAAATATGCTTGGAAGACAATGTAACAACGGTCAATGAAACTTGCAACCAAGATATAATATAAACATTGGTAAACACTTAACTACCATATAGATGTAGAGATGAAGTGGATGTATACAAGCTAACTGTTACTACATCATAAATTAATTGCAGTGGCCTGACTTTGAGCCTAAAAGCCTTAAAAATGGATAATAATCCATTATTTTTAAATTTAAAAAAAAAGAAAAAAAACAGAGATTTACATTTGAGTACATGCCATAAATACATTCGTCAATAAAAGCCTGTGAATTCAAAGAAGAGTACTTTTGAATGGAATTCATGAAAATTCATCGATTAGATTACTTTACGACATGTAGCCGCTCCGCACCTGCAATGTAATTTAAAGCCACCCTTGCTTAATTTGTAATCGTACGTTATCTCTTCGCCAGCTTCAATGTCTTTGTTCGCGAAAAATGCAATTCGATTCTCAACACCATCGACGGCCAATATTCTCGAAAAACAATTGGGTTCACAGGAATGATTGATAAGACGCGCTGTATTTCCCAGGTTGGTGGCATCAATCACAGTATCTTCGTCGATTTTGAAGAAGTAGGTTGAATGTTTACCCTGTGAATGATATCGCTTTTCTCTTACATTGGCAACACTATTTCTCACAATGTCGCCCCGATACTCTATCACCATGTCTCCTCTTCCAATGTGTTTCATAGCAAAAAGACCATATCCATGAAGTCCAGATTTCCCAAAGCAAAATCGGTGCTTTTCATTTTTCTGGTTGTAAAAAAGACGCTCTTTGTATGAGAAAAATTGTGGTGGATCTACTATCTGTTCTGGTTTTAATCTGTTGTCTATAACTTCTCTGGGATGGTGGGAGTATCCCATAGGTCGGTGAATTATGGTACCTATGCCACATTTCTCTTTCAAAGGATTGTAAACAGAACATTTGGATGCGTATGGTTCATCTATTTTGGAGAGGCAAACTTCTTGTAGGTTATTATCATCGTTTGAAGCCGAACTCACATCGGATGAATCCTCTGATTGTATCACTGTAGGAGCTTCATTTTTATTAGGCCTACCTATAGATTTTAACTCAGGGATTATTATACCCACATTTGGATCTGGAACCTTATGAGAGGCGCAATAGGAAATGTAGCTACATACATTTTTTTTATTTTTTTCCCAATATACCATCTCCATGTGATACCCTTTTATAAGGGCACACGTCGGGTGGTAAAAAGTTGTACATTTGAGGCACTTGATGCAAGATCCATGCACTTTGTTACAGATTACACATGACTTCCGAAAAGAGGCTGGATCGATTTTCAATATGCCATCTACAGGTTCCAAAGTTTTATCATTCCCAAACGTTACTTTATTAGAAAAACAAGCACAAATAACATGCACCCAAAATCCAGATGTTGTGGTAGGTTTCAGGGCGCCACCCATTACAGGGCAGAGACAACAGCATTGCGGCCAAGTCTCTGTCTCTGCTCTCTGGCAAGCTGTGCAAATCCAGTTGTCCAGTGATTTGCTCGCACCATAACAACTTTGATGAACTCCAATATCGCATCCATTGCAGACAATGATTTTATCATGCGCCCAATCCTCAATTTCACGGCATACTGCACACCTTTCTGCTGTCCAGATTTCTTTTATTGGCTCGTATGGTTCTAGCAGCAATCTTGTTAATTCTCTCTCCCAGGTGCTCAATGGCATTTGCCCTTCAGAGCTAAAGAATCCAAGGCCACGAGCCCCAGCTTCATAGGCTTTGTTGAGCCAATTTATGAGATACTGATTGGAATCCCTGACTCTAACACTTTGTTTCCATTTCTTCATCTTAGAGCCTACGTGCTTTTCCCATCCCGAGAGGCTCATCGACTTACCTTTTCGACATTCACTGCATTTACAGAAGATTAAGTGGCTGTTAGTCACATAATCCGCTTCCTTGCCATTACAAACAACAGTAATTCTCTCTGGAAGAATGAAAGGCGTATTGTTTTTCTCCTTTAGAACGGTTTCCAGGGTGGGTTGCTTCAGCGTGCATTGAGGACACGAATATTCAATATGGTCTTGTAGTTGTTCAGTGCTTATATTATCACAATCCGCATGAACCCAAATCTTGCATTTTTTACATTGAACCCAACGTTTTTTCAATGTGGGAGTCATACACACCTTTTTGCAAATGCCACAGTACTGATTGTACTCATACAACTTGCAGCAGCGTGGACAGATCACCGCACCGTTCTTAGATGAATTACTCAGTTGTTTCACCTTAACAGACTGTACTAATTTTGAAGCTATAAACTTCTGGCTACAGCTGATGCATGTTGTTTCTTCTCCTTGATGTGTATCTTGATCTTGCATAACCCTGTATTCAGAAGAAAATAATGCTACAAAGGCTTCCTCAATGGCCTCAACAAACTCACGCCTAAGGTGTTTAGAAGTACTTTCCAACAATTTGCTCCCCTCATATGCTAATTCCTCCAAGCTTTCAGAAAAAGGGAACATCATTTCTTCTTTCACCCATGCATATGCGCAATCCCAGCTATTTTTCATGCGGAAAAACCTAACACACCGTCTCCCAGGAACCCAAACGCTATCCACAGATTCTGGGGCATCTTGCGACGGTTCGATAACCTTAGCAGGCCAAGCAGGGAAGTCCTTTATCCTGTCAGACCTGGCCCAAACAATATCACCCACGCGAAACTGTTCCAGACGCAGGACCTTTGAACATTCAAACGCCATAGAATTCTGCAGAGGAGATGGTTTGCAAACCCTAAAATTGCCATACTGCTGCTCGTTCTGATCTGCCTCTGTCACCCGCTTCTTCATGGGTTCGTTAGTATTAATCGTTCCTGCAACCTCTAATGTAGCACTTCGACCCTGCAATTTTATGCTTCGTTCACTGCTAATATCTATCATGCGCTTTTTCGGGCTTTTGTTGAATTTCTCTGATTCAACCACAAAGTCACTACATCTGGCCGGAAGCCTCCCATTTCCGGGCACCCCGTCATCTTCTCCCCTATTTAGAGGGCGTAATCCATACTCCAATGATTCCGCATTGCCGCTCTCGCCTCTCAGATCTCTATTCCTCTTCCTAGAATTCCCCATGCTAAAAATAAAATGTTTGCTAGCGTAACTTTTCCTAGAACGATGGAACGATGGCATTGAAACCCTCACTCGAGTGGATTGTTACTGTTAGCCTGTCAGACAACAATGCATACAGGATTGTGCGATATCAGAGGGCTTTAAAATCTCTCTGCGCTAAGTGACCATTATTTGATCTGTGGCCGGACCAGCCAACGTTATTTTTATAGTCGTTGGAGTGGAAATAATGCAAAGCAATGCGCTACAAGACTTGTGGCTCTTTAAATTGGAAGAAAGGAATCCGAAAAATCAATAAACAACGAAAGAGAAAGCCCAAATTAGGTGGTATGTGGGGGAAAAACAAAATCGCAAAATCACGCCGACAACAATCGAAGCGGTTATTTTTTATATCTCTTCTCCTGTTCTCGATTTAGAGGCAAACTGTCCGTTGTATCTTCGTCTCCATTTTCTATGTCGAAGTGGGAACCGTCATAAATTGTCAAGGTATGTAGTCGATACGTCGATTGGTAGAAATTAGTTTAGCCACAACACAAGTTATCCAGTTAAATCCCAGCTTAACTTATGTGAATTTAACTCATTTTAGTTTAGATACATACTCTGATAAATTTATCATCTAAGTACTATTTATAGATTGGTTAACTTGAAGGCCACGGTATAACAGAACAACCTTAAATACAAATAACAAGTGGTATGTAACGATCTATTGACAAACTTAGATAATTTGAGTGTTACGGTGCCTCTACAAGGATCAGCAAGCCGGCCAAATTAGGTTGCATGAATTCGAAATTGGAATTAAATTAGTAAACAGGGAGGGAGGGAGCAGTGCGCAGCAGCCGCGTGGGAATTGCAGGGTCGTGTCGCTCAAGATCTGCATGGATTAAAAAGAATAACAAACATACACCATCACCCAAACTATAAACCTAAAACTATTATATTAATTAATTATTAGAAATTTAGGTAAAAAAATAACAAACTAAAATTATTATATTAATTAATTATCCTGAATTTAGGTAAAAAAAATAACAAATTTGATACCTATCACCCAACTTATAAACCTAAACGTATTGTTCAAGATCTCCATGGAATAATAAACATGATAGACATCATCCAAACTATAAACCTAAAACTATTATATTAATTAATTATCGGAAATTTAAGTAAAAAGAATAACAAACTAAAATTATTATATTAATTAATTATATAGAATATAGGTAAAAAGAATAACAAATCTGATACCCATCACCCAAATTATAAACCTAAATCTATTATTCAAGATCTGCATGAATTAAAAAGAATAACAAACATAATACCCATCACCTAAATTATAAATTTAAAACTATTATATTAATTAATTATCGAGAACCAAGGTAAAAAGAATAACAAACTAAAACTATTATATTAATTAATTATCCTAAATCTAAGTAAAAATAATAACAAATCTGATACCCATCACCTAAATTATAAACCTAAACTTATTATATTAATTAATTATCGAAAACTATTTGTAATTAAAATTAATATATCTACTTTAATGAAATTGAATCTAGGTAAAAAAAAAATAACAAACTAAAACTATTATATTAATTAATTATCCCGAATCTAAGTAAAAAGAATAACAAATCTGATAGGCATCACCCAAACTACAAACCTAAACTTATTATATTAATTAATTATCCAAACTTATTTATATTTAAAATTAATATGTCCACTTTAATGCCTTTGAGAAGTCGATACTTGGTGTCACCATGAACATCCCCATTATCCTACATCATGCGAATATTAACTCCTTTGTACCCTCCATTACCATCATGTATAGCCGATCCAACAAAAGCCTTGGAGCAAATGAAGTGGGTGCATGGGGGACGTTGAAGTGAAGAGACAACTTCCAACATCACTGCCACCCGATTATATGCATGCAAGCCAGTTGTCACCTCATATGGGGAAATGATAATATTTATGAAGCTTACAATAAATGTGTTATTACACGTGGTTATACATATTCGTCTTTACAAAATTTTGTGTCATTTTCACCTAAAAAAACATTCAATGGATCCTTCTATTTTAATATCCTATTAAACCGTTTCTTATGTGATTACTCATGTTAACATTGGACATTACATAATTTGTAAGGAAAGTATTTTGGAATGAATAAAACGAGTTTTTCATAATGTATAAAACAATGTTTATCACAAATTCTAAATATATGTAATTATGGATAAAAATATTTGTAAGGAAAGTCTTTTGTAATGATTAAAACAATTCTCTCATAATATTTAAAAAAACATTTATTACAACCTGTGAATATATGTATTTGTGGAGAAAACAATAGAAAAACTATTTAAGATGATGTTAAGTCTTATGTCAATGAGGTGTTGGTTAGTTGGTGAAGTAGCATCTTTCCATGTACCCACTACACCCCTTAACCCATATGACCCTTAAGGGCCCTTGCATGATGTTTATTTGCAAAAAAACGCAATGGAAAACCCATGAACGCACTTACATAGGAATGCATACACTTATTTTAAACTAGACCCGAGGCCTGGCAAACTACCACAAAAGCATTCCAAGGAGTCAACTAAATAATAATTCAACAAATGTGTGCATCTTCTAGAAATGTGGATGCATTCCTTTGTGTACGAATAGAAAAAGTTGGTTGTATATTTTCTATTGCGATAATACTACAATGTGCCCTTTTGGAAGGGGAAAGGGATGTTTTGGAGCAATGGAGGAGTGTATATAACAATGATGAGGACAAGGGATGTTAGGATCATCACCACTCATAGTTTCCAAAAGGGTGGGTGCAAGTTAATGATGGTCTCTCATGACAAGGTCAAGGCAATGCAAATATAAAAAACAATAATATGTTAACTTTGAGGGATTATTTGAGGTACTTATGCAATGAATTTAAATACCATGTAAAAAGATAAAACTTAGGAAATTGAAATAGATTTCCGAATATATAATTTTTATTTATATAATTTGTGAATAATTGTAAGAAATTTGAGTTTTTCTAATAGTGGTGTTATTTTTCAAGAAAATATAATGTATATATTTCCATTAGTGCAAGTGTTGAGTACCTTCGAAATGGATTTTTCTTAATTTTTTTTGTATAAATGTAGAGAACCCAATGTTCTAATGGGAGGTATCTCCTCAAAATTGATAATATTAATTTTTTAATTTTTTTTTTTAAAATTACGAAAGTCATTATATCTTTGAAATTACAACAGCTTGTGTTAGTGCAGGATATGAGGGTTTTGACATTATCAAGAAATTTTATTTTAATTTTAGAGTGTAGATCTCAGTCTCTTCTAGTGCATCGTATAACTTATTTTTAAAATGGTTTAGCTGATAAAAAGTTAAAAAAAATAGATGTGTAGTTTAGGATTTTCATATATGTCAAGACAAAAATATATTAAAAATAGTAAATAATATTAATTTTTTTTTTAAATGTACCTTTAGAATCTACATAGTTGACTCTATAAGTTTCTATATTTTCATCGACAATGGATTTGATTTCCCTATAGAAAAATAACATAAAATATATAGATATTGAGAAGTATTCATAAAAATCGAGGTTTTAATGTATTTTCAACCCAAACCACTAGGTTTGTCATATTGAACCTAAATCCAATGCAACCAATTGAGTAAACACATGCACTAGAGTTGTCCCTCCTTCCCGAAAAAAAAATCAAAATGAAAATAACATGCATGTTCTCTAAGAACATGCACACATTCTAGGAATGAGTATGCATTCTAGAGAGAATGTGTTCTCGTATTCCTAATGCCATTTTTCTCCCTCTCTCTCTTTATCCCCCACTCCCCATCTCCCCATCTCTCCTTCTCTTCCCCTCTCTCTCTCTCTCTCACTCTTTCCTTCCTTGTTTCCCTCTCTCTTTTTCTCTTACCCTCTATCTTTCCCTTCCCCTCTCGCCTCCCCCCCCCATCTCTCTTTCTAATTGTTTCCCTCTATATACCTCCGCTAATCCACCCCCAACTGCTCCCTCATCTCTCCCCTACTCTAACCTTCTCTCTCTCTCTACCTTACTCTTCCTCTAAATCCATGTCCCCACCCCCTGCCTTTATCTCTCTCCCCATCACTTTGTAACATCCTCATTCTAACCCTTATGAACTATAATGTATTATGTAAATATGACTTAGGTTGGTGAGTTGGTAAAGTTTTAAAGGGGCCAGAGTGCCTAGGAAATGTAATGCTTCATATACTTTAATAAAATACACTGTTGGTTACAAGAGAGACAAGGAAAAAAGAGATAGGGGGCTATGATTCCACGAGAAAGAGGGCTTGAGGGGATAAGTTTTTTTTATTATTATTTAATTACCCATAATTGATTTTATGGATAAAAGGGGTTACATGAGCTTCTTGGGGGAAGCCATGTGGTTCTTGATTTCCAAGTAAATATATAAACCCATCTTTGGTTTGGGTGGGGGTTCACTTGTTCTTCTTCATTCATTGTTACACCTTTTCCACTCTTCATTTTTGGGAGCCTCACTCTTGCTGAATTCTTATGCTCTTGGTCTAAGCATGGATATGAATGACTGTGTGAGGGTGGCTTGGGGTGAAGTTAGGTGATCGTTCTTCCCCTTGTTCTCTTGTTCTTCTTCCTCTTCACTCACTGTTGTTGGTTCGTGTGGTCTTGGGATGAGCATGGAAATGAATGGAGGGAAGAGGAGAGACATTAATGAATGGTTGTAATAATTACAGATCATCCCAGAAGGGAATGGATTCCTATGTGCATGAACTTGATGGAAATTCAGATAGAACTGTTCACAGCTGTGAGTCCTGAGAATCCCAACATGAAGATTCGTGACTAGAAGCACTAGATGCCTGGAAGGATATGGACATCCTGAGGGACTGAGGGGTAGAGAAGGGGGTCCATTCTCTTGGGTTGTGCAGGCTGGGTAGAAGAGAGTTGGTGTACCTTGGATTGTTGTGAGTGTTGAAAGGCATGTGATAGCTTGAGTATTGAAAGGTCTGTTAGTATGAGATTGATGGCAGTTCAGATAGAACTATCCACAACTAAGAGTACTTGGAGTTTCCAGTAGACAGATTTCCTGACTAGTAGCATTGGAGCCCTGGAGAGAAATGGAACAACCTCAGGGACTACATGGCAGAGAAAGGTGTTCATTTATTGGGGTTGTTGAGGTTAAGGGGGAAAGAGAGCTGAAAAATAGGATTTGTTGTGAGGTTGAGAAACCTGAGAGCTACTTAGCCATCTCTTGTGTGTTTAGACTTGGCCTAGGACCCGTCCTTGTGGATTCATAGCCCTAGCTCAGGGGTGACCCGCTGTTGAGAGTACATGAACAACAATGTGTATGGTTGGGAGGAACATCCTTAGTCTACAGCCAGTTGGTAAATGTTTTCTTTCAAAGATAAGTGCTCTCTGTGTTTTTTGTGTAATGTTTATTTCCATTGTGTATTTAATTATCTCTAATATATGTATTTTTAATGTGCATGTCTACTGGCTATTTGTTGTCCATGGCACATTGTTTATCTCTTTTATGTTGTGGCATGGATCTTGATTAATGCATGTGGTTCTTTCATGCTTGTTTTCGAATTAAATGTTGTTAGAATTCTAGATCTGTTCAAAGAAGTGAGTCTTGGGACTGCAACATACCCTACCTGCTGGTGGATGGGTGTGTTGTAGTCGAATTAAGTGGCGCAGCCTAGCCTGTGGGTGGGTATGTTACAGATTGGTATCAGAGCTTCTGTTTGAAACGCTAGGCCTATATGGGCTGGGTCTATTGGTCAGAGTCTCGTTTTTGAGATCGAATTCTTAACTTGAAGTCAAAAATCTGAGGAGGAATGGCATTGCATATTTCATGTAGGAGCTAGAACATCAAAGATCCTTTGTAAGGGATCGAAGGATTGTGACCATCCCTTTCGAATTCAGGAGTGATTGTCACTATGGGATCAAGAGATATTTGGGATCATTGGATCAGAGGTCAGGTGAACAAGGGCCATCCGATGAAGGTAAAGTAGAGGTTAAGTCACAACTGTCAAATCTCATTGGAGAGAAATCGACGGTGGTGAGGCATTGTAGGAATCATAAAGAAAATTAAAGTTTCTACAAGTTATGAACCCACAATAACTCATGATTGTTAATCTTGCTAGATCATCAGATCAACGGTGGATATCGATCCCACTACGGATGAGTTTGTTCACTTTGCGGAGATTGGAAATGAGATTAAAGAGTGAGCGAGTTGAGTCTCCACAATCACTTGTGGCCATTAATCTTCAAACTAGAGAGATGTGTCAGTAGATTGGCCAGTTCAGGAATTCGGAGTTCAGGAGAATTGGAGTGTGCTAGTGTGGAAACTATGGAAGTCTGAAGTTTCGAAGCCTGAAGAGTCAAAGTGGTGGGGCATGATGATGTCACCTGGAGGTGATGTGGACCTCAAAAGGTTAAGTAGTTCAAAAATTTAGAGTTTGGGAGATTTCAGGAATCCAAGCATAAAATCTTTCGAAGCCCGAAATTCCAAAGTGACGTGGCTCGTTGACTTCACTTGGGATGGCGTGGAAACATGGGATAGGTGCCACATGTCAGTGAGTTTTGAACCTATGGAAGATTGAAATTTCAGTTAGAACGTGACACGTGCCACCCACATGATTGGGTCATGTGTCCCCTTCTAGTATTTGGCCATGTGGCGACAGATCGTGTAGTCCGAAGAATGGGCACTCTGGAGGAAAAAGATATGGCAGTTTGCATTGGGTCGAGAACTCCTGAAGGCCTGAAGGTCGGAGTACATATCACCAGTGATTATATAAGACATGAGACAGTAGATCTCGTAGTCCATAGACTTGGTACTCCAGGGTTTTACAAGTTTCTACCAGTGAAATTTGTCGAAGCCCGAAGTTGCGAAGGCATGCAGGTCGTCGATATAAGATCCCTTCGGGACCTTTCTCAACCATTAGATCAAGCAGTGGAAGGATAGCGTAAACAGAGGAATTGACCGACAATAAGTGGTCATTGTCACTTTAATACCGCTTCGGCAAGTATAACTCCAGAGGAGTTGAGCAGCTCGAGAGTTGAAATGCTCCGGAGTCCCGGAGTAGTGAATTCACACGGTCCATTGATCTAAGACCCTCTGGGAGTTCTTGTGACCGTTGGATCCAACAGAAGGAAAAGAGGTAAGTACTTTGGAGGATTCCCACTACGGGGAAGTGGAAGACATGGGAATGGAAATACCTTGGAGTGCCAAATTTCTGAATTGGTTGAGCATCGTCCAACTCATGGGGCTAAAAGTGGTTTTTTGAGGGAGCCCTAACTTTCAACTCGGATATCCGATTGGGGAGATATTTCAATCATTGGAAAGATGATTCAAAGGAGAATGACCTAGAATCATTGTATTTTTGGATAACTATTATAATTGATATAATTTTATTCATAAATTAAATAGAAAAGGTACATATAAATTTAATTGATGATTTTGTATAATATGTATAATTCTAACGAGATGATTGTTTGTAGGTTTGGCAGGATTAGAGGTATAATCAGATCAATTCAAGAACAAGATCATATATTAGAGTCATGGAAGCATGACAAAGCTTACAGAAGTTGGATAAGGTACTACAAAAGAAAGAATACTCACATGGGATATGAAGCTAGCATGTTAAATATGTCATGGATGGGCATAAAAAGGAAAAGTTTGAAAGAAATCCACTCTTGATATCAGAGTTCACAATGGAAAGAAAGATGCCAATGCAGAGAATTGGGAATCTTGTCTCACTTAAAAAGTGTCATTGAGTGAATATGGGCTTCCATTGGCAATAATATTAAGTGTGAAAGTTATGGTTTCACAGGGAAAGGTTAATGAAGTAACCTAATGGACAACTAAGGAATAATGGTATTTGATTCAAGAATGTTGTAGTAGAGTGATGGAATTTTTTATCTACTTCATTCCAGGGTACTGGAATGTCTCATAAAGGTAATTTGGGCATGATTACCCAGGGGGAGCGGTCACAATTTGAGTACACTGGTTGGATTGCAGAATGACCAAGTGGAACTTGGCTGGAAAGTATTCAGACCAGGGAACCATAGTGCATATGAGTAGAATGAGAGCATACAAGGTAGCAAGGATCTAAAGTAGTTTAAGGACATCCAACTACAACATAAATAGATAAATAAATAAGTGAATTAAAACATAAATGCACTAGAGTGCATGAGGCATACAATGAAGTTAAATTGCATATGCATTAGTAGGCATGTTCACAGTAAATGCTTAGTGCATATGGATGTGTAATTGCACATGATTGGATATCCATATAACATGCTTGTGAACTTAGAATAGTCTATTATTATGAAATAATGTTTGAGTATGACTAATAATGGATTATGTATTCAGGGAAAAATGATATAGAAGGGTTAAAGACGTGGATGTTGTTGTTTCTTATGACTTCCATCTAGGTGAAGACCCATGAGGGTGGTAGGAATGGTGATCAAACTGATGAAGGAGGAAGTCTGTGAGCTTCTACAAATATCAGTTGGTCAGATAGAAACAAGTAGGTTGATAACAACCAGGCAGGTATGAATTTATTCTATGTTGATGCACACATGTTGACGGGGATTGAGGTAGGAATTCCCTCAGCTATTTTTCAGTATTTAAATTGATATGTAATGGTTGAATTCCTAGAGTATGTAAGTGTTGTTGATGCTATAATGCATTTAGATAAAATATCAGTTTCATATTATGTTATGATTGGTTATGGGATCATAACTGGGTTAATTCATGAGACATACTCCTTCTATAACAATGAATATCCATAGAGCTAGTCATGTGTGACACCATAATATGGTTGGATATAGAAGGGATATAGTGCTATGTGAGTGCTCAATGGTATCTATTGTATATTTGATGTTTGGATTGCAACCTCTTTTCCAACATTGAATAACACTTAAGGATTATATTCTTGGTGTTGTGTTTGGGTGGAAAAGGAAGGTAACCAAATAGTTAGGCAAGCAATGGGAAGTGTGTGGATGATGTGTTGAGTCATTAGTCAGACCTTCCAACTCATCATGGTGGAATGCATGACGTAGTTATGTGGTATTATGTAGTCAATGCATGGATGCATTGTGTAGATGTGTCCATGGGTATTGACACATTGATTGTTATTTTATTTAGTAATTAATTGTTGCATTATGAAAAGTCTGTGGTACTGAAAAGATGTAATGATGGATAGATGCATTATATTTAATATGAATACTAGCTTAAGTTGATTGGATTGTTGTTGCTCCAATTTCAATATCAGTTTTGGAGCTATTGAATGCATTTTGGTGAATGCATGAATATATTATATAACATAGAAATGATTATGCTAACAACTCAAATGATGTGAGTATTTTTAACTCGTGAAGTTGAAAACCCTTGAGGAACTGTTAGATATTACAATAAGAAAGTTGCAGGTTAAAAAAAGATACATAATAATAAATTACAGAAAAGCTTTGTTTAGGGGACAAAGTGGTAAAAATATTCTTGGATAGAAGAAATGAAATATTAGATGATAATACATGTATAAGTAATGATGAGTTCATTCCAATTGATAGTTGGATTGATGGAAGTGATTGAATTGTAGTTGTAAACAATTCTAAGATCACTTTGTGATTTTATTTTGAATCATTTAAATGCAAATATATATATATATATATATATATATATATATATCTTGTACATGAGATATTGACAATTTGTTTTGCTGAGGAATGTTGAAATTGCAATAGGAAAGGGTCTTGGATATGGAAGTATTGTAAGCCAATAAATAAGACCAATGCTTATTGCTGTAAAGAGACAAATTGTTATGAGCAGAAGCTCGTGTCTAGAAGTTTCATTTTTTCCTATATAAAATAGTTTGGGAATTATAATTTAATAAATTACTGACAAATTGTTTTGGATGAATGTAAATCGTCAAAATTGCAAGTAGGATGGTCTTGAATATGGAAGGGATGTAAGACCATAAGGAAGACTGATTTCTATAGTTGCAAAGAAAAACATTATGACTAGAAATCGCATGCTTGCAAAATTTTGTTTTCTTGTATAAAACAGATTTGACATTTATGATTGAAAATGGTTACAATGATATCTCATGATGTTTGTATGTTTATAATATAGATTATATGTTGGATATGAAAGCAGGAAAACATGGAAAGGGCTATTGTTGTGACATGAGGACCCTATGGTAATCCATGATCACCCTAAAATATGTTGTAGTGTGGTAACACATGCCAGAGAGTCATCTTGGTTGTAAGGCTTGATAAAGTCTCTAGAAATCTTCTTGTGCAAGAAATCCTTGGTCAGGCAAGATGGATTGCTTGAGGCATTGTATAGTAGAGAAGGATATGCCTGAGCCTGGGCCTGGAAGGTGGGTGACTACAAGGAAGAAGAGACTTTGATAGCTCTTTATTTGGTTCATGCACACAATGGGTATGTCAAAGGAAAAT
>ML783100.1:143364-169053 GCA_009831015.1 Picea engelmannii
TAGTCAAATAGAAAAGAATAAGACATGGGAATTGGTTCCTAGACCTTTGAATAAGAATGTCATAGGGGCTAAATGGGTTTTCAGAAATAAGATGGATGAAGCAGGTAAAATAACTAGAAACAAGGCTAAATTGGTTTGTAAAGGGTATGCACAGGTAGAAGGAATAGTTTTTTGTGAAACTTTTTCTCCTATTGCAAGAATGGAATCCATTAGACTGATTCTATCTTATGCCAGTTCTAAACACATTAAAGTTTACCAAATGGATGTAAAGTCTTCATTTTTGAATGGTGATTTAGAGGAAGAAGTATATATGGAACAACCAGATGGCTTTCAAGTACAATAAGCAGAACAATATGTTTACACGTTGAAAAAGGCAATGTATGGCCTAAAGCAAGCACCAAGGGATTCGTATTCCAGACTTGACAATTACTTGAGGCAGCAAGGATTCAGGAAAGGTAACACTGATAGTAATCTATATATTAAAGAAGAAAATGATAGCCTAGTCATTGTTGAGATATATATAGATGATATCATTTTTGGTAGTGATGATAATAGGCTCAGTAAACAGCTTGTTGAAAGTATGCAGAAAGAGTTTGAGATGTCCATGCTAGGAGAAACAAATATTTTCTTAGGCTTGCAAATTACTCAATCTAATAAAAGTATTTTTCATTTCTCAAACCAAGTATATCAATGAAATGCTTAAGAAATTTCAGATGGAAGATTCTAACCCAGTTGGCACTCCCATGGTTACTGGCTATAAATTAAGTAGGTTTGATGATGCTAAAGATGTTGATCAGACAATATACATATCTATGATCGGTAGTCTTCTTTATGCTATATCTACACGACCCGATATTATGCATGCAGTTTGTAAAGTTGGTAGGTTTCAGGCTTCACCAAAAACTTCTCATCTACTTACAGTCAAAAGAATTTTCAGATGTTTTAAGGGGACAATAGAGTATTGTTTATGGTATCCTACAGGTAATCATCTTGATTTATATGCTTTCACTAATGTTGATTGACCAGGTTGTGTTGATGACATGAAGAGTACTAGTGGAGCAACATTTTTTTCTGGAGGATGTCTTGTAAGTTGGTCAAGTAAAAAACAATCAGCATTGTCTCTGTCTACTGCTGAAGTAGAATACATTGCAGCTGCAACTTGTTCCACTCAGGTTCTATGGATGAAACAAATGTTGGAAGATATACATATTCATTATAATGAACATATGCCTATCTTCTGTGATAATACCAATGCAATTAGTATTTGTAAAAATCCTGTTATGCATTCCAAAACAAAGCACATTCCCATTAAATTTCATTTTCTAAGAGAGCAGGTCATGTCTAAAGTTATTAAAGTGGAATATGTTGGCACAAAGGATCAGATAAAAGATGTATTTACTAAACCTTTATCTAAAATGTAATTTGAAAGTCTCAGGGATCAGTTGGGGGTTTACCCCCTGTAATTTCATTTCATTATCAAAGATTGCATGGGCTTCATTATAAAATCAGACTGCACATGTTTATTGACTATTATTGATAGGGGGAGTTGCTGCTAAAATGATACATATTTGCAAGTGATTTTCTTTGCTCAGGGGGAGTATGGTTGACTCCTTTTCCATAGATGTCAAAAGGGGGAGAAGAGATTTAAAGTTTTCCATCAATGCCAAAGGGGGAGTTTGTTGGCAGGGCTTGCAGTTTGCATAGGGCATTTTTCACAGTTTGCACAGGAGGGAAGTTTTCATAGGACTTGGTTTTTTCATTAATGTCAAACTTTAAAATGCCAAATGGGGAGTTTTTTGGTTAGTTTTCACAGGCACCATGGATCAGTTTTCACAGGCAGGGTGGTTCCTAATTTGGATATTAGGATGCCTCTCAACATACCAAAACGTGAAACTACAAAGAACCCAGGAGGTGAGCCTTTAGTTATAACACGAGGTCACATGTGAAACGAGCCTTGGAAGAGGAGTCAACACCCTTAGCTTGAATTTTAGAGATCAGAGACTCACCAGCACATGACACATCATCCTAAGTAACATCACTATGATATGTCACTCCAAGAATTTCTATTTCAGGATTTTTGCATGGTAAGAAAAAAAACTCCAACATCACGAAGTCCCGAATGCCAAAATACTGAAAGGGACACACATCACATGATCTACAGTTTCGAGAGTTTTTGAATTATTGGAGGTCATGAAGACCTGATAGCCAAAGTATCAAAAACCCAACAACCATCTATCTCGATGAATGATTAAGTAATGTCTGTCAGATTAAGCATTGGAGGGGTAATATAAGAGTCGTATATGACCGTTGATCTGTCCCCAAGAAGTTAACGAGAATCGTTCGATCTATGTCCACCAGATCAAATGTGAAGTCGTCAGATCATTTCAAGGATTGCGACTTGGAGTGTCGAAACACTTCATCATAGAAACACTGAAATGCTGAAATGAAAAAACGTTGAAACGCTAAAAGCCGAAATGTCGAAATGTCGAAATGAGAAACACCGAAATACCTTTTTGTATAGGTTGTAGTCACTTCCATTGGTCATGTGAGAAGGAGGATCTAGCACCAAGTTAAATCTCCTTTTCATAGATCTCAACATGAAGAGACGAGATGTCTTCACCTTAGGATTGTCGATATGTGAATCGCAAAAGCGCCTTTTAGTAAAGGCCCATGGTCATAGCCAATGGGCATATGGAGTAAGCATGAGACCCATATTCTACATCGAACGGTGCGGATTAAATACTTAAACTGATCATATGGTTGTTGTTCTTCTAGATGCCCTAGCCAATAATAATCATTGTAAGGTAGTTATTCAGTTACTGTAATGAATCTTCGAAGCCTGAGGGTTCGAGTGTACACTCTGAATGTACAGGGTAGAAATAAGTGAAATTTGGTGAGATGAACACTTGTGTTTATGGAATTAATAGTACAATCATAGCTCTAAAGTAAAATTCATTTCTATAAATGAAGATAAATCTGAAATAAAATTATACAGGGACAGTGAGGAGAAAAGATGGGGCGAGAGGATTATGGGAGAAAGATGGCTCTGTAAAATTTGAGGAGAAAATTTAATGCTTAATCTTTGACAGAGAAGATAAGATTTGTTTTGCAGATTCTTAGTGACAGAGAAGGATTCCAGGGTGGTAGGGAGGAGCAAGGGGAGACTGTAAAAGTCTCCTGTATAAGTTGGTGCTTGTACATATGGGAGTTGTAGCTTCCATTCAGTAGGTGTTGAAGAAACAGAGGTAGCAGCCTCATCTGGGTTGTAGCTCAAATAGAATAAGATTGTAAAGAGGAGTTGTGTCTTGCCTTTCATTCATAAGAAGAAGAGGTTTTTCCCTTTTGGGTTTCCTCATGAAAAATCAATGTGTCATTGTTTCATTTATTTGATTGTATATTTAGTGGTTAAATGTATTACTACAAGTTAAATGTTAAAGGCATGATTTATTGATTAATAATTAATCTTCTTATAAAATGAAATAAATTTTATACAACTGATTCATCCCCCCCCCCCCTCTTAGTTTAATTATCATGTTCAACATAACCTGTACCTCAACCTGTACTATGAACAAGTGCATCAACCATGCACCAAACCTGTACAAATAACCTATCACAACAACTTGTCCAAACAAACTATCACAACAACTTGTATCATCAATCTTATCAACCAAATCAGATCTACTCACCAATATCAATCGCCAAGACAACTCTCAAATATGTTCATCAACCAAGAATAACATAACAAATCATAATCATCACCAACAACTCATAATAATACAAGTATGCTACATCATCCATAAACCACGTGTCAACAATAATACTAAAAAGTGCCTCCAACCATGTACCAAGTATGTACCAATAATGTATCAACTACTCGCCAACTATGACTCATCAATATGTATCAACATCATCAACTATACACCTCATGTATGTACCAACTCATCAACTACTTGTCTCAACTATGTACCTGACATGTACATCAACCAAATGCCCTCATCAATTTCATCATATAAATATGATTTGTAACTCTGTAATAGACCTAGTGTATATGATCACATACCTACAAACCTACCTTAACTTTAACAACAAGAGACTAGCATTTTCATCAGACTTTTCTTTAGTCTCACATGACTAGTTTTGGATTAGTCAACAACCCCAACTTGAAACAATCATAACTATGTACCTGTAATGAATAAAGATCTGAAACTGATATACAATGTTCTTTAGTGTGTTTTATGCAATTCCTCCATGTTTCACTACTTGAAACCTCTCAGAAAAGGAGTTATAGAAAAAATGTCATACGTTGCTGAATTCTGGCTTATTCTAGAGAGAGACCTTGTAGAGAGTGCCCCACACAGAATATTTGTTGAATATATATGAAAATGTTACACATAATAAGAAAGAATGTATTTTAACCAAAATTTTTTGTCTTACTGAATTTGGAGCTGTTATGAAGAAGTAATGACGTTTTTACCCGAAACCCCTGTTTTAGACTAGTTTCAGGACTAGCCACAAACCCTATTTTCCATGGAGTGTAACTCAAAAAATTCAACGAACAAAAAGATTAATTTCTTACCAAAGATACTTGGATATTTTTCCTCAATGGCATAGAAATCTCACGATCTGAATCATTCTAGAAAAAATGTTATTGCGAAAATGGTGTGATGACCTGTAAATAACATACCTTAGAAAACATCATCAAAAGAATTTATCCTCCCTTGAATTATGGCCTTCTTTTCTTCACCTTCCTTTTGAAATTCATCTTACATATCCTTTTTTTACCTCAGAAACTTATATATATTCAATATTCTCAAGTGTGATCTAAAATGAGAGAGCCTTTCCTCTTATTTATACTCTCCAAGTAGCTTCCTTAAAAACATCTTCTAGGTCACTTTGCCCACTTTCCTTATTTTATGGTTAACCCACTTCTAATTTCTTCATTAAATTTATTATTTAAATAATTTATTTTTTATTCACTTTGAATTATAGTACACTCAACACTTCAATTTATTATTTACCTTCTAAAATCTCTTAATCCACTTTGTCTACTTTGACCTTTTGGGGCTTCCAGATGACATATGAGGGTCCTCCAACTTCGTAAGGTCATAACTCTCAAACCGTGAGGAGTTATGTGGCGTTCCACATACCAAAAGAAATGGAATGACATGTACTGTCCATATAGAATAGTATCACCTATAGATATATCAAAACTGGTACCACTATTCATCAAACAAACTTGGGTCCATTACCCAAACCTAGGTTCTCCAACTTCTTATGGCCATAACTCTCTAACCGTGAGGAGTTATCTGACGTTCAACATACCACTAGAAATTCAATGACATGTAATATCCATATATAATAGTATTACCTTCAAATATATTAAAACACATACCATTATACATGAAACAACCTTGGTTCCATTACCCAAAACTTTGTGCTATCAGAATTCTCTACCAAACTTTATCCAAGGGTTGACATCAATCACCGAGGGTTGACATAAATATATAATATCAATGTCCAATGGTTGAAATCAATTAAAACCCACAATCCATACCAACTATCCATCAACCTAAGCCAATTTTCAGACAATCTCCCCCTTTGGCATTGATGGCAACACCAACATTGATGGCAACACTTAGTCATGATAACATTCATGCTTATACTCTTCATCAATGTTTCTATCTCTCCACCTTTGACATTAATGGAAAAGGGTATCTCTATTTGGGGCTTCTCCCCCTGACTGAACTCTCCTTAGGGTTTCTCCCCTTGTTTATGTGCCTTTAATTTTTCTTTGTGTTTATAAGCCTTTGATTACTCTCTTTCCCTTCATATGAATAATATCTCCCCCTTTGAAAAAGGATATCACTCTGAATTCATATCACTCATTCTTCACTTGTGACAATCGCTCCCCTTGGAAACATGCCTATATGCTCTCTCTCCAAGCATTTACCTTTGCATTTGATAAATCTCTACCCCCATGTCCTATTTATGGTTCTTCCTCGCGTACATCTAAGACATATAAGATAAGCATTCAGAATCATTCATTTTGGAGTAGAAATTACTCCTAGTCTCTGGAAAAGATACTCAAGGGATTCTCATGGAAGCAGTTTTGTAAAGATGTATGGCACTTGTTCTTTTGTTCCCACATATTCAACTCTGATGTTATTCTTTGCAACCTATTCCCGTATAAAGTGATACTTTATTGGAATGTGCTTCATCTTGGAGTGCATCACCGGGTTTTTTGAGATACTGATGGCGCTTGTATTATCACAATAGAATGGAATGGACTCATGATACTCAACCTATATATCTGTCAAAGTTTGTTTCATCCATAGAACCTATGTACAACATGATGCTGCTGCAATATACTCTGCCTCGGCTATAGATAAGGATATTGATGATTGTTTATTGCTTATCCAAGATACTAAACACTCACCCAAGTAGAATGTTGCTCCAATGGTGCTACATTAGTCATCAATGCAACTTGTCCAATATTCATCTGTGTAGGCAATATGTAATATACCCGATATAAAATGTATGCAGAATAGAAATAAAATGCTAGTGATGGCAGAATAACAACAATATAACCAGAACATTCACCACAATAACACTGAAATGATATAAGAATAACAACAGAAATGGCACTTTGAATCTGAAAGMAATGTTCATGGGCCTCTTCGAGGGGGCAACCTCCAGTTGAGAAGAGATTTATTACAATAATATCCAAGATAGGGTTCTCATACCCTCAACTCCTATTTATACTAAAAAGAAACATCTAGAGGAAGATCCTTCTAGAAGCGGAAGCTTCTATTAGGTCTTCTTACATCCGCCTTATTCTATTTTATTGAAAGGCCTTATTAATATTGACCTTTATTACATCTGAATATATTGTTCTACCTATGTGCAGGTTAGGACCCTAACATGTCCACCCCCTTAAAAACAACCTTGTCCTCAAGGCTTGAGATGAGAAAATTGTTGTAGAATGGTAGTTGGTTCCCAAGTGGTGTCTGTTGGAGTTGTATCTTTCCATTGGACTAGCACTTCCTTGATGGTTCTCTGACGTAGGCGACGCTCACACTGGTCCAAAATTGCTTTTGTTTGTAGCCAAATGGATCCTTCTTCAGCTAACTTTGGAAGGTTGGTTTGAATTTGGCACTTAGCTCCAATCACCTTCTTTAAGCATGAAACATGAAAAACATGATGTAGCTTCGAATGGTTGGGCAAAGCTAACTAATAGGTGACTTGTTCCACATGCTTGAGCACGGTATAAGGACCATAAAATTTGGGTTGTAGCCTCTGACAATTCTCATCCTTGAGGGAAGTTTGCTTGTAAGGTTGCAGTCAAAGAAACACCTGATCCCCTTCTACAAATTGATGTTCAGAGCGACCTTGATATGCTTGTTGATTCATGCAATTCTATGCCATGACCAAATTCTCTTTCAGGGTACGAAGAATAGCCTCTCGAGCTGTAAGTGTTAGGTCAACCACCTAGACCTTTGTGGAACCCGATAAGTATGAGAGAATTGAAGGTGGCTTCTGTCCATATACCGCTTCAAAAGGATTCATGCATGTAGCTATATGGTATGAAGTGTTGTACCACCATTCAACTAGGGGTAACCATTGAGCCCACTGATTTTTATTTTTCGAAGCAAAACACCTCAAATATTTTTCCAAAAACTTGTTGACAACTTCCATTTGGCCATTAGTCTGGGGATGATAAGTTGTGTTGAGATGCAATTATATGCCTTGTATATTGAACAGTTCATGCCAAAAATTGCTTGTGAAAGTTGGGTCACGATCATAAACAATAGAGTGCAGCATGCCATGAATCTTGAAGACCTGATCCATGAAGATTTGAGCCACCGTGGATGTTGTAAATGCGTGTTGAAGGGCACAGAAATGAGCATACTTGGAAAGGCGATCAACAACCACCATGATGACGTATTTATTTCCCGATTTGTGTAAGCCTGTAATAAAATCCATAGAGATATCCTTCCAAATAGCAGGTGGAATCAGGAGCGGTTGTAGTGTGCCCGACAATTTGACTGTTTCTCCCTTGTTGCATTGACACACATCACATTTAGCTACAAAATTACGAATTTCTTGTTTCATGCCATCCCAGAAAAAGGAACGTTTGACCTTGTCATAGGTTTTGGTGAACCTGAAGTGACCTGCTATGGGTGTAGCATGAAGCTCAAAAAGTACCATGGATTTAATCTTTGATTGTTTACTTAAATACAAATGGCCTTTGTATCGAAGTTCCTCATGGAGCCAAGAGTACCCTGGGGAGGCTGGAGCATTGGACTGCAATTGCTAGATCAACAACAAACTTTTGGGATCTTGTAGCCATTCCTGGCGAATGGCTTGGAGCCAATTTGGCACAATGAATGAAAGAGAAAAAAGGGATCCTTCATCTTCATATTTTTGGGAAAGTGCATCCGTAACCACATTGTCTTTTCCTTTCTTATAAATGATCTCATAATCATATCCAAAGAGTTTAGTCACCCATTTTTTTTGTTCTGGGGAGGAAATGCGTTGTTCCAGAAAATACTTGAGGCTTTGATGGTCTGTCTTAATTTGGAACCGTTTCCCCAATAGATAAGGACACCATTGATCCACGACATGCAAAATAGCCAACATTTCCTTTTAATAGATGCATTTTCCCAGATTTCTTTCAGATAGTCGCTTGCTGGTAAAGGCCAAAGGTCGAACCTATTGCATAAGGACAACACCAATTCCTTTCCCCGAGGCATCACATTCCAACACAAAGGTATTTGTGAAATCGGGAAGGTCGAGGACTAGAGTGGTACACATGGCCATATTCAAGGTTTGAAAAGCTTGAGAAGCAGCTGGAGTCCAAGTGAAAGAGTTCTTTTTTAGGAGATCAGTGAGAGGTGTTGCAATCTTCCCATAATTCTTAACAAACTTGCAATAATACCCTGTTAATCCTAGAAATACACGCAAGCTATTAAGAGTCTTTGGGTGAGGCTAGTCTTGCATAGCTTCAATATTTTTAGGATCCACCATGACGCCATCTTTGCCAACCAAATGACCCAAGTATTCTACTTCTGAGGCGCCAAAATCACATTTAGACTGTTTCAAGAAAAGTTGGTGCTAAGAGAGTAGATGGAGAACTCAATCCACATGAGCAAGATCGTTTTTCCAGGTTTTTCTATAGATGAGGATAGCATCAAATAAATCTAAGACAAAATGGCGGAGAAAAGGATGGAAGACATGATTCATGAGGCTTTGGAAGGTGGAGGGGGCATTACACAAGCCAAAGGGCATGACCAAAAAATCATAGTGGACCTCATGAGTTCTAAAGGAAGTCTTGGGGATATCTGCCTCTTTCATACATATCTGGTGGAAGCCCGAATGAAGATCCAGTTTAGTGAAGAAATGGGCACCACTCAATTCATCTAGGAGGTCGTCAATGACAGGAATGGGGAATTTGTCTTTGATGGTAAGTTTGTTGAGGGCACGGAAGTCAGGACACATTTTCCAAGAACCTAATTTCTTTAGGACCATGACCACAGGAGACGAATAGGGGATCATACTAGGGAAAATAACGCCTGCATTTAGGAGTTCTTGGACCATTTTCTCAATTTCAAATTTTTGGGAAAAGGGGTGACGATACGGACGGATATTGGGAGGAAGGCTTCCTGGTACAAAGGGAATGGAATGATCATGAACACCACGGGAAGGAGGGATGCCTTGGGGAGTGGAAAAGGCCAATTGATGTTTAGAAAGGATAGCTTGGAGGTCTTGCGGTACCGAGGGTGTCTCTGTTGCTTGTATGGCATGGAGTTGGGCGATAACACCAGAATGACCCTTTTTGAGCAGCTTTTCCATGCGATGGGAACTAATTATCTCAGGTGAACCGACAGTGATGCCTTGGAATTTATATTGGTGGCCCTCCTCGTCGAATTGCATGGTTAAGTCTTTAAAATCCATGAGAATGGGACCCAAAGTCCTTAGCTAGTCCGCACCCAACATAATTTCACAACCTCCCATGTCAATAACAAACATATGGGATTTCAGGTGGTAGTCACCAATTTGGAGATGCACGTTTTCACAACGCCCTTCACATTTCATGGAACCACCATTGGCAATCATGATTTGGAAATTATTGACGGCATGAATGTAGCAATGAGTTTCTTGGGCAATGCGGCGATGAATGAAATTATGGGTGTTGTCACTATCAACCAGAATGATGACCTTCTAATGCTTGATGTAATTGATTATCTTAAGGGTTTGGGGAGCAGAGAAGCCAGTGAGAGAATTGAGGGAAATGACTAGTTCTACTTCGGGAGGGTCTGAGGGAGGGGTTATGTCAGTGGATTCAGGTGATTCATACATAGAGGGATTTTCTTCATCTTCTTCCAAAATATCCTCGGAGATGGCCATAAAAATATTTTGTTCTTTACACTTGTGGCCCGAGAAATATTTGTCATCATAGTTATAACAAAGGTTTTTGAGTTGGTGTTCATCCCCCGAGTCAATTTTTGGATCTTTAGTGGAGCAAAGGGGGCAGTGGGATTTACTAGTTTAGGGTGAGAGATGAAGGAGGGTTTGTGGTTTTGAGAATATACAACCTGTTGTGCTTATTTATCTCTTTTGGTAGCCTCCACCCAACTCTCAGGTTGAGCCATGAGGAAATGGGCCCGAATTTCATCCTTGAGGCCGTTGATAAAACACTCTCGGAAAAAGGCATCAGACATGCCCTCTGTTCTAAAAGCCAGGCGCTCAAAAGAATCTATAAAGTCTTCCACTATTCCTAATTGTTTCATATTTTTCAAATGGCCCAAATGGTTGGTGTCAATGTCAACGCGTTCATAAAGCTCTTCCACAAATTGTGTCCAAGCAATATACCCTTGACACGAATTTTTTCTCCATTGCCACCATTGCCAAAATTCTTGATCTAGATGGAGAACACCATACCGGAGTTTGGCCAAGTCATCTGTAATGTTGTATAAAGAGAAGTAATGTTCCATTTGGGTTACCCAACCAGTGGGATCCGAGCCATCAAATTTGGTCACATCCACCCGTGGAAGCCACAGGTCACATTGAAAGTGATCGTTCTGCAACATATGGGAATGAGAGGAATGGTCACCTTCAATATGTGGGGGTGAAAAAGAGGAAGGGTTATCTGTAGGGATATGCGGTTTGGTGCAGAGTGTGAAAAAGACTCATTCAAGCTGGGTGGTGAGGTCTTGTTGGATTTCACCCATTGAGGACTGCATGGTTGTATTGATGGCGACAACATTGGCACTGAGTTGTTTCACTTCTTGTTGGGTCTCAATGAGACCAGATTGCAAGGTGTTGAAGAGAGCTTCCAAGTCTTGGCAATGAGTATGGGCCATCAGGATGGAGGAACTGAAAAGGGGCGGGTGTGGTAAAAAAAAATTGCCGAAAAAATGATATGGATGAATGTGATAAGGGAGAAGAGATGAATCCAATGGAATAGGTCTGAAATAATGGTGAACAAATTTCCAGACTTTTTTTTTTTTACGGAGTTATACTATGGTCTGAAGAATACTGCAGAGAGGAAATTCCCAAATGCTTAACCAGAAAGAAATGTGTATTTACTTGGCAACCCGAATACAGTTGCGCAGCAATAGATCTTGCCTGTTTTAATTTGTTTATGTTTCTATCCCCAAGGGTTAGGTATTCAAGGGTTCTACATACAAGGGTTTTCCCTGTGTTATAGCTCTATGATATATGTGTGGGGTCCAATAGTAGTACTCGACCCAATATATCAGGGCACTAACTAAGGAGGATAGACCGTACCCTTAGACGTACTACCCGACTACCCAGGTACTAGAGAGTATCTTCCCGAGTGTTGTTCTCGGTGACACTATAGCAGTTAGGCGGTTGATCGGTTTATCTAAAGAGGGCTTCAGGTAATCTAGGTCGATTTGTACATAGGTGTTGTATGATGTGCTACCACACGAAGGGGTACCAACAGGGGTTACAAGGGTGGCCAACAGATGTGTGCTTAAGTACCACTTGTATTTCATGCGTGTATGAATCCCTCAACCGTAGGTTTATGCGTGTAATGATATATTTTTGTTGCTTAAAGACRCYGGAATACGTCTCTACCCTAAAAAAAAAATTAACCCACACTTTCTACTRRGGAAAGTGCTCTGATACCACTTGTAATATACCAGATATAAAATGTATGCAGAACAGAAATAAAATGCTAGTAATGGCATAATAACAACAATATAACCAGAACATTCACCACAATAATACTGAAATGACATAAGAATAACAATAGAAATGGCACTTTGAATCTGAAAGCAATGTTCACGGGCCTCTTCAAGGGGGAAACCTCCAGTTGAGCAGATCTCTATTACAATAATATCCAAGATAGGGTTCTCATACCCTTGACTCCTATTTATACTAAAAAGAAGCATCTAGAGGAAGATCCTTCTAGAAGCAGAAGCTTCTATTAGTTCTTCTTACATCTGCCTTATTCTATTTTATTGAAAGGCCTTATTAATATTGACCTTTATTACATCTGAATATATTGTTCTACCTATGTGTGGGTTTGGAACCTAACAAAATAAGTGATAGATCCTTTCCTTTTGGATAGCATAATCCAAACTCTTATGTTCCTTTGAGATATCTTAAAATCATTTTCACTGCTATTACATGTGATTCCTTTGGTGTTGCTTGAAATTGTACCACCTATCCAACTGGTTTCATTACATCTGGTCTGGATGTTGTCACATATAGTAAGCTACCAATCATTGACCTGTATTGCCTCTAGTCTGTAGACTTTGAATCATCATATTTTCTCAACTTGCACCTTCTTTGCATAGGAGTGGTAATTTGTTTGCAATCTTCCATTCCAAACCTCTTTATCATTTCTCTGATATACATGGTTTGAGAAATAAAAATTCCTTGGTTTCTTTGACATATATGAAGACCCAAAAAATAAGGATATTCCTCCAAGTAATGACATTTCAAATTCATTATGCATATCCTTTGCAATTTTTTGGCTTAACTTGTCATTAGTACTTCCAAAACAATATCATCAACATAAATTTCAATTAATAAAATATTACCTTGAGTTACCTTGATGTAGAGGTTGTTGTCTCCACTTCCTTTCCATAGTTCGTAGGGAGTTTTGTCATTTTTGTTTATGAGCATTAGTTTTTTTTTAATGTGAACCGATGTATGCACTACATGTTTCCAATTTGTTTTTGTCAATTTGGAATCCATTAGCATTGTTCGTGCCATTTCCTATGTAATTATCATCCATTATGATCATGTTCCTTTGTCTCTGAACCACTCTTTGAACCAATCTATGAATCCATTCTCTCTTCCAATATAATATATCTGTCCAAACCTGCTAAGTGTTCTTACGAATCCATCTCTGTCCATACTGTCCAAGACTCTACTTGCGCAACTGTCCATAATGATGACCCATTTATCACTATACTATCATGAAGTCTTGATTATTCTATCAAACTATACTTATGCTAACTAATTTCTCTGAATCTGTCTTCTCAAACTCTGCAAGATGCTTGAAGGATGGTTCTTTGATTTGTCACAACTATGGCATAGACTCCCCCTGTCTAATATTCATATTACTTGAAAGACTCTAACCTGGATGGCTCAAAACAATTCCTGCTCTAATGTGTATTCATCATCATATTCATTGGTAGATTCATTATCTCTCTAAGCTATGACTTCTTTCTTACTATCTGTGGATTCATCTTTCATTACAATGCCTAAAAGTACAATCTCTTGAACCTATTCCTTATTTACATGTCCTTCCTTTTTTTTAGTTATTTTCCAAACCTTTCTGTATCTGACATCTTTCCTTTTCTTTATAAAATTTTCTTAATCTCGTTTTATTGCCAATCTTGTGATCTCTTGTACCTGGTCTTTGTTCACCTGTTCTTCCTATTTTCTTATCCATACTTTCTTATATCTGATATCAGTATTCTCTTTCATGGAAGTATCAATCATTCTTCTACAATCACTGGTTATGTGTCCATAGTTATGACATTTGTAACAATCAATGTTATGTGCAACCACATAGGCACTTATTTCTTGAACATTTCTTTTATAATCCCCACAATCTACAACCTTATGTCCAAATTTAGTACAATAAAAACAATTACCATAAAATAAATTTGCATACCTCGGAGTGAATGATCTTCTTTGTGGCATAGTCCTTTTGAATTTTTTCCTTGACTGATCATGATCATGATTGAATCTTTTTTGTGGCTTGAACATGGATGGTATTTTTGAAGATGTATCTTCAATAGTTTTGTTAGATTCTGGTTGACCATGATTCCTTCCTTTGAGTACTTCTACATAACTCTTTCTATTTTCTTCATTCTTCTTTTCTAGCAATCTAGAGTGCTTCTCTTCATTCTCTATAACTGATGTGGATGTTTCTATCTCTTCAATGTTCTTATTGACCTTGTCGATTTTACTTCTCAATGTGACAAATTCTTATTCAAGATTCTCAACCTCTTCTTCTTTCTTCATTATCTGAGACTTCATGACTTCTTATGTTCGTTTCGCTTCTTCAAGGTGAATTTTTAATGTGATTATTTCTTCTTCAATTCCTTTATATTCTTGACCAAACTCTACCTCAAGTTGCTTTAGATCGTTAGTTCTTTCCTTAATATGATTTGTCAATAACTCTTCTCTCATTTATGCTTCTTCCTTCTGTGCTGCTATGTTGGTTTTCAAGCACTACTTTTGATATTCAAGATTTTCTTCAATCTTTCTAGCTTCTTCTAGATGATTTCTTAAGTTCTCGATGACCTATTGGGCTTCTTCAAAAATGTGAAGACTTTCTTTTTGTTTCATCAATTCTTTCTTGAGTGAATTGTTTTCTTTTCTTAGTTCATCTTCAAGCAGTTTTTCTGTCTCATTTCCTTCATGGCATTCTATTTCAATATGTCCATGTTTTTCACAATTAAAACAAAACAACATACCTCTGGTGATTATGTACTCTTCATATTCTGAATCTTCTTGACATGGTGAACATAATTCTTCTTGATTTGTATCTGCATCTTCTTTGACATTTTCTCAATCAGTGATGGGTGAAGAATATATGTCATGTAACTTATCCCAAATTTCTTTTGCTGATGAAAATTTACCAACCTTTTCTCTTACCGGATTGGGTAATCCTTCCCAGATGAAATCCGTTGCTATTTTTTTATTCTTCCTCAATTGCTTCTTGGATGTAGTCTTTTCCCTTTTTGAACTATCATATCCTATAAAAACCGATAGTCAAATATAATGTCTGTGTGCATGTAAAATTACTTTCATTCTTATGCTCCACATATCATACTTAAAACCATTTTAACCATTAAACATTGGTACTCCATTCTCATAATAATCAATGATATCCTTCTAGTGGTTAAATTGTTTCCTGAAGGAACCTGCTCTGATACCAATTTTTGGATTACTGAGAGGGGGGGGGGTGAATCAGTAATATATAAATTTAATCATTTTTAACCATATAATCCAAGTGTTATATCAATGTATCATTATCATCCAATAACTGCAGAGTAAATAAGCAATGAACAAATGAACAATCATACACATACACAGTACAAAAATGGTTTACATGGAAACCCAAAGAGGGAAAAAACCACAAAATGTTTTTTCTTATATTCCTTGAAGAATTACATTCATTGGAAGCACCAACTTCCTTTTGTTTTCTAGCTGCAACTGGAAAGAGTCTCCAACTCCCTAGTTTCTCAGGCTACAACCTAAGGGAAGATCCAACTCTCCAATTCTCTGGCTACAAATAGAGGGAGGCTACAACCCCCTATTTTCTTTGGATACAACCAGAAGGTGGCTACAACCACCTATCCTTTCCCCGTCCAACCGCCCTGAGGTATAAGTATAATGATGAAACCATGATCACACTATCACTGTGATATATATTGTTGTAAACCTGTACCAATCAACCTGCACCAAATAAACTGTACCAATAACCTGAACCATGGATCAAATGCATTAACCTGTACCTCAACCTGTACCATAAACAAGTGAATCAACCATGAACCAACCTGTACCAAACAACGTGTGTTCAACCTGTACCATAAACAAGTGCACCAACCATGCACCAACCTGTACCTCAACCTATACCATGAACAAGTGCATCAACCATGAACCAAACATGTACAAATAACCTATCACAACAACTTGTCCAAACAACCTATCAAAAAAACCTGTCTCATCAATCTTATCAACCAAATCATATCTACTCACCAAGATCAATCACCAAGACAACTCTCAAATATGTGCTTCAACCAACCATAACACAACAACTAATAATCATCACCACCAACTCATAATAATACAAGTATGCTACATCATCCATAAACCATGTGTCAACAATACTATTGACAAGTGCCTCCAACCATGTACCAAGTATGTACCAATAATGTATCAAATACTCGTCAACTATGGCTCTTCAATATGTACCAACATCATCAACTATACACCTCATGTACGTGCCAACTCATCAACTACTTGTCTCAACCATGTACTCGACATGTACCTCAATGAAATGCCCTCATCAATTTCATCATCCAAATCTGATTTGTAAATCTATAATATACCTGGTGTATATGATCACATACCTACAAACCTTCCTTAACTTTAACAACAAGAGACTAGAATTTTCATCAAACTTTTATTTAGTCTCACATGATTAGTTTTGGATTAGTCAACAACCATAACTTGAAATAAGCATAACTATGTAGTTGTAATGAATAAAGATATGAAACTAATACATAATTTTATTCAGTGTTTTTAATGCAATTCCTCCAAGTGTCACTACTTGAAACATCTCAGAAAAGGAGTTATAGAAAAAATAACATACCTTGTTTAATTCTAGATTATTTTAGAGAGCGACCTTGTAGAGCATTCCTTGCATGGAATATTTGTTGAATCGATATGAAAATGTTACATAGAATACTACAGGATGTACTCTAACCAAAACATTTTTTATTACTGAATTTGGATATGTTATGAAGAAATTATGACATTTTTACCCGAAACACCTATTTTAGACTAGTTTCAGGACTAGCGACAAACTCTATTTTCAACGAAGTGTAACTCCAAAAATACAAAAACGCACAAGCTGAATTTTTTACCACATATACTTGGATATTTTTCCTCAATGGAATATGAATTTTAAGTTCTGAATCATTCTAGAGAAAAAGGTATTTCGAAAATGGTGAGATGACCTGTAAATAACATACCTTAGAAAGCATCATCAAAAGAATATATCCTCCCTTGAATTATGGCCTTCTTTTCTTCACCTTCCTTCTAAAATTTTCCTTAGATATCCTTTGGTTACCTCATAAACTATATATATTAAATATGCTCAAGTTTGATCTAAAATGAGAGATCCTTGCCTCTTATTTATACTCTCCAAGTAGCTTCCTTAAAAACATCTTCTAGGTCACTTTGCCCACTTTCCTTATTTTAGAGTTAACCCGCTTCTAATTTCTCCATTAAATTTATTATTTAAATAATTTATTTTGTATTAAATTTGAATTATAGTACACTCATCACTTCAATTTATTATTTACCTTCTAAAATCTCTTAAACCACTTTGACTACTTTGACCTTTTGGGGCTTCCAGATGACATATGAGGGCCCTCCAACTTCACAAGGCCATAACTCTCAAACCATGAGGAGTTATGTGACGTTCCACATACCAACAGAAATGGAATGACATGTAATATACCTATGGAATAGTATTATTTGAAAATATATCAAAACTTATACCATTATCCATCAAACAAACTTGGGTCCATTACCCAAACCTGGGTTATCCAACTTCTTATGGCCATAAATCTCTAACCGTGAGGAGTTATGTGACGTTACACATACCACCGGAAATGGAATGAAATGTACCATCTATATAGAATAGTCTTACCTTAAAATATATTAAAAATCATACCATTATACATGAAACAAACTTGGTTCCATTACCCAAACCTTTGTGCTATCGAAATTCACTACCAAACTTTCTCCAAGGGTCGACATTACTAAGGGTCGACATCAATATACAATATCACTCTCCAATGGTTGACATAAATGGAAACCAACAATCCATACCAACTATCCATCAAACTAAGCCAACTGTCTGACAATTCTTTGTTATTGGCATGATCTAATTGGACCTCATATTCCTTCCTACATACCTTTCCAAATCACTATCCAAGTTTGTGGTAGGGATGTTCCTCATACTACTGTCGATGAAGGTGCCTCCCTTGCTATTTTATCCTCAACTTCTTGGAAATATTTAGGTTTTCCTCAAATTGTGTCATTCGCCCAGAATCTGTTAGGATTTAACAAACAAATCATTCAACATTTAGGGATCCTTCCTTACTTACCCATTACTTTAGGAGGGAATAATGTTTATATTGATGTTATGGTAGTTCAAGAACCCTTGGATTTTACTTTACTCCTTAGGCATTATTATGTCTATGCCATGAAAGTTATCATGTCCACTCTCTTTTTAGCGATATATTTCCCTTATAATGGAAAAAATGTGACTATCAATCAACTTTCGTTTGTTGATCCTCATTTGAATTCTAGCCACCCACCTTCCCTAAATGATCCTTATATTCTAATTGTATCGCCCCCACCATAGGCTAATTATGTGGAAACATTTCCCATGAGTTCAACACTGAATGAGGTTTCTTTTGACTTAGATCAAGGTATCTGACATGGTAATCTCTTTAATAGGGATATTAGAGCTTGATATCCTTACCCCTATTGCAGGCCTCGATATGTATGCCTTCCAGAGCCTTGTTCTTCCATCCAATGAAGATATCTTGGAAGCCATGATTGAGGTATGCCCCTTGACATGTATTCCTTCCAAATAATTGTCCTCTTGGAAGCCATGATCAGAAAGAGATCCTAATGAGCATAGTTCTATTTTCCGTGTCAAGATCTTTAAAAAATGAAACATAGAGCTACAAGCATTATTTTACTTCTCTGTGGAAATATCGTTAAAAAATGAAACAAAGGTATGGGAATCAAACCCAGAGGTTATGATAATAGTTATTTTCCTATGTCAAGTTCATTAAGAAAATGGAATAGATCCTTATGATCATTGTTTTTTCCCTATGGAAAGCTCGTTAAAAGATGAAACAACTTCCTCCCCCGTTAAGTTGAGTCTTTCATTAGAACTCATACTTGAAAATTAATTTCATCCACCTGGGTCATTTGATCCTTTTTCTTCCTGCCTCTTTGGTGAATATTTTTCTATTAGTCACCAAGAGTCTATTCTGGTATAGAAATTGGTGATAGGAGAATATTCGGTGGATGAAACAAACCTTGGGGGGCATGTCTCCAACCTCTGGTTATCATGTTGGAGTTAAGCCGCTAGCTTCTCAAGATGGGGAAAAGTACCAACCACCCATGGGTACCCTCCCTTGAAACCATTAGAAATTGTGTTGGGAAGTTTCTAAGAATAAATGGTTTTCAATTTTAAGCTCGTTAAACAATGAAATTGGTTCTGAGCATAGTTTATTTTCTAGTCTCAATCTTGCGAAAAAGTGAAACATAACTAAGCATAGTTATACTTTTTTTGAACAATCTTGTGTTAAAATGAAACCAATCCTGATCTTAGTCTTTGTTATTTATCGTGCTTATAAATACATGAGAATAGGTTACCAAGCTCAACCTTTTTTCTTTCTCGTGCTCGTTAAAACATGAGAATAGGTTATCGAGTATAATTTTATCTCTTTTTCATACTCGTAAAATATATAACAAAAAGGAACTCTTTAGAGTCTCCTTTAATTTCTTTTCAGATCCATAAACATGAAAATATTGTAGAGATATCTTATTTTATTTCATGCTCGTTAAAGTGAATTCAAAATCACGTCTGTTGAGTAGTAGTTTATCTCTTTTTTGGTATCATCAGGATATTTTTGAAAAAGGAAAACCCTGACCATCCTGGCTAGGAGAGCTCTCATGAGGATTATTTTACACCTTTTCAGGCTTGGGAGACTAAACTTATGAAAAATTCCATCTGGATTCTTCTTTAACAACTTTTCAAAATATCTAAATATGAAAATGCCATTGAGTTTACCTTCTCTGGAATCATAAAACTTTACATTGAAGGACCCATATGGGACCGAACCACTCCTTCCTAGGTTTCATTGAAAATAATCCGAAGGACTCATCCAAAGGATGTGCTTATATCGAGCATATGTTATCCTCTTCAAGCTCGTTAAAGAAGAAAGAGGTACTCACCAATCATGGTGGGGGGAAAACTTGGGAAGTGGGTCAGGTTTTTGAAACATTATGGTATTTTTTTGTTGCCTTTGAACATGGCACCTCTCTATATTATTTCATACAGTTGGCTAATCTATTTTTCTGTAATTCATTTGAATTACATGTGTCGTCATACTCTTTTGACGCATTCAAAGAGAACCTTTGGTTGTCATCAAGTTCTACGTATCATACTATTTTGACTCCTTTGAAGAGAACCTTTGGTTTTCGTCACACTATGGTGATCATCGCATTATGTTTGGATCCTTTCCTCATTGAGTCAAATGATTCCAAGTCAATTTTTGTATCGCTCAATGTTCAAGGGAAATACAAACCTTACAACCACTCTACAGTATTCATACCCTTGTCAAAATGTCCATATTTTATCTATCATTACACATCATTTCTTGTTTTTTTTCATGTCGATGATGGGGGATACATCATGGCCCTCCTTTGATAATTCTATTTATGTCGACTCAAACTCATTATCCAGGAATTAGACTTAGAAACTAGTCAGTACCTTGGAACCTACATGCCTCAATGGCAGGTTTCCTCGCATTTGATAGTAGGTTTACATTATTGACCTATGATCAAATGATTCCTTCAATGTTCGACTTCAAATCATTTATTCACATTCTATGGAATGTACTAGGGTACCTTGGGAATCATTGTCATCACTAGTGATTTCCCTCGCACTTGTTAACGGTATAAATTAATGACCAATAATCAAGTGGTTTCTACCATGTTCAACTTCAACACACATATTATCATGGTTAGAATTGTACCTGTTCAGGATCGAGATGAAGACCCTAAGAATATTTTAGGTGCCTACCAGTGTTATGTGCCTAGCCTAGGTTGCGATGGAGAGAATTTTTATACATTTTTACATAGATCCACATTGTATTGGTCCGTGGCTATGTTGTTTTTTCATATTATAGCTCCAATGTGTACAATATCGTGGTTATGACTTGATCACGTCATGGAGATATGGATCCACGTTGTATGTTTGGTGGCCATATACTTAGTCAGTTCTTTCATGGATCCACAGTGTATTTGTCGACGACCATGCTTTGATTCATATTGTACGGTGCATGGGTATTCCTACCTCAGGATGATTTATATATATATTATTTGATGTTTTCTTGCAACTTTCATCTAGCTTCCCTATTCCATTACCCCTTGCATGTGTAAAATGTTTTGAACATCAACAACTCTTTCCAGCTCACATTTTAGGGGGAAATCTATTATACGTAAACTTTTCATATTGTCTAGTGTCGTACTAAGTGTCACACTTCTGCCACTTTTTCATTAACTGTCACACTTATGTATAGTTTCATTGTTGAGTGTTGTAATTCCAAAATGAATGTTTCATAAATGTCGCATTCATGTTTCATCACTCCAAAACCATGGAAAAACACTTTCTCATCATCTCTAATCCTTGAGGAGAATAAAAACCCATTTTGGAGGTTGACAAAATGATGTTTTCCTTCAATTTTTGGCTTGGTTTGAAGAAGGATGCCCCCCTTCTCATGCATAGGGATATCTCCCCCCCCCCCTCATGGATGACCCTTAGTAGACCATTTGGGAGAATCCAGGATGCCATGTCTTCCACTCTAGGGGAGCATCCTTCATGTTAGGATATTTTTAACCAATTCTTCCTTTTTCTGTGGGCTAAGTTTCGAGGATCTTTGGGATATTATAGTTTGGGTTGACTCATGAGCTTGTGATATTCTACTTTTGGAATTAAATCCTAACCTAAGGAGGAATAATATCAACCTTATGCACCTAATCCTCAAACATTCCCTTGATGACCTATGTTGGTTAAACCTCCCAAGCTCCTATATAAACTATGCCTCTCAAGGTTGAAGGGAGTTCATATGAAAAGTATCAAACTTTTCATCTCAGAATTCATGAGTATTTTGGCAGTGCACATAAGGGGATAGAAAGGAGAAGCATGGAGAAATATTGCAGCCCATTGTATGTTTTATTGTTTCTTATATATATTAACTTGACCTATTTCCTCATTTCCATTGTTGTTTCTATTCATGTTTGAATGAGTGTAACTTGATTAGGAAAATGTTTACCTAAGTTGCTGCAATTAGTAGAAGAGGAGGGTAGTCTTACTATTTTTTAGGTAGACTACATATGGAGCTAGCTTAAATCCAACTTTAGAGTGGAGATGAGCATCAAGGACAAACGACGTAAACATGTAATTTTCTATCCTTCTCCTTTTCTCTATCATTTCATGTATTAATGTATGGAATATTTAGAAATTTTAGTTACCATTAGTTATAACTATATTATTTGAGAAAAACCTAGCTAAGGAGAATTGAACATGTCCATAGGGTGTGATTTCCCACAACATAGAGGGGGGGAGAGGGAGGGAGGGTGAGAGAGAGAGAGAGAGGGGTAAAAAGGTAAATAAGGGGCAATAATTATCCATAAACTTCAATGGATATTACACTCTATATTGTTTCACAAGAGATCTAACAAAATTCTGAAAACTTTACTATGAAGGTGAATTTTCTTTAGACACGAGATTCTTTAATTACTAGTTTTCTAGTTAAAATGTATGAAATAGATGAAATGTGAAAAATGGAGAACATAATTAAATACCCACACAACATCCAAAAATAAACACAAGATATAACTTGGGAAAATCAATATGGGAGAAAACCCAACTAGAAGGTGAGTTCACTCTCCTCTCTTTTCTTCAAATGATAGTACAAAAGAAAGAGGCACTCTCTCTAGAGTTTCCTTTGCCACTGTTTCATGTATGGCTACTATGGGATCTCTCCTCCTTTTTAATTCTATCAAAATACCACTCCTAGGTTATCTTCTCAACTATGGAAAAAACATAGTTCCAAAGAATGGAATCCATTCTCCTCCTAGTGGCCTGGTATTTAACATCGCTCGATAGCCATCTAGGGCTAGGGTTTTGACATCCTCAACCCTCAAATGTGATCATATTTTGAAAATTTTATAATATCATTGAAATTAAGTATGTGTCTAGCCCCATATCTATGATTAATATATGTTTACATGGCATCGACTCATACCATGGTGGTCAATATGGTAGGTCAACTTGAAGGAGGCATAACGTTTGCATACAAACTCCAATCAATGTGATTTTTGCACCATTAGAAATGTATCAATGTGTAGAACATTATTTAGGGGTCCAATATAAATATATAAAATTTTATACCCGATACAATGTTGTTTGATTCCTCAAAATGTATCCATAAGGTTTGAAAGCCCAATTTTCCAAACTAGGGCCTACCATTAGGAAGATCGTATAAGATGATTCCTAGAATTTTTTTCCATTTTGAAAGCATCGATATAGATGAAAAATAATATAATTATCCAATATATATTATACCTTCCCATATATAGAGGATTTTGGTCCCAAAAATCTTTACTGAAAGAGTTGAGGAAATTTTTCCTTTATCTTATCCGTGGAGTACCACTTTGCTTTTCCTGGAAGTTGTCCTTTGAACCCAATATTGCAAAGGTCATGCTACCCATGTATGGTAGTTAGAGACTACTTCTATAAAACAATGTCCTTTTCCAACACTTCTTGAGCATATTTTTCTAATTCATATATGGAAGGTAGGACCTTCTCCTCCTCTTGATCCAACATGGAAGGCTCGTATAGTTTGATATTCTCCACACTCGCTACTGAGTAAATGTGCATGCATGGGAACAAATTAAGTCTATAGGAATTATCTCTCACCTTATCCAATATGTCAAAAGTTCCATACCAGAGAGACTTTATATTCTTACCAGGACCTTATGGTATTTGTTTCTTCAGCTATAAAAAAATTATCTCCCACTTTCAATGAATTCTTGATTCTATGTTGATCATGTTTTTCCTTGTATTTTTCCTGTCCCTTCTTTATCATATCATGTACTCACAAATGAATATTCCTACTCTTCTCAACAATTTTTTTCTCTCTCAATGCATCTGTTGTGACATCCTACCTCACTCCTCCTTGTTTTCCATATACAACATCGAAGGGTGAAAGTGTAAAATATCCAAAGAAAGTTTCAAAACGTAACTTACTAGTAGCAGTGTGTACTAATATACTATAAGAGTGTTGTATCTATATCAAATTTCTATCCCATGTGTTCATATGCTTCTAATTGACACCCTCTAAAGTTTCACCAAATTCTTGTAGACTACTTTGTATACACGTTTGTCTATGGATGGAATGATGTAGATATATTTAACTTAATATCTATATTCTCCCACAATGTACTGAAAAATATGGTATCCTTGTTTCAAATGATCCTCCTTGGTATCTCAAACTACACCCAAATCTATTCAGAGAACATGTTTGTTGTTTCTTGTTCTTTGATGGTATTTTTACAAGGAATGAGAATGTACATCTTGTTGAACCTATCAACACAAATAGATAGTCATGCCCCTTCTTGCTTGTTGGTAAATCTCCTAAAAAATCCGTGGAATCTTTTTTCAAAGGTCAAGTGGGTATAGGTAAGGGATGGTATAGACCTTGCCTCATCTTAGTGGGATTTCTAGTACAAAAAAGTATATATCCTCTAATATATTGTGCTACATATTCTTTCATTGTGGGATAATACACATTGTTGGATTACTGAGAGGGGGGGGTGAATCAGTAATAGAGCAATTTAGTCCCTTTTAACCATATAATCCAAGTGCTATATCAATGAAGCATTATTATTCAATAACTGCAGAGTAAATAAGAAATGAACAAATGAACAATCATACACATACACAGTGCACCAGTGTTTTACATGGAAACCCAAATCGGGAGAAAACCACGGAATGATTTTTCTTATATGTCTTGAAGAATTACATTCATTGGAAACACCAACTTCCTTTGTTTTCCAGCTACAATTGGAAGGAGGCTCCAAGTTTCTCAGGCTACAACCTGAGGGAAGCTCCAACTCCCCAATTCTCTGGCTACAACCAGAAGGAGGCTACAACCCCCTATGTTCTTCGGCTACAATTGGAAGGTGGCTACAACCACATGTCGTTGCCCCGTCCTACCACCCTGAAGTAGAAGTAGAATGATGGAACCACTGTCACACTATCACTGTGAGATATACTGCTATAAACCTATACCAATAAATCTGAACCATGCATCAACCTGTAATCAACCTGTACGATAAACAAGTGCATCAACCATGCACCAACCTATAATCAACCTGTACCATAAACAAGTGCATCAACCATGAGCCAACCTATAATCAACCTGTACCATAAACAAGTGCATCAACGATGCACCAACCTGTAATCAACCTGTACCATAAACAAGTGCATCAACCATGCACAATCCTGTAATCAACTTGTACCATAAATAAGTGCATCCAACCATGTACCAAGTATGTACCAATCATGTGTCAACTACTCATCAACTATGA
>ML783100.1:200137-255156 GCA_009831015.1 Picea engelmannii
GGTGGAGGGAATGGAGTTGAGTGTGAAAAGAGGGGGGGGGAATTAAGGATGAAAAATAAGAAAAGGTTAGGGGAGGAAATATGAATCAAGGGGGGGGATAGGAAGTGTGAATATTTTTAGTGACAAAATGATTAATGATGGTTTTCCAATATTGGCTAAGTTTATAGCCATGTTCAAAATTGAAATTGTGAGGGTGTTTTTCAATTTCTAGCACTTCCCTAATGATTCGAGATGAGTAAAAGGGGGTTGATGTAAGAAATTTGGTCTGATCAAGGAATCTAAGGTGTTTATAATTGTGGGATTGTTTAGTGATCATTGATTTGGAATGAGATTGTGGACAATGTCCGCTATATGCTCTTTTAGATGAGCTTTTAATGACCTTCTAGTTTGGCCAATGTATGACTTGCCATAGAATCATGGATTTTTGTAAACTCCTTGGCCAAGAATAGGGTAAAAGTTATCCTTGGAATATCTAAATAATTGTTTAAGGGTATTATAGGATTTAAAAAAAAAAATTGTTCGTTTTGGCCAAGATTTTTGAGATATGATTATATTCTCAATGGTCATTTGAAAATGAAAAAATATTTACCTCCTTTTTTACAATGACTATATTTTATCATCCTCTTTTAAAAAAATTTAACCCAAAAACCATAGTCTATTATCTTTTTCATCTTTGTGTGTTATGACTCAATGACTTAAAAATGATAAGAAATAAAAAAAAAATCAGTCCACTTAGAGGGGGAAACCTCCTTTACATTATATAAAATTCAAAACACAATATGAGATGAGATCAGATGATCCTAATACTATATCTCCTTGATATATATATATATATATATATATATATATATATATATATATATCAAGGAGATCTAGTATATATAGGAGACAATGGGTTACAATTACATTAAAAGGGTGAAAAGAAGGGTTCTAGCCGACCTACTAGAAATGTAATAATTCAATATCTAGGGAATAATAAGGGGTTTTATACATATCATGGGGCTTTGTCTAGGGATTAACATGCCCATCCCCTTAAAACAAGTTTTTTCCTAAAAAAACATCTAACCACGAATGATTCTACATGAAGAACTCATCTTCCCATGTTGCCTCTTCTACTAGTAGGTTCTTCCATTTGAAGAGGTATTTTGTAATTTCTCGATTTATCAGCTGCTTAATTCTCATTTCAAGGATTGTTTCTGGATCTAGTATGGTTTTACCTTCTTCATTGAGCTTTGGTAAACTTGTTTGGACTGACATCTTGTTGTCGATGACCATGGAACACTGGATGTACATGTGAAGATGGAGGCAACTCCAATTTGTAAGACATACTTACAATTATTTTCAAAACCTTATAGGGGCCATAATATTTAGGTGCTAGTTTATTGTCCTTATTTTGTTGATCTAGGGATGTTTGTTTGTATGGTTGTATCCTTAGAAATACCCAATCCCCCACCTCAAATTCCCTTTCCCTGTGATGTTGATCTGCTTGTTGTTTCATCCTATTTTGTGCCATAACCAAGTTGTCCTTCAACATTTTTAGGACCTCTTGTCAGTTCCCTATGTGGTCCTCCACTGCTTGAACCTTTGTATTCCCTTTCAAGGGTGATGTGATGGATGGAGGATAATATCCATAAAGTGCAAGAAATGGGGATATTTTTGATGAAGTATGGAAGGATGTGTTGTACCACCATTTCACTAAGGGAAACCACTTGACCAATTGTGTTTATTTATCAGATGCAAAGAAACAAAGATATCCTTCTAGAAATTTATTAACAATCTCAATTTTCCCATCAGATTGAGGGTGGTAAGATGAATTATGAGCCAATTGAGTACCAAAACAAGAAAATAATTCAGTCCAAACAATTCCCGTGAAAATTGGGTCTCTGTCACTTACAATAATCTTGCGGACTCTGTGTAGTTTTTGAAATGTTTCCATGAATGTTGTTTCTACTGTGATTTCTTTAAAAGGATGAGAAAGAGAGAAAAAATGGGAATACTTTGTTAGTTGATCTACTACTATCACGATGATATACTTTCCTTTTGATTTTGGTAAACCTATAATAAAATTCATGGAAACTTCTTCCCAACATTGGCTTGGTATAGATAATGGTTGTAGGAGACCTAGAGTCTTGATTGTTTCTCCCTTATTCTGTTGGTAGACCAAACATTCTAAGACAAACATTTGAACTTAATTTTTAAGAGCTTCCCAGAAAAAATCCATCTTGACCTTGTGGGATGTTTTCAAGAATCATGAATGTCCCCCTATAGGAGAAGTGTGCAATTCCAGAAGGATCTTTTGTTTGAGTTGGGAATTCTTACATAAGTATAGGTGATCATGATACCATAGAAAATCAATCTTCCATACAAACATTTATACTAAAATAGGCTCTTCATGTAGTTTTTGAATGATCTTGCATACCTCTTGATCTTGATTCCATTCGATCCTTTCTTCTTCCACCCAATCCGATTACGGACTAGAAATAACACATAGTGAACCTTTTGTTTATTCTTCTTTCCTGGAAAGGGAATTTTCCATAACATTATGTTTTCTTTTTTTGTATATAATTTCAAAGTCATAACCCAACATCTTTGTAACCCATTTTTGTTCCTCTTCTAAAGATAATTGTTCCTCCAAAAAGTTCTTCAAACTGTCATGATCTATTTTGACCTTGAAGTGTCTTCCTATTAGGTAGGGGCGTCATTTCTGAACTACATGTATTATGGCCAACATTTATTTTTCATAAATGGGTTTGAATAAGTTTTTTACTTTAAGTTGTCTGCTTTCAAAGGAAATGGGCCTTCCTTTCTACATTAAAACTGCACCAATTCCATGGCCCGAGGCATCAAAATCCACAATAAATGTTTTTGTGAATTCAGGTGTGGTCAATAAGGGAGTTGTACACATAGCCGCATTAAGTTTTTCAAAAGCTTTGGTTGCTTCTTCTTTTCAAGAAGATGCTTCCTTATTTAATAATCTTTTTAGAGATGCTGCTATTTGACCACAGTTCTTGACAAACTTATGGTAATAGCCTATCAATCCTAAGAATCCTCTAAGTTTCTTAAAGGTTTTGGGAATTGACCATTCCCTTATAGCTTTAATTTTGTTAGGGTCCACTTTTACACCTTCATGAGATACAATATGACCCAAATATTCCACTTCTTGAACCCCAAAGGAACACTTGGAAGGATTTGCATAAAGTTGTTTCTCTTCCAATAGTTGTAATACTTTGTCAACATGTTGTACATGCTCTTTCCAAGATTTGTTGTAGATTAGTAAGTCATCAAAAAATACTAACACAAATTTTCTAGGGAAGGGATTGAAAATAGAATTCATCAAGATTTGAAATGTTGACAGTGCATTAGTTAGTCCAAATGGCATAACCAAAAATTCATAATGACCTTCATGTGTTCTAAGAGATGTTTTAGGGATGTCTTCTTGTCTAATTCTGTTTTGATGATATCCCAAACAAAGATCCAACTTAGTAGAGAATGTTTCTCCATGTAGTTCATCTAATAATTCATCAATGATAGGGATACAAAACTTATCTTTGATGGTCATTTTGTTGAGTTGTCTATAATATGGACACATACGCCATGAGCCATTTTTTTTTGTAACCAAAACCAATCGTGAAGAGAAATAACTTTGGCTATGTTGAATGATGCAAGCCTCTAACATTTCTTGGATGATACATTCAATCTCACACTTCTATGGATATGGATACCTGCAAGGCCCAATGTTAGGAAATACACTTCCTGGCTGAAAATGAATATCATGATCATGGTCTCGGGTAGGTGGAAAACCCTTAGGAATTTCCCCAAATACCTTGGAATGAATTTTTATAATTATTTGGAGATTTGATGGACCTGGGGCTATAGATGTTTGAACATCAAGTGAGCATGAATGTGAAATTACACTGTGGTGTCCCTTTTTGAGTAATTCTTCCATGCTATTATAGCTTGTCACTTTATAGGGTTTCCCTTGGATACCTCTAAGCTCATTTTCCTTTCCATTTGAGGAAAAAATCATAAAATGATTTTGAAAATCAAAGGCCACTATTCCCAGTGATTTCAACCATTGGACCCCTAATACAACATTCGCACCCCCCATTTCGATGGAAATCATAGGGCTATCTAAAAAATACTCCCCCATGTTGAGCTTAATACTATGGAATTTCCATGAACAATTTATGGTACCTCTATCTACAATCATTACTTGAAACTTTGGTGCATGATATACAAAACAATTGAGATCTTTTGCTAATTTGTAATTGATGAAATTATGGCTGCAACCTGAATCAATCAATATTGTTACCTTTTTATTTTTGATATATCCTTGTATCTTGAGGGTTTGTGGAGTAGTGATGCCATCCAAAGCATGTCAGGATATTGTTGGGGTAGTCTCTTCTAGATTTGGGTCTTGCGACGGTTCCAATTCTTGATCTTCTTCATCTTCACAGTCTATGTAGAATAATTTCTTCTCACTGCATTTATTCCCCTAACTATACTTGTTGTCACAATTGAAACATAGTCCTTTTTCTCTTCTTTCATCCATTTGTTGAAGTGTCAACCTTGTTAGTTTAGGTACACTATCTTCTTCCTCCTCATAGTCTATGTAGAATAATTTCTTCTCACCGCATTTATTCCCTTTACTATACTTGCTATAACAATTGAAACATATTCAATTTTTTCTTATTTCATCCATTTGTTGAGGTGTCAACCTTGCTGGTTGAGATATGGTTGTCTTATGACCCACAAAACGATCTCTCCCTCCAATGCTATACTTGTGTGTAGCCTTATTTTTGGCATGAATATGACGATCATTTTGCATAGCTTGAATAATAATTGTAGGCTTTCTTAAGAAAAGTTCATGTTTAATGTCTTATTTTAATCCACCCGTGTAAGCTTCCAGTGAGTGTTCATCACTTAGGTTATCACCCTTGTGGCCACTACTAGGAATTTTGAATTGTATTCTTCAATATCACCTAACTGCTTCATTATGGTCAATTGACTAAAGTAGTCTTGTTCCCAAACATTCATATATTGTGTTTCTAAGTCTCTTGTTAATAAACCCCAAGTGTAGTGATATAAAAGGGGTTGCCTTTTCACTATCCATTGATACCATTGATATGGTTTTATCTCAAATTTCAAGGTTGTTATGTGAATCATTTTTCTTATCATCCATAATATTATGTAGTTCAAAATATTTTTCTATTTGGTACACCCAAGTAAATACCTCTATACCATCAAAATTATTTAATTCAATTTTGGGAAAGTTGAATTTAGGACCCCCACCAGAATTAACTCCACAATTGGAGTTAGATTCACTAAATATATTATTATTGGCAGATTTTTCAACATGATTACTACCTTTATTTTCATGAGTCCATTCCATTCCATTTTGATGTCTCCTTTAGGTAATGTCCCATCTATAGCTTGAGATATCAGAGAAGACATATTTTGCATTTCCTTCATGGAATTTTGTATTTCTTTTTTTATGTCATTCTTATTTTCTTCCATCTTATTTTCCATATCATGCATCTTGTTTTTTATACCCTCCATATCGTGTTCCATGCCAACCATCTTCCCTTCCATTATCTTGAATTTTTCTTTGTGAGTTTACCAAATTATTAGACTTTTCACTCACATTCATAATATTTTCCTCTAATTTCGACAACCTGTTCTGTATGTCCTCATTTTCTTCTTGAGTCATAGATGAGACTTTTGAAGGTTTAATAGGTATTGCCACCTTTTTTGGACCCATATGGAGTAATAATAATAATAATAATCCTCTATTATGTATATATCACAAGTTTCAAATCACTCAAAACAAATATTCCAAAAATAATTATACCAATTGTAAGTCAAGTACCTTTAAAAACCTTAATTTGGAGTTTCTCCTCTTGGGTGGCCTTTCTTCTAGTGTATCTCTAACATTTTGGCCCTTATGAGTCTAAAATTTTAGTGTATAGTTATATGGTATTTCCTCTCTGCAATTCCACAGTTCTGATCAAAATTGGATGTGCCAAGTGGAATTTATGGTAACTTCCCCACACCTTGCTGATTTTTTTCTTTTCCAGTAGAGAGCACTTTTACAGTGTGCCCCGTGCACAATAATTGATATAAAATTCTGAAATTTGTACCTGAAATACTGTTATGTCCACTATTCAATGAAACTAGTCTCACTCAATTTGGATTCTATATGAATAATTGATGGTTGTTGTACCTGTAACACCTGTTTGAGACTAGTCAATATGACTAGTCAGATACCCTATATTTCACATGGTGTATCTACAAAAGTAGGATGACCCAGAAGATGAATTTTTTATCACATATACCGTGATAATTTCTATGAATATAATCTGGATTTTAGGGTCTAAAACGTTACATAAAAATATTTATAGAGAAAATTCCACAATGACTAAATTCAGGATGATTCCCAAACCCTGTCCTACAAAGGCTATATCTCTGAAAGTGTAAGGCCTTACGAGATGAAATTTTAACCCCACGTACCTTGATATGTCTAATAAATATCCTCCAAGGGGTTTCTTCTGAAACATATTATAAAAAACGTTATAGAGATAATTACAAGGTTTCTCAGATGTAGCAACGAAACCCCAAGACCTTGAGTTATGATACCAAATGTTATGACCCAATGCCTTAAAAATGATAAGAAATAAAAAAAAAATATTCCAATTCGAGGGGAAACCTCCTTTACAGTATATAAACTTCAGAACCAAATATGAGATGAGATAAGATGATCCTAATACTAGATCTCCTTGATATATATATATATATATATATATATATATATATATATATATATATATATATATATATATATATATATATATATATATATATATATATATATGAGACAATGGGTTACAATTACAATGAAATGGTGCAAAAAAGGATTCTAGCCGACCTACTAGAAATGTAATAATTCAATATTTAGGGAATAATAAGGGGTTTTATACATATCATGGGGATTTTCCTAGGGCTTAATAATGTGTCCTTGACAATGGGTAGATTTCCGACTCAAAATGTTGGACAAAAGAAATTATGACATTGTTTATTTCGAGAACATTTCAATAGAAAGACTTCTAGTTATTGCAACCAATGCTTTAGTTTTAATGAGTCGATCTCACCTTTGTATGGTTTGGTTTCCACTTGTTCTTCCGTATTTAATAAATACTATTAGGGGATTATGGTACCAGAACTCAACTTCTCTTTCTTAGGTTCTTTCCGCTACTCCTTTTCTAAGTCTTCATTATCCCCCATTTTCTTGTCTGACCTGATATCTGATTTCACTCTTCCAACTTATCCAAATGGTTCAAGATTACTTGATAGAGCCACCATGATGAGGGACATATTGTGAGATATGTCAACAAATTTATGTTCCATCCGTGGAAATATCTACTCTATTGGATCTCGAGGGTAGTTCTAAACAACCTTGTTTTCCATGGCTAGCGTTCTATGAATTTATGTTTAAATTGATTCTTGGATACCTACAAATTTCAACAAATAACCCAGGAAAACCTACTCTAATACCAGTATGATCTGTAAATTTTCATGAATATTCCACTAGATAGTTCGCCACAACAAATCTAACAAAATAGTGAAATCTTTACTGTGAAGGTTAATTTCCTTTAGATCTCAGATTCTTTAATTATTGGTTTTCTACTTAAAATGTAAGAAATATATCTCATGTGAAAAATAGAGAATAGAAATAAATACTCACGCACCATCCATACATAAACAAAATATATAACTTGGGAAACCGAATATGGGATAAAATATAGCTAGAATTTGAAGTCGCTCTGCTCTTTTCTATTCAAATGCAAGTACAAATAAAGATGCACTCTCTATGGAGTTTCCTTTTCCAATGTGGCATGTATGGATAATATAAGATCCCTCCTCTCTTATTCTATCAAAATACCACTCCTAGGTTCTCTACTCAACTGTGGAATACATACATTGCTAAAGAATGTAACCCCTTCTCCTCCCAGCGGCCTGGTATTTAACATCACCGGATAGCTATTTAGGGATAGGATTTTGAATTCCTAAACCCTCAATGGTGATAATATTTTACACCTTATAGAATCTTATTCAAATTCCATATGTGGATATCCCCATATGCGTAAGTAGTATAGGATAATATGGAATCCATTAGTGGTTTCAAACTCCCCTCCAACTCCTTCGGGACTGACTCGACCTCTCGGTCTAGGATTGTTCAAGTCATCGAACTGAATGGTTCGTCAGGCTCTTGATGGAACCGATTCAACTTGACACAGGACCTTTTTCACTTCCTCGGCACCCGCGATGTGGAACCTGCGAACCCTCTCCTTGCCCTTTTAACTCTTAGCTCTTGATGCTAAGCTCCTCCCTTGATTTGACCACATACAACGATCTTGGGCCATCTTCCTTCACGATCCCACACTTCAAAATTTTCATGAGATTCTTTCTTCTCCTTCCCCGATTTCCTGAATCGATGAATTCTTTGGGACCAGATCTACAGTCCTCATTCTCCTCGTGATCAACGACTGTGATCAACTTCATGATTTCAAACCTTGTGAGTCTTGTCTTCTCCTAAATCTTCTTTTCCCAAATGTGAATCAGTGATGCGTCGATCCAACTCCACGTGTACCTCTCCCTTGGAGGGTTAGGATTGCTTCAACTTCCATATCTCTTCAGGTATTCTCCTCCTCTTTTCTCTGAAGGGTTCTTTCATTGAAATACGTGACTCTCTGCCACATGTCTTCCGGATCTAATGGCCTAGATTTACTTTTCTCTTCGCGACCTTGCAAAGACTCTTGTTTTCTCTCGGCAAACCTTCTGAAGCTCCTGCTCCTGAACTTCTCGATATTCTTCCAAATGTCTTCTCCTCGATGGTGGATGAATTCTTCGTCTTCAGTACTTAAACAAGTCCTCGAATCTTTTGCACCTTTAGCAAAAATTCACCTTTCAATACTTAGGATGTTCTCGAAGTATCTTCTGCACTCCTTGCAAAAATCTGTTCAACTCTCCTGCAACTTTGCTTGACTTGAAAACCTTTGAGGTTCTCAGTCCCTCTGTGATTTTCTCATTCCCTCTTGACAGTTTCTCGCTTGGCTTCCTGAGCTTATAAGGCAAACTTAAAACACCTTAGGCACACTCCTTGTGCTTGGCTCAGTTCTTCAAAGGCTTCTCCCTTGTCCTTATGGAAACTTTTAAGGCATATCCTTTCCTTTGTCAGCGCACTCCTTGCAAATCCTTCCTTCACCAAAATATTCAACAATTATGGGATTCTTCAATACCTTCAACCATGTTGTTTCAGTGCACACTCGCACCAACTCGATGCCCTCCTAGCAGAGTGTTTCAGAGTGTTCAATAACTCTAAACTATGTTTCAATACACAGTCCCACCAACTCAATGCCCTTCTGGCAGAGTGTTTCATAGTGCTCCATCAGTTGGTTCTTCTGTTGTAGACTAGTTCATTGCACTCCCTCCTTGTCGATTGGAAAATCACACTTACTTCCCAAGACATCTTCTTCCCTTATGTCCTTGGCCTGCAACTCTGCTGTAGTCTTCACTCCTTCATGCTCCTCATCACTGAATTGCTTCTTAGCTACCACTTCTCGTGACAAATTTTCTCCTGCCAGTCCTTCGGTTGTTCCCCTTTCATCTTCCTCCAACTGTGACTCATGTTGGTGTATCTCCTTCGTCATGGCTATTTCTCGGCAACCACCTTCTGGTTCTAGATTTCCCAACCAATCCTCCAATTCCTTTAACTCCAATTCCCACCGAGTGAATAACTCAATTGGGTGTTCTCCTTTTGTTGGTACATGCATCAATATCTATTCTATTTCCTCCATGATAGTCTATGTTGGTTGTCTGCCTGTCGCATCTGCAACATCTGTGCTAGCCTCTCCTCGGCCGCTTGGTAGGAATATCTCAACTCCTCTAATGATCAGAACACTCCTCTGATCTTGCTCCTCTGTGATGGAAGTTTGTAACTTCTCATCATCTTCATTCACGCAGATCATAGTTCTGCATGAATCTCCATCCAATTGAGGTCTCTCTCCTACCTCATATTCATTTGTCAATGAACTCTCAGCTGAGCTCATCTCTTCTCCCTTTCCCACCTGGAAATCTGGGATGTCTCCTCTGCCCACCTGGAAGGTTATGAGATCCATTGATCCCCTCTCATTTCCCACCTAGAAACGTACGAGACTCTTGCCAGATCTATTTCCCTTATGACTGAGGTTTTTAGCATGCCTCAACCACCTTTTCAACACCTATCGTCTCCTTATATTTGAAAACTTCTGAACATACCATTTAGTTGTTCTCTTCAAGGTCTATCTGTACCTCCATTGTACCTTTGACTCTTGCTGCATCTTGAATGCAAGCCTCTCCATCTGTGCTCGGATTTCACTGAGATCCTTATCCATGTCCACTTTTCTTTTCTATGGGAAGACTCTCCCTTGAGCATGTTCATGACTTCCAATGACCATATAGATTTTCTTACAGCCTTCCTAGCTACTTACCATCTTCTTCACACCTCGCAACAACTCCACAGAGCATCACACTCTCTCTCCCTGTCTTAAAATAATCGATTATGGACCAAATCCTTTGTCTCTTTCTCTCTTCCTGAGAGAAATCAAGCTTTGATATCTCCCTTGCCTAAGATATATGGACAAATAATGCTCTGATACCACTTGGTGTCAACCTCCCCTCCAACTCCTTCGTGGTTGATGCAACCTCCCGGTATAGGATCGTTCAAGTCATCGAACTGAACAGATTGTCGATCTCCTGATGGAACTGATTCAACTTGACACAAGCCCTTTTTCACTTCCTCGACACCCACAATGTGGCACCTACGGACCCTCTCCTTGCACTTTTAACTCTTATCTCTTGATGCTAAGCTCCTCCCTTGATGTGACCACAAACTACAACTGTGGGATAGCTTCCTTCGTGATCCCACGCTTCGAAATTTTTGCAAGATGCTTTCATCTCCTTCCCGGATTTCTCGAATAAGAGAATTCTTTGGGACCAGATCTATGGTCCTCATTCTCCCTATAATCAATGGTTGTGATCAAATTCATGATTTCGGACCTCGCGAGTCCTCTCTTCTCCTGACTCTTCTTTTCCCGATTACGAATCATCGATGCACCGATCCAACTCCACGTGTCCCTCTCCTGTGGACAACTAGGATTTCTTTGGCTTCCCCATCCCTTGAGGTATTCTCCTCTTTTCTCTAAAGGGTTCCTTATTTGAAATACATGACTCTCTGCCACGTGTCTTCTAGATCTAATGGCCTAGATTTCCTTCTCTCTTCATGACCTCGTGGAGACTCTTGCTTGCTCCCGACAAACCTTCCAAAGCTCCTTCTCCCAAACTTCTCGATATTCTGCCACATGTCTTCTCCTCAATGGTGGATGAATTCTCCATCTTCAGGACTTCGACAAGTCCTCGACTCTTTTTCACACTTAGCAAAAATTCACCTTTCGAGACTTAGGTTGTTCTTGAAGTATCTTCTTCACTCCTTGCAGAAATCTTTGCAACTCTCCTGTGACCTTGCTCGACTTGAAAACCTTCGAGGTTATTAGTCCCTCCGCGAGTATATCATGCCCTCCACGCAGTTTCTCACTCAGCTTCCTGAGATTGTAAGGTGAAATTACAACACCCTAGGTGCACTCCTTCTGCTTGGCTCAGTTCTTTGACGACTTCTCCCTCGACCTTATGGAAAGGTTTAAGGCATTTCCTTTCCTTTGTCGATGCACTCCTTGCAAAGCCTTCCTTCACCATAATATTCAACAATTCTAGGATTCTTCAACACCTTCAACCATGTTGTTTCATTGCACACTCACACCAGCTTGATGCCCTCGTGGCAGAGTGTTTCAGAGTGTTCAGTAACTTTGAACTATGTTTTCTCCCTCAAAGTATTTCCTTCCAAGGTACTTAACCACCTTGAAATTTATCCCTGAGTTTGTAGATTAATTTGGTGTGCCCTCATGGCATATTCTCTTCTGACTCCACTGAGTTCAGATACACTCTCCTTGTGTCGACTCACAGAGTTCCCTACTCTGTCGTGCACTCCTTTCACTTAGCCTAGAAAACCATACTTAACTCAACACACTCTTGGATAGGAAACTGTATCTCTATCCCTGCTAATGATTTCTAACATTCATCTACGATTCACAAACATGTAAAATAAATTCAAAACAGAACATTCATTGAACAAAAATGTAAAACAAGAATAACTGACAATTTCTATTAATGGTGGAATGCCAAATTACAATGGTGGAGTCCAAACTACAACTGAGTCTCGGCTCTATGTGTTCCTCTCCCTATCTAACTCTATATTAGTTAATCCCTTATTGTCTAACCTCTTATCATTCCACCTCTTATCATCTCTCTCCTAATTTGCAACAAATTCAAAGCTTTATACAAAAGGGGCTCTATGAGCTTCCCTCGATAGATTAAACTAGCGGTGTCAAATCACCATTTAAAACACCTATCTAATGGACAGATTTCAATGATGGAAATCTGCTCCAAATTGGATACAGATCCCTTTTGTTTTCAGGCTATTAATGATGACCTTATCTCCAGCTTGTGCGAAAGCACAACTTGACTCTTCTAGCTTGTCTTCAATTAATTCTTGGATCACATCCTAGATTCTCAAGCCAAAATGAGAGGATGATGCCTCTCCTTCCTTGAATGTGCACCATGCATATTAATTAGTTGGCGCGTGCTGAGGTGGAGCGATGCTCCTACATCAATTAGTAGCATGGTGGTAAACATGGTAGATCAATTTGTGAGAGCCATAGCTTTTGCATATGAACTCATATTGACACAATGTTACCACCGTTGGAAATATATTGATATGTAAAATATCACGAAGGTGTCCAACATCAAGTTAGGAAATTTTTGACTCCACAAAAGTCGGTTTGATGTCTCTAAATGGATCTGGAAGGTTTCAAACCCCAATTTTCCAAACTAGGACCTACCATTAAAATCACCATGGAATTTGAATCCTCCATTTATTGTCCACTTTCAAATAATGGAGATATATTACAACTAATATAATGATCCAATATGGATCCAATAGTAGGGAAAAGAGAGAGAGATAAAGAGTCGGGGAGAAGGGAATAATGGGGGATAGAGAGGGGGGGGGAGGGAGTGAGAGAGTGGTGTGAGATAAAGGGGGAGTGAGAGATAGGGCAAGAGAGAGAGGGAGGGTGATAAATATATAGTGGGAGGGAGGGTGAGAGAGAGATATTTTGTAAGGTCCCACCTTAACTACCATCCTGACATAAAGAAACTAAACCCAATCTAGTATTGTTTATATATATATATATATATACACACACACACACACATAGTTAAATCAACTCACTTATAGTTATACATGTAAAATAATTTTAATTATTATTAAAAAATAAATGAAAACTTTAATCTTTAATTCAAAAATGTCTAATTCAAAGAGTTGTTAAATTTATCATAAATATACTTGGACAAAACTTGCATTTTAAAATCAAGAGTATAGGCAGAACATGAAAACTACAACTATTGTGACATTTGAGAAAACACTTAGCATGCATGCAAGCTAAAACCTTTGATGCATTTCATAAAACACTTTGCATTCATGCAAGCTACAACCATTAAGGAACTTATTCAAACACTTTGCATGCAATCTACAACCATTGAGGCATTTATTCAAACAATTTGCCTACATGCACATTATAATTTGCCTACATGCACACTATAGGAATATTATAAAGTATATAATATCCCTAAAAATAATCATAAATAAATATGAAAAGATGCACATAAATAATTATAAATAATGTTCACAAATAAATAATTATAAATTATTTCATTCAAAGAAATTTCATGTGTTCGTTACCTCTCTCATTTATTGGACAAATAACAAGTTTAAGTTTGAGATATCTCATGATTGCAATTGTTACACAATATATTGGGGTAGTAGGAAATATTTTTTCAGTTCTCATTAAAAAAACAACACTAATAATATCAATAAACCTAGTACATATGGTGTGAAATATTGACTTCAAAACTAAACATTTCTCTCTTTCTTTTTACAAGCCATGCAACAACATAAATATTGGTTGCAGAATCTGAAATCTGATGAATGGATAGATTTAGGATGAATTTGAATATTTACTTATACACAAAATCAGATGAATGGATGGATTTATGATGAATTTGAATGTTTACTTATACACACTTTGTTAAGAAACATGGTAAATACATCCCATAATAGATCTGGAAATATACACATAAATAGTTATAAATAATTATTCAATATACACACTCTATTAAGAAATATAGTAAATGCATTCCATAAAACCTCTGAAAAATACAGACATAATTGGAATGTCGAGAAATAACTGTAAATAGTTGTGAAATATACACACAAATAACTATAAATAATAATTCAATATACACATTCTATTAAGAAATATAGTAAATGCATTCTATAAGAGCTCTCAAAATATACACACATAATTATAATGTTCATAAATAACTATAAATAGTTATGAAAATATACATATAAATAATTATAAATAATAATTCAATATAAAAATTCTATTAAGAAATATAATAAATACATTCCATAAGAGATGCTATAGAAGAACATATGATGGATAAAGCCAATGTCCAAACATAGAGAATAATGGGTGATTGGATGGAACTATGAGTATTAAAATCTTAAAAAGGAATATCAATTTAAGAGTATGATATCTAAAATACATTCTCTCACAAATTTGGAAGTAGACTACAACAATCATTTTAACTGATTATGTAATTATGAAAAATAGTCATACCTAAGGGAAGATTACTATCTATGAGGGAAATTACATGAACTCAATAAATTAATAAATACACTATAAAATGGGTAAATTAATAAACTTCACAATTAACTTCATTATTCAAAAAACATGTTATGGACAAAATTTATATGATAAGAATAATTACAAACATTTAAACAAACATAATCAGATTTATGGAACATTTTGGTAGGCCATCATTTAAATTTCTCACCCCTAAAGAAATAGAAGAAGAAGAGAGAAAATTCCATCTTCTTTTCCTTTAACCCTGTATAGAAATTACTTTTATATATTTCATATAGTTATCTGGTTACCTAAAATGTTAGCTAAAATAAATACTACATAATACTCAATAATTGACCACATATAATTAAATTGCAGAATTAAAAATTTACCTCAAACCAATTGATTTTATTTGCCAACTCAAGACCAATCATTTTACCACCCAACCTTATCTAGGGAGAAATTATCCCCCTGGAACCCCCTAGTTCAAATAACTCACATAGAAATAAAGAGATAATAGGCTATCTAAGGAAGATGATCCCCTCTTCCTTCCAACACCACTCAAATATTACTCAACCAAGCCAAGATACCTACAGATCTAATTCATAGCCAAACTACCTACAGATCTAATTCAGAGACTCCAGAATCATTTCGGTGGCATATGGCTACTCTTCCCCCCCCCGCCCCCCCAATATCATGGGTATCCTTGTGTATTTATAGACTTTGAGAGAGGTGGCACCTCACCTCTCATGAAAAATTAGTTCTTTTTTCAAAATGAAATATTTTTAATTATTCTCCACTGCGCCCCTTCAGGTGGAAATCCCACATTTGTTTTAAATTTTTAGATAATTTTTTCTTAATATTCACCACCCCCATGTTTCATTGTGTCATTTTTATATTATTTCTTATTATTCATTTTTTTTCAAATTAAATGTTTCGTTTTTTTATTAAAAAAATAAATTAAATTTGGAAGCCCCTTAAAAGTGGGAAAATTTGGAATTAGATTAATCTAAGGTTTAACCTAGGTTAGCTTACCTGGTTGATCTATACCCATAAGTGGCAATTTTCTGTTGGATAATAGGGATTATGCACCCCTATTATATACCTCTCCAGACTTATAAAGACTCCACATCCTTTCCTTGTACCTAATACTTCATGTATTAGTATATTTAAGTCTTTGTGCCCTAATAATTTTCATAGATCCAAGACTCCGCATCTTGATCTTCCATGGGTTTAGGACTCTACACCCTAACCTCCATGGCTTCTCATCTATTATGCTCCAAACTCCACATTTCCCTCAAGATACTAGTTGTGAGGCCATACCCATCTTATGGTCTTGTTGGAAAGGTCGTGTTTACCTATACTTGGTCACATAATAAATGTATAGCTTAATACCATCTATTTAAAAATCATATTAAATTAACTTAATCACATTTTACCCAAATTTTTACTTGACTTTCATGGTCATTTTTGATCTGAGCATCCTTGTTGGAAAGAAACTAAGTTCCCTTCCAAATTTTATTCATTACAAGGTTAAGCATACATAATCATGAAAATCATGTAACATCACTATATCATAATAAAATATTTGTTCCACACAAAAATGATCTTCCACATCAAAATCATATATCCTAGTCCATGTAACTAACCAGATGTAGAGAAGAAACATACACATAACAAGTTCTTAATAAAATTCAATTTGAAACACATAATCAGAAACAGAAGCACACATAAGTAGATACATAATCATGCATATATATTAGTGTTCACAAGTAATCTAACCTAAACAAGTCCATAACATATAATTCTGACATACATAATCCATCAAACATCACCCTCTTTGTGTGTCACAAAACTATACTAGTCAAGATGGGTCACTGCATACTCCCCCTCTTGGGACAAACTTGGCCCAAAGTTTAATTAATAAAAAAGGAAATTACAAATGCGTAGTAGATACATCCTCCCACGTTGCATAACTAGGACTATATAGGTCCCATTAGAACTTTACATGTTCCACCATGAGATGACTGATCTTTCAAGAACGATGGTCCAATATACAAAATGGATTTTATTTCATATCCCCCTCATCGGTTACCCGGAAATGGTGCCAATATAAATATGGGAAGGATCGTGAACATATTTACGCAATACTAAAACATGAAATAAATCATACAGAGGATGAATAAATGGTGGTAGAGAAAGACGATATGTCGCAAGCCTAGTATTTTATAATATCTCAAAAGTCCAAACAAAACGAGGAGATAGTTTATATCCCTTTCCAAATCTAATGGATATTTTATGAGGTTTTACTAGAAGAAACACAAATTCCACCTCTTCAAAAATACCTTCCATTCTATGCATATCAACATAGCTCTTTTGTCTATCATGTTTGTCCTTCAATATTTTCCTTATACAAGATACTTATTCTTCCATTTATGGAATCATATCAGGTCCTAACAAGATTCTATCTTCCAGTCTACCCCAACTTAGGGGTGTTCTATAAGGTATTCCATATAATAGCTCATAAGGTGTCATTCCATGTGTTAGATACCTAGCCTACCTAACCCCTCAAGTGGGTAGAATAATATATTTCCATGTAATAAAAGGTCAATATTAATAAGGCCTAGCAATAAGGAGGAATAATTCAATTGTAAGAAGACCTAATAGAAGCTTCCTCTTCTAAAAGTATCTTCCTCTAGATTGTTCTTTTCGATAGATAGATTTACTATAAATAAGAGTAGAGGTTATGAGAATTTTTGTCTTGGAAAATTACTGTAATAGAGGTCTAATTTTCTGGAGGTTTCCCCCTCAAAGAGACAAGTGAACATTGTTTCCTATCAAGAAAGGTATAATTCTGGTGTTGTGGTTCCATATAATTTGTTGTTTCGTTGTTATCTCTGCAATATTTCCATATTTTTTTGCTATCTCCGTATTATTCTCTGCATTATTTCTCTATTCTGCTAATATAATAGATCTGGTACCTTACACCAAGAGAGTGATGATAACTATTATTGTAAGAAAATTCCACTAGAGGAAGATATTCTTCCCACTTGGTTGGTTGATCCTTCACTATTGGACAAACATTTCAAAAATAATATACATAAAAATACTAAGTGTAGAATATGTGTGCAAAAGAAGAAGGAAGAATTGGGAGTGCGTAGTTGAGGCAAAACCAGGAGTATAGTGTGCAATGATAAGAATAAGGAAGTTGAACAAAAGAAGAATAATAAGGAAGAGGAATAAAATCAAATAATAAACAAGGAGAAGAAAATAAGTGAAAAGGAAGGATGAAAACTCGACATGCTAAAGATAAAAGGATGCACAAAATAAGGAAGAACAACATTCAGAGTGAGAAAGTAGCATGACGGAAAAGTAGGTGAAAGAAGCCTGAATAGTAAGTTAAATTGAGTTATCATGTACTGTAATAGGGTTTTGGGGATGAAAAAAGTAGGGTTTTAGTCCCTATAATTTGTGTATAAATATGTAATGGGTTGGGAGAATAAGGGTTCTACTAGGTTCTTCTTAGTTCCTCATTATGGGTTCTTCTAGTGAGGTATTGTGGAGCCTATTCCAAGATGACGATATTTCTCGTCAGTCAGAAGAGTGATAGGACATACTGAGAAGGAGAGAGTCTATGTCTGAATGCTAAGGATAAGATGCATAAAGAGAGAAAGTATTGCACTACAAAATTATTAGGCTAGGAGAAGGAAAGAATAACCATGATGTATCTTTGTAAGCAAAATGCACAAGTATGATACAATTACCCAAAAGAATAATAAAGAAGCCATTTGTTGTGTACCTAGCCTAGAGTTGGGTGAACCACATTAACTATTGTGTTGAATGTATTTTGTGTGATTGTTCATTGAGTCTATGTGGATGTATATTAGAATAGATTTTTCTTACGTGTAATCATTGCACAATAGTTATGAATGTTACATAAATGGGTTTATGTTTTAATATGGAATATAATGGTAATATGAATATGAACTCACTAAGTAGATAATTAATAACAAAGACAGAACAATGCACACAACCAATAAGTAAGAATGAATAAAATCATAACCTCCCATTCCCTCACTACTGCAGAAACTTGGTTCCCACAACCCCAATAGATACCTCAAGTAAGACTTCGTCTGCATGTAGGTGATGTCGAAAGGGCCAGTTTCTAAAGGGTTTTTTTGTTCAAGATAAATGTGAACCTAGGGTATTACAACCGAGCATAGCAACAACAAATGGTTTTGTTTTCGGGATCCAAAACCATATGATTGAGGGAATGTTTTGGAGGTCGACCAAGAAGGAAATATCATAATGTTTATAAGGTAAGGAACATGAGTTTGCTTGGAAAGAGAATAGAAACCATCATATAAGTTATGAACAGTGGATGTAAAGGTATGTATACACAGATTTGCATGAAATAGTCTTTGGCGAATTTACAATTATTCTGGCAGAGTGGTTATAAATATTAGTGGACAATAATGGAAGGTACCAAAATGTAGCATCAAGGATTTGGACTCTTGAGTTGGTAAGAAAATGGAATTATGAAAGTAGTAACACTTCTCACACGGTTGATTTATGGTTGGATAACATATTGGGAGGATATATTATAGAGTTCACAGTAGATTGTACCCAGTCATACAGTGTTGTGGAAATAGATTTATTTAAAGGTCCACAAGGAAGGTTCATGAAATAATTGGGTACATGGATAAAGATGTTATTTTGTGATAAGTGCATAATGACAATGGATTCTAACTGCTAAGGGGATTCATGCACATAGGGGATGGAAAGAGGATAGTCTGAGGACATGAGAGAATGAAGGAAGTGATGAAGAAGGAAGGGAGGGACTAAGTATGTAGAGAGACAAAGAGGGTATACCATAGGAAGAATAAGATTTTGGAGAACTGCGCGGAGGAAGGAGGTACAAGAAGAGAAATATCAGGGCTAAGAAAAGAGAGTCGCGAAGTGATCTAGAGGGGGGAGGACCTTGTGAAATAATCCAAATCATGGAGATACCACATATAATAGGAGAGGAAGAGGATTTCCATTCCAGTCCTATAATAGAAGATTCATTCACTATCCCATTTGTGTCACCACGGTCAGAAATAACAATTGAAGACTTATCAAAATCACTTATAGCTAGAAAGAGAGGACAAAGTAGTAGAAATCAAAGAAGTGGAATTAGTGCATAGATTCAGATTCAACTAGCATCACCATTGACCAAGAGGAGGGACTACACAAAGTAACATGGAAAGGGTAGAAAACACCCTCCTATAGATTGAGTTCCAAGGAGTTGGGTCAGAGGATCCAGAACAACATCGATTTGTCTGCATGACAATTTGGGCTACTGAGAACGTCTAGGATGAGTCTATGAATATTGTGTAGGTGGAAACAACATTTATAGGTTGTGAGTTGGTTTAGTGCATGAAGTATCAGAGTACCACACCTACAGGACATGATAAGACATTGGCAGAGATAAGACAAGCATTGTTGAAAAAGTTTAAGAAGCCAAAGTCTGAGTTGAAGTACATTGTAGAACTGAAGGAGATTAAACAGGTTTAGAGTGAATCAGTATGGGATTTTCATCAAAGGTTCAAGGATCTAATGGGTATAATCACTTTCTAGATCCCTGATCAACAACATCAAGAGTGGTTTATTGCAGGAAATATACCACATATTCATGGGGCCTTGATTCAACAGTATGTTGTGTCACAACCCGAGGTTCTGGAAATTGAAATGAAATTGGAATCATCCCCTGTAGGAGACAATGGAGGGTTGGAACAGGTTCATACGTAGTTGGATGCATTGACAATTTAGTTGGAAGAACTTACAAAATGGAAGGGGAAATGAGAATAAGTCTGGTGTACCAAGTGTAGGACCGAAGGCCATCACAAGGATGAATGCCCAACATTCATGCAGTATTTGGTGACTAAAGCATCAAATCCATTACCAAGAGGGGGGTATTGCGATATATGTAAGAAATGGGGAAATCATCCAACCGAGTGTCAATTATTGTCGAAGTATCATAGTATATCAAGGAACTTGTTTTGCAATTTTTGCAAGTCAGTCGGACATGAAGAGAAGGATTGTCATGTATTTGATTTGATGAGGGAGTGTACATCATATATGTACAATATTCAGGAGGAGAATGTTGTAAAATATGGAGGTGGTCCACAGTATAATAACCAGAGGGGATTTAATATAGGGAATAAAGGAAATTTTGGTAGAGGTCGAGTGAGAGGACGGAGATGACCAATAATATGTTATAATTGTAATCAACTGGGACATTTATCCCATGATTTCTTGAATCCATATACAACTTGCACATACTCTAGAGCATTGGACCATTCGAAAGAATATTTCCCTCAAATAGTTGCAAAATGACAAGCAAGAGGGAATGAAAACTAGAATCCAAATCAAAATGTACAAAAAATATCAGTGGAGAAATGCAACGAAGGGCCAAGAATAGCAGTTGTTACATGCGGAGGGGCTAGAATGGGGGATAATGTGAAGAATAGAGGGAAGCAAGATGAGAAATCAGTAAGGAATTCAGTAGGGTCTATGAAAACATCTGATCCTCAACAAGAAAAGGATACATATCAAAGGGAAAAAAAAGAGGTTCTTGAACAGAATTGGGGAGCATCAACATCATCTGTGCCTCATGTCAAAGATACTGCTACATTTTAATTTGTATAACATCACTGTTTGGATGGATGATTATGTTAACCCTAATACAGATGGTGCACTGATTTGGAGAAGTATCATTTCATGTGCATCAGACTTAGTGGATTTTCTAAATCATTGGTGGTAGAGGATGCATGATGTATCAACTAGACGATGTGAAGGCATGACCCGATCCTTGCACTAGATTGGAACAAAGCTATGTGATCCACCCAAGTATGATGGATTGAGTGATATAAGTTTGCTTCTAAATGCATTTGAGTTACATATACCCGAATACCAAAGGTTTTGGTACAATATGTTGTCCTAAAAGTGACTCTATCCAGATGGTGGGATGCAAATAGTGAGGGGATGAAATATTGGTCACAATGTAGAAGGATAATGTAGGCGAGATTTGATACTAAGATAGATAATATTATGAAGAAGTATACAGGGGATATTGATCCATAAATTCACTTTGAACAGTGCAAAACCTTATGGAGTTTAGTACCGAAAACATAATGGACACATATATTTATACATATAATGGACACAATTCTGAAGAATTGGTATTTGGAATAGGTAATGCACAATGAGACAACAAGATGGGAAAAGTGGGTTTAGAGGTTCAAGGTCACATTTACATTTGAACATGAATCCCCATTAATGGATACAATGCTACAGGCTAATCGAACCAAAATATTTTTAGTAGAAAGGACGATGGAGGTGGTACTAGTTTGCAATGTGCATAGAGCTTCGATGATTGTCCATGAGTTATTGGAGTGCTACAATGTTTCTAAGGAAGAAAAGGATGAAGAAGATTCCGAGAATGTACAATTACTTGAAACAGAAGGAGACCGAGCAGTAAAAGGGCCATATCTTGAGTCTTCCACATATACAAGTCCCATAAAGACACATAAGATAAACATTGGGATGACATAGAATCCCAATTTTGCACATATAGGGGATTGCAGGAGTGATGAGAAAATACAGAAGATTGCAAACTTACTGCGTGAATATCATGACCTAATCGAAACTACATTCTCAGATATGAAGGGGATAGTTGGGGACTTAGGTGAGATGAATATTTTGTTGAAACCAGGTGTTAATTCAGTGTGATAGAGACCTTACAGGTTAAATACGAATTAGAAGGAGAAGGAAAAATAAAAAATAGATAGAATGTTGGATGAAGGGATCATTTAACCCATGGAGGAGTTAGAGTGGATCAATACAATGGTCGTTCAAGATGAGAATACATGAGGAATCATGATTTGTGTGGATATGAGGAAGTTGAATGATGCATGTTTACATGACCCATTTCCAACACCATTCATTGATGAGGTATTGGAGAATGTAGGAGGAAAAGTGATGTACTCATCCACAGATGGATTCTCGGGGTACCATCAGATAAAAATTATGCAGGAAGACTGATACAAAACTACTTTAATGACATAGTTGGGAAGTTAGAAGTATACAATAATTCCCTTTGGAATGAAGAATCCCCCTGTAGTGTTTTCTAGAGTTGTTGCAACGTCCAAGTAATTTATTCATAAGTTCCTTGAAGTATACTTGGATGATCAGACTGTGTTTAGTCTACTGAAGGATCACACAGAAGTACTCGGGATAATGTTGGATAGGTGTATATAGTGTCATATTTCACTAAACTTGAATAAGTGTATTTTTTGTGCATCGTTTGGATTTGTTTTGGGGCCATGTCGTCTGCAAGCAGGGATTACTAGTCCATTCAGCCAAGATTTTAGTAATTCTAGATTTAGAACCACCTACATCAATTAGACAATTGAGGGAAACTTTTGGTAACATAGGGTATTATAGGGAGTTTATAAAAGGATATGTGCAGATCACATCACCAATGGAATTTTTTTTAAGAAGGAAGCGAGTTACAATGGAACAAAGATTGTTAGAAGGGTTTGGATGCCTTAAAGAAAAAACTAGTGACAACCTTGATTTTAATTTTTCAAGATTGGAACGAGGAGTTCCATATTCATGTAGATGCATTTTCCATAGCTTTGGGTGAGGTAATATCTTAACTAGGGGAGGGAGACATAGATCACCCAATTGCATTTTATAGTAGGAAGTTGTCCATAGAAGAGAATAATTACATCACTATAGAATGAGAAGGATTGGAATCAGTGTATGTGCTACAAAAGTTCAGAAAATATTTATTTGGTTCTCACTTTAGGATGTACATGGACAATTCTACTCTAAAATACTTAGTGAACAAGCTGTTGTTGGGAGGGAGAACATGTAGATCGCTATTGTTATTTTAGGAATATGACTTTGAGGTTGTGGTGAAACCAGAGAAGTTGAATGTAGGACCAGATCATCTATTGTGTATACTTTCAAGAGATTATGCATGCAATTTAGATGACAACTTACCATATGCACAACTATTTATAGTCAAAATGGTAGATGATTACTTCTCGAGCATCATGCAATTTTTAAGTACAGGAATGGCTCCGTTAGACATTAAAATGGTGTAGAATAAACAACTGATAGTTAAAGAATATAATTATCAATTGATTGCAAGGAATTTATATAAGTTGGGAGAAGGCAGAATACTAAGATGATGTATGTTGGAACATGAAATATCGATGATACTAGAAGAAGAACATGACAATATTGTAGGAGGACATTATGCAGGGAAAGAGACTATACAAATAATTTTCTCTATAGGGATATGGTGGCCCACACTTCACAAAGACGCTAAGGAATATTTCCAGTCATGTGATGTATGTAAAAGAGTGGGAAATCCATCCAGGAGGGATGCAGTTCCTTTAAATGTGCCATAGGTTATGTTGCAAGAATTTAATAAATGGGTCATAGACTTTGTGGTGTCAATCAACCCACAAGAAAGAAGATCAGGGGAAATGTACATAATCACTATGGTGAAGTATTTGACTAGATGGGAAGAAGCAACACCAGTCACAGACTGCACCGTGGATACTTCTATGATATTTTTGTTTGAGAATGTATTCACATGATTTGGATGTACACGGATATTACTCAGTGATCAAGGAACACACTTCATAAATAAGGAAAATGTAGCATTGGCTGAGGAGTTTCAAATTCATCATCATAAGAGTACCCCATATCTTTCTTAGGCCAATGGGATAGTGGAAGCTTTCAACAAAATCATGGAGAATTCTTTGACAAAGATATGCAATGTAGGGAAATATGATTGGGACTTAAGACTTCTTGCATTTTAGGGGCTTACACGACTACAAGTAAAAAGTTGACAGGACAGACACCTTTCAGGTTTCTCTATCGGAAATAAGTAGTCATGCCAATGGAGTTTATTTTACCTAGCATGCACGTTGAAACAATCACTGATATTTCAGACTCACACGCAATAAAGGAGATATTGTCACAGTTGGTACAACTTGAGGAAGATCGGTTTGTCCCAGGTTTTAATCAACAAGTTCAGAAGGAAAGAGAGAAGGAATGACATGATCGACACAGTAAAAAGAAGAAGTTCCAAGTGTGAGACTTAGTATTACTCTATGACAATAAGTTTATGCAACATCTAGGGAAGTTTTGAATGCATTGGTTAACACCCTATGTGATTCCACATGCGACAGAGGTAGGTGTTGCGTAGTTGAAACCTTGAATGGATAAGTCCTTGGACGAATAATTAATAGAATTCGGTTGAAACTCTATAGATATGGTTGACAATGTATGTAGTAATTAGGGTTGTTCCATAACACATGTATCATGGCAACTGTACTGTAGTAAGAAGGAAAAACAAACAAAATATAGAAAAAGTAGAAAAAGGAATAAAAACCAATAAAAAGTGGATATAGAAAAATAAAAATATTATAAAGTACCAAGGAATAAGAAATTGCGTAGAAGAAATGATTATTTCACATCGGGGTGGAACTGCACCAATTAAGACAATCATACACAAAAGATAAATATAACGAAGAAGCAAGTGTTGAAGAGAAAACAATTGTGCAATATGGTGCTGACATGACTGTTAAAATGCATTAAAAAAAGAAAACGATGGATAGAAAGTGGTAATGACAATTCATAAATATGTCATATAATATTAAATGGTAAAATTCACCGGAAATCATGATAGAATGGTAGTACGAGGAGAAAATCACATGACAAATTTGGTAATAAAGTCACATTTATTTAACCATTCATCAACCACATTGGTGGATTGGACAAGTGAGCTAAGGCATGAAGAGACATGAATAGTTGGCAAGAAGGCGCAAAATAAGTTGAGAGTCACCAAGAAAGAATCATTGTTACTAAGAGATGCATGCAAGAGAGAGTGAGCCATAGAAAATCAATGTGAACCAGAGTGACTTAGAGCCAAGCTATAGCCGCTCCAACACACACAAAGAAAATAAATAAACCTGTCACATGAAGCAATGGCACTGTCGAAGGTTGGAGTTCCATCAACAATGGCACATAGGAAATTGAAATGACCATTAGTTGCACCAGAGGTCGAGAAAATACTTGGAGCTTCGTCTTCACAAGAAATCTTCCACAAGGATTATATCCCACCAAGGAATGATAATGCACCGCAAGTGAAATTACCAGAAGATGGGAAATACTCGATGGAAGCCTTTTCAATCCCACCTGTTGTAAGTATTGAAGGGGACATGCTCGATAAGTTTACCACCTTCAAATTTGTATACCAAGATATCACATATGCGAAGAAGTTTCCCGAGATGGCTAGGGAAAAAGACTTGTGCGCTAAGAGAATATCAGGAATATGAGAAATAGTTTTGGAAACACATGTGTGGGAAAGAGGACTCGATAAATAAGGAATACTAGACCTATTGGAGGTTCCACACTTTGGATGCAGCCTAGAAATCAATGATTGTGTTAAGTTACTCCTGATTTGCATCCATGGGGGTACACTATGACTTGACCCACCCTTGTCAATTGATACTGCATTGATTGCATAGATCACGGGGATACCAAAAGAAGGAGACGATATGACCACCTTGTTCAACAAAGAAGGGAAGAGAGCCCTATCAGAATCCATGAAGGAGAAGTTTCACACCTTTAGGAGGAAAAGGGGATTGGATGTCATGAACATCAATGATGATAGTGTTTTTTTTTTGATGTAGGTATTGTCATGCAAATTGTTGCACAAGTGTCGTAAGGACAAAGTACCGACCATAGTGATCACAAATACAGAAAAATGCTTAGAAGGGGTCCAAATGAATTGGGCCACCTTCTTGGTCAATATATTTTTGACAGAGTGTATCGAGGCCTAGGAGAAGGGTACAAAATTTCATTATGATTGGATTTTGATTTTTATTGCACTAGTAGGATGGCAGGAACTAGGCTATTAGCAACACATGGGAAAAATTGGTACAGGCAATATGGCCATGGGGTATGCCAACTTATGGAATAGGACAAACAAATGGAGGAAATAGGAAAATAATTTTACATTTTTTGTATAATTTGATAACATCCAGTATATAATCGAACATACACCATGCATCACAACTGAGATGGTAGAAACCTACAAGGATATTGTGTGGTTCAAAGCAGGGATGCAACACATGTACATTCAAGAAAAGAAGGATTGTGTGCACCAATGGATTCCAACCAAATACAGGTTGACAAAAAAGGATGTATTCCTAATTTCAAATGATTGGGAAGATGTGCGGAAATCTCTGACAGAAAAAATGAGACACCCAAAACATGAATAAGAATAAGACAAGTGGGATGAAGAATTGGATGAGGGGTAGGGGAATGACTAGAATTATGGAGCGGGAAACATGCCTGACCCATCAACAACAGAGGCACAACAAAAATTCCCCATGAAAGGAGTGAAACAAAAGGATAAGAGGAAGGAGACATCAAGAGATGCATGAAAGAAGACCAAAGCGCATAAGACACCCCCAGTCTAGAAGGTGTAGGATCAGTTTGTGACACTACAACAACTCTTGAAAGTAGCCATAATAACATCAGAGCACAGAGTGGTTGGAAAAATGAGCACAAGTTCTGTAGAGGAAGCACATATTGTTCATCCAGTCTTGATTGATCTAGCAAAGGGGTTTCATATGTTACAAATAGGGATAGATGCAATTGAGTTACCAATGCCTAAACTTTAGGAGTAAATGAATCCAGTGAGAAACTTAAACATATTAGTATCATGAATTCCCACACACTTATTAAAAATCTTGAAAAAATGATTTTTTCATGATATCAGGATCTGAGGAGATGAAGCACACTAGGAACTGACCAAAGTACTCAATGAAAGGGCTTATTTCCAGCAACAATATGACATTGCACTCCAACAAAAGAGACAAGTTGAAGGAATAGTGGAGGCAACAATGAAAGACAAAAACGAGGTCGAGGAAAGGTTAAGGAAATATCTAAAGGAAAAGGATGAAGCTGAGATTATCGCACAAAAGACACAAGCATTCTTCCAGAAGTTATACAAGGAAATTACAGAAATCTCGGTAGTAGTAGAGGCTATTATGAAAGAGAAGGTATTGAATATTGGAGAAGTAATCAAAAGCTTCTGATCGAATATTAATAACTTATAGTTGAAAAATACATTGGGAACACCACCAGTGGTATGATAAAGAAGAGAAAGAATGGAGATGAAAGTTGTTGTGTTGGTTTCATCACTTGGGTGAGAAAAATGACAACACTTGCATGTCTAGATGATCCTACTAGACAAGACAAAAGTTTGTGAGTGGGTTAAGTAAGCCAAACAAATTTAAAACCAAAGAAATAAAACTAAAACAAATAAGAAATAAATATTAGAAAGAATGAGAAACTTAGAACCATGAAAATCAAACAATGACCAACATAATGCTACCAATGGATCAATAGATTAGTAGGCAAAAAATAGTAGAGAAAAATAGGGACTTGTGAGTCCCCTCTTCCTCCTTAAGGGACTCTTGAGTTTCCTAATAGAGATATCATCATACAATAGAAGAAATGACAAATGGTGAAGAAAACAAATGCCTATTCCCTCAAGAGGTGAGTGGAATGGCCTATTGCAATGGTGCTTGAAGGCTTCCAAGAGAAAAGAGGATTCCCAAGGAAGAATTCTTGCAGCATAAAATACTATGAAGATCTTGGTTTCTTAGTGCACCCATGGATTTTGTTTATAGAATTCATACATGGAAAAATGCAATTGGTTCATAGTGTGAACAAGGGGCCTTTTAGGGAACCCTCTAGTCCTTGACTAGCCTCTCATTTGGATTTCTCTCAGATATGAGGGTCAAATCATGTTGGGGGTTGGTCCATAAGTGGTTGAGGGGATGAAAAGATCCATAAATGCGCCATTCATAGAAGTGCACAACTTTTCTCGTGCACAATCGTGCATTTTGTGCATTATGCACATTGAGGGTTGTGTTGGCTCGCGCACAAGACGCACTATGCGCGTGCTTCCTTTGGTGAATCCGCGCATTCAATTTTTGACCCAATTGTATAGGTTATTTTCCTTTTGAATGCATTTTAGTGTTGTAGGTGGAATAATTGTTGTTGGGATTGATGTGTTTCTTTAACCATTTGCATGCAATGTTGTGGATGATTTTTTAGTGATAACACATGCCCCCTGATGAGTGAGGTTAGGAGCATACGTATAGCTGAAATAAATCAATGTTTCTTTTGTTGAGAGTGGCATTGTAATGAAGAGTGAAGAGAGGAACTGGAAGAGCGATCCCCTTGAGGGAGAGGGAAAACTGTGGGACCCAAACCTTTCTCTAGGGATAAAAAAGAAAATATGTGTACAAATGAGGTGGGCATGCCTCATGCTTGTGTCATGTAACAAAAAAGTGAGATTGTAACTGAAGATGTATGTTGATGTAGATAATGACAATGCCCTTGGGGGTGGTTGATAACAACAAATGATCATTCTGAATGGTGAACAAACTCTAAAGTGAGGCAAGGACAACTGTAAGAATTTTCGATGACTCGTGGGCATTGATATCCTAACAAATTCAAAGGTCTTCGGCTGGTACGAAACTACTGCAATAGTCACATATTAAGACCCACCGTAACATGAGAATTTGTTGAATTTGAATGTTAAGGGGGTCAATGGAATCAGAGAGAAATGATGATTCTCTCTATGTCGTCCAAGACTCCTCATTGCAAAGGTAATGAGAGTCAAGATACTGTCGCCCTTCTGGAAACTATGTTGATGTTGACAAAAATGGAGACGTGACTCCAAGAAGCAAAGGGATTCAGTAAATCCACTAAGATGATATCAGGTACTAATGGGTAACATGAATGATGTCAAGATTCATGGAGACTCAATACTTCCCTTAGTTGGGTAATTTTTGAAGGTTGATTGGAAACAACTGTAAAACTAGATCTAGTGTCAAGGGGAAGAATATATATGGGGTTAAACTGTGCTGGAGGCTAACAAAGTGGACAAACTCAGAGATCATGGGTATATGGACTTGGAATAATCGGGGTTTGTGAACTTTGTTGGAATGAAAAGAGTGGATGCCCCAACCAAGGGCGACATGGGTTTCTTTTCCAGGAAAAAACAAGGCCATCAAGGGTGATGATGAAAAAAGATAAGTAAATGTTGGAAAGAAATGTTTTTTTACAATTAACAAAGAAAGAAAGAATAATTTGGGTTGAGTATACAGATACAAAAACTGGTGCCCTAGTGAAATATGGCTTGGCCTGTGAAGGCACAAGTTTGTGAAAGAAAATTGGTGGAGGGTGGAGGGCCCATGGGTGGGTTTCTGTATTAGGTAAATGGATGGGGACAATCTACATATATGAAAGATGATGGTGGATGAGATGGAGGTATAATGATACCGAGGAGGTGAAATCAATAGAACCAAGATTATATGACCTGGGAGTCCATTGAGAAAGTTATCAATATGATGAGAAGAAGTATGGGGTTCATTCTCGGAAGTGCATAAGACTATCAGGAATCCCATCCCTAAGGGGTGAAATCAACATGAGTGTCAAGTTACCAAGGGGAACTATGAATGTGAAAACTCATGTGTGGTAGAGTTCTACCAGGTGACAGTACCCCAATGCAGCAGAGGTGAAGGTACTGCAGAGCCGAATGTAAGGACCCTAAAGGTAAATGTCAGAGGGTGTGACTCGGAGATGCAATTGATTTACAGAGGGAATAACTACATTCTAGTGTCAAGCATATACCTGAAGGGGTTGTAATATTGTGGAACAAGTATCTACACACATGGAAACCAAATACCCTACGTGAACAATATCTTATGATAAACAACATATAACAACTATATGATAAAATTGAAAATGATCATTCATACCTGAACATGGCGTGAAAAAAATTCTCCTATGGGGAGAAGTGCAAATGATATTGGTGATCTGGAAAGAGATTTGTGAGGTGATTTGAAGATTGTGGGAGTGTTACACATCAAAATTACTCACTTCGATAGTGTCGCAAGTGTCATCATTACAAGTATCGCAAGTGTCGCATTTTTCTCACAAGTGTTGCAAGTGTCAAGGAAAGCATACTGCCATGATGCCTATGTCATGCCTATAATGACATGAGAAGGACACTTGACACACATCAAACACTTGATTTGGAAGAGGAGAAATGATTAATTGGGCTTATGAACCTCTTGCTATCTGAAAGAACCCAAAAAAATGAGTTTTTGGAGGAGAGCGCTCCCCTATACCTCTCTCAGGAGTGTTGGCACCCCCCTATACACTATATGGGAGCGTTATAACACTACCTATGCCCTTTTAGAGGAGCTCTACTAGTTTTGGGAGTGATGGCACCCCCCTAAATCCTATTGGGGAGTGCTATAATGGTCTGATGGCCCTTTTGAGGGAGCGTTGCCTATTCTGGGCAATAGTTGGTTTGTTGAAGAGAATGGAGGAAAGATCTTTTCAATCTTGGAAGGCAGTTGGATTCGAACCCCTAGTCCAGCCATGATCTTAGGGAAGATCCCTAAATAAAGGAGGAAAATCCTCAACTCACCCCAATGATATCTCAAGTGGTTGAGCCTCTCCAACGCTATATAAGCAAGCTTTCTCATGGTGAAAGGGGGATCTGGATGGAGAATTATACCAAACTTATGATCTCATAAGTGATATTTGGAGAAGGGATGAGAAGCATGAAACCTATGATCTCATAGGAACACCCAGTGAAGTGGAGGCTAATCAGCGAAGCTATCGTCATTTCGATCGTGGAGATTTTGAGTAAGGGTTAGACAAGGAGGACTTGATGGAACTGTCACATTCCATCTATGGCTGTAAGTAATGTTTTGTCCTCATTAATATGATCTACTTGGCATGTTTCTTTCTAATTCGTGTTGGATATAACATGAATTTGTCTCTAAGTAGATAGGTCTATTTCAGACTAATCTTGATAGAGTAGGAAGGTGGTTGTACTTTCATTTGTCTACAGGGCTCATCGAGGAGTGAAAGATTGGAGCTCAACTCAGAGCGTGCAGGGACAAACACCAGTAAAAGGTACATCTTTCCTCCTTCCTCTTCATGCATTAGTTTGTATAGGTCTAAAAGGAAGTCAGTGACCATGATAAGCACTTTATGTCTTAGAGTTAAGAGTCTATCTCTTTGAGGAGATCTACCTGTCCGCAGTAAGATTTTCCTTCAACAGGGAGCTTGGGGCTACTGATCCGGGAGTTGTGAGAGATAGTCTAGTGACCTTATCATCCCGCATTGTGTGAGTTTGAAGGAGGTTATCTAGGGACTATACGGAGGGTCATACATGAGGTCAGGAGGATGAAAGGCTTCTTGTGAGAGAAAAAGTACTCGATGATGGAGCACATTCCATGGGAAATCGGGGGTAGTGAGTTACTCCAGGATATCTTCGTTGCAGTGAAAAATGCGAGAATACAGAGGATCCTGGGAGGTGACAAGGGGAACTATCAATGGGTAAGTGTTATTGTACTCAAGTGGTGAGGACATAGATGGGATATCATGTACAGGGTGCAAGGGACCGTTGGACATAAAGTGAATGTCCCGATACTGTGGAGGGTACCTCATTCGCTCAGGGGCCAAAGATGAAATATATCGAATATCAGTAATGTGGGCTACAATGGGGAGTGGATGAGAGGGCTCTGGCCAAGTTGTTTGGTGTACTGTGTCTAATGTTTGTTGAAATTAAGGTAGAGATGGGAAATGATGAGTGTAGTGGCCATATTTTGAACAGATGGCAAAAGCGAATTTAGTTTGCAACCCTTTATTTATTGCGATTGGGGACTCTGTAGTAGTATTTGACGTACTTGGTGAAGCAAGGAGAAATGTGGTTGCTCGAGAGAGTTGGATCCAATTGTGTAACTCGGGAAGAGTAGGACATATATTAGTGGGGCATCTTGTTCTTTCGCATAGTGTGCAAGGAGGTTGAACTTGGGGAGGAACTTGTGTTGTGCGCTCTTTCTTCTTTATTCTACCCCCAACAGTGGTAGTGGTGCCAATAGTTGGGGGCGAGGGTGGTGTAGCAAGAGCCTATAATGGGATCTCCATTGATATTCCCTTTGTATGAGGAGGGACATATGGTTGACGAACAATCACGAGTGGATGAAGATACCATTTAGGGATAGCATGAACCATGTTAGGAAGGGTAAGGGTCATAATTACTTGGAATGATTAGACTCCAGGTGGGGGGCAGAAGAAGGGAATTTGGGTAATGGCTTGAGGGAATTTCTCCCAAATGAGGATTTTTCTCTAGAGGGGGGGGGCGAATCAGGGATAAGTAGTGCAGTGGGGTTCTCATGGAATTTCTTAGGTAATAGTTCTTCAACTGGTGGATCGTCGATGTGAGGAGAGGCCTCAATGGGAGGAATAGTCTCTCTGATATTTGTTCCATTAGAAGATAATACACACACTTGTGCTGAAGGGTGTAGGAGAGGTGGTACTCCGTGATATTCCCCCAGCAAGGATGGGTTCTTGAAAATTCTAGGACCCATGTCGATGACTGAATAAGCATATGAGCTAGTGTGGACAAGGGGGAGAATGTTATCGATGTTGGTAGAATGATTAGGCTCGTAATGTGTAACTTGGTCGATGGTGACGATTTTCCTATTGTGGGGAAACATCATCATTCAAAACACAGAAGAGGCTACTACCTTCATAGCATACATGTAGCTATGTCCGAACAAGATATTGTAATCAAGAGGGGTGTCGATAACTTCAATTTCAATAAGGATGGTTTTTCCCCCAAGTTCTACAAGGAAATTTTGGAAGAGCCCTTTAGGGGATGATCGTCAGTTGTCATAAGCTCTAAGGGTGATGGTCGATGGTACTAGCTCTAGTGAGCCAATTTTCTACCATACAACTTTGGACATGATGCATGTGGATGCACCTTCATTGATGATACACCGATGAATTGTGATGTTCCAGATCTTAACTAGTATATGGAAAGCTACCAGAGAGGGGAGGAGTGGTTCTCCACTATCTAGATCAAAGGTGATGAGTCTAGTATCAGCTGGGTCGACCTCCCCCAATATGGAAAGAAATGATTTCCTCTAAGTTGGAAAATTTTGGAGGACCTCCAATACAAACATGGTTGAAAGAGACTGAGCTAAGTCATCAATCACACTGTAATTGTGTGCTTCCCTAGCATGAGGGTTATTGACATTCCATCATAACAAAATGCGAGGTATACGAGGGTTTGGGTTAGTGTTAGGGTGTGGAATCATCAAATGTTTTTCAGCTATAGCTAGAGACACTTCGAAGGTGGTTGGGGTAGACTCAGGAGGCATGTTGTATTGACGCCAACATGTTTGCAGAAGAATCTTTTCTTCGTTGGTGAGGAGGATATTGCGATTGACCAGATTTCTAGATTGAATGGGGCCTCAGTGTTGATACTACCCCATTTGTGGGGGAGCAGGGTGTATCTCATGTTGGGTATTCATCATACCTTGGTGTGGAATAGGGTTTTTCAACACATCCGTAGGTGGTTGTCACAAGTACTATTGTAGGTCCTATTAAGGGGCATGTGGCGTTGGAGGATGTTGTGTAGTCATGGATTCTTTCATCCATTTGAAGTCATAAATTTGGGTGAAATGGTGAGTATAATGTCCATAATAACCCCAAAGAGTGCAAGGGAAGTTCATCTTAAGATTGTTTTTGTTCCTCCCTGGTAATTTGTTATTATTGTCCCCTTGGGGGTTCTGGTTACCTTGATTCAGGTTGCCCCCAACAGGATGGTTTTGCTGGGGGTTATTACCTCCTAGTCCTGGGTTATCATTGTTTTGGTTTTTCCCTTTCATCTTGGAATTATTCGATTGATGGGCCAGATTTTTCATATTCAATTGTTTAAAGGTATGAAGTTGTTGAATGGGAGAGGGTTGAACAAAGTTAACACTGACATGTGGTTGTCGGTGTGGAGGAGCAACTGACTGTGGAGGACTAGGAAATGGAAAGTATGGATTTTTTTGTGGATACGATCCATATGGTGTATAGGAATTTGAAGTACCACCACAATTGTTATGGTCACATGTAGGGGTTAGGGATGGAGCCGCACTTGATTAAGGGACTGTATGCATTTGGGGTACTAGTGGGGGTTCCCCCAATAACTAAGGGGGAACAACATGATATTACTATTGGTGAGTTGGGGGAGGGTAATAATATGAACCTCCATATGGTTGCAGATACTTAGGTGCACCATAAATAGATGATGATTTGTTGTAAGGGTTGCAGTGTTTCATGGAACCAATAAACCCATTCACAGTGTGGGACATGCCATGTTTTTCCTGGCCAAATGGTATGGGTCTGGGTGCATCAGGTAACACTGTGTACAAGTAACCTGGTTGAGCATAGATGAGGTCAAATTGTTGGGCCTTATTGATGGCCTCCTCTTATGACTCAGGAAAATTGGATGCGACATCCTTAGTGATAACAAAGAAGAGTGATTTGAGAAACCAATCAAGGCGTTTTTATTTGGTAGTTTCTTATTTACACAAACTATGATGTCGGTGCCATTCATGGATGTGATAGGTTATATGGATAGCAATAGTTTTTTTGAACTCCGAGAGGATTTCTAAGCGAGTATCATGATGAACTGGTAGTTGGAAACCATGAGAGTTCATTGAAACAATCTTAAGTGGATTAAATCATCTATGATGCTATTTGAAGAGCACCATACGTGGAAGGTCATAACATCATTGGTGATATTTCCCATGGTTTTCCTTCAAACTTTGGAATGTATGAAGGCAATTTTATAGGCATATTGGGCCAAGTGGGATCATGCAAAAGGGGATCATTCATGAGTTTGGTTAAATAAGTAATGTTAAGGGATGCCAAGTATGACATAGGGATATTTGGTGGAGTATTAGTTCCAACCATCATGTGAGAAGGAAGTGGACCTGTCCCTTGAGAGAGATTTGGTGGGGTAGTACTTCTCCCTTGAGAAGAAGTTTGACCCCCGCCTCCTTATGAAGGAGAACTAGTGGATGTATGTCCTTGGTAATTGGACCCAAGCAAAGTGGAACCAAGTAAAGATGATACTAAAATAGTGTCACTCACGGGGGTGTGAGATGGTTGAGCCAGTGAGCTGGAAAGTCTAGGGACTCCTCCTAGAATAGGAGGGAGATTTTGCAAGCATATGGAATGATGGGGATTCTGTGTTTCCCCTATGGTTTCTGACTAGCAAAGTGAATGTGTGAAAATGGTGACAAGAGAGAAATAAATGAACAAGAGATTTGTATATTTTGGACCTTCACAAGAGAGTGTAACTCACAATTTCATGTAATCAAATGATCATCATACATAAATCAACTATAAAATAAACAAGCATGTGGATAGGTGGATTTTGTCCACATGGGGGAACAAATAAAAAAAAAATATTTTGTCCTAAAATACGTATCGTACTTCCTCTCAAATAACAATGGACCTTCAAATAACACTCAAAAGTGGGGTCTAAAGCCACCATAAGAGGAACAAGTGAAGGTTGAAGCAATCAGTTATAATAAGGGGTAGAGGGTGCATATCCCAAAAGAGATGGCGATATTTCCAAATAGCCACACAAATTATGATCAAGGTGCAATTTCATCCCACAATTGCCACCTAGGTATATATCATAAGTTTGGTCACTAGGTACCTCGGTTTGTTAGCGTTAGAAGTCACTCCTGGATTGCTTGCAGGAGATGAGCCTGACACCCATCATTTTAATGTCACCGTTTGTTATAAAGGAGTGATCAAATGGGAGGAAACTCAGAACGATATCGTCTCAACTCTGAGACTAGGCTGGGAATGCATGAGCGAGTGAGGTCTTAGAGAAACTCCAAACAGTGAGTTGTAATAAGGGTGAGTAGGGGGAAGACTTGTTTGAGAAGAGTGCAGGGGACTGTTATAAACGTCAGGTTCCTAACAGACTGTGAGAGTAGGCATCTGAAGGAAAGATATTCTTATACCCAAAAGCAGGAAACCAGAGAAAACAGTAATGCGAAAATAAATCATTTATCATAAAATAACTGTGCTAATTCATACGAAGCATTCGATCATGAACTCTCTGGCATGAGACGAAACATAGATGGAAAAGGAAAACTGTTTGTCATAAAACAAGAAATCTCAAACACAGATGCATAACCAGGAAACCAGAATGGTTGTTAAAACTTTACAGTCGGGAGCTTTGCTCTACCATCGATGGATACCAAAATGGAAAAAACGCCTTCATATACTCAAAACAACAATAGCAACAAAACTGAGACGTCGCATTAAACACATTGCATCTACATGGCTTTTGACAATCTACGCCTGCAATCTTTGAATAATCGTGCACCAACCGCGGACGCAATTGGACTTCTGACAGCTCCGTGGGTGAATCGACGTGCCTTCAATTCATCACCGGACTTTCCCATTATGGTGGAGATGATGTCTAACCACCACCAACCGCTTCAATAACTGCTTCCTTGGGATTGAGGATGGTCCGGCCAACTCGGCACCTTGGGGATGTGGACGGCCCTTCGTGCTGCTACCTGGATTAGCTGAACAACCTGATGAATAGACATGAAGGCCAGCGCGAAGAATGGGGCGCACGACGGGAATAGTGGTGCCAAAGCTATAAGGGCGGGGCATGAAGAGATGAGGGGGCGAGAGAGGTTACAAGGGAGACACATGGCAAAAGGAGATAAGCAGAGGAGGCAGGAGAGGAGACGTGATGGGCGCATTTTAGTCGGAGGCTGATGTGGAGGGGAGTGGGACACATGACAGGTGGTGAGTGGTGGCTCCGGAAGATGACATAATGGGGGAAGGGCCCACATTGGTTAAACATGGAGCAGCTGAGGAGAATGGGATCACGCGAGTGCCACTGATCTGGGAACTTGGATCTCGATCGTTGGGAAGCTACGCGCCCGATTCCGGACCCCTCCCTCGACTTAAAGGTAGAAAGGCAAGGGGGGTCCAGAATTTCCTTGAGTGTCGTTGATCTGGGCACTATGATCTTAGCCGTTGGAGAGATGCGCCCTGGATTCCGGACCCCCCCCCTCCGCTTAAAGGTAGAAAGGCAGAGGGGGTCCGAAATCACCTGTATGCCGTGGATCTGGGCCCGTGGATGTCTACCGTCTAGATCCGTTTGCTGCTTACCACGGGCACATTTGCATCCCAAACTTAGGACAAGTGGGTTTTTTACCTATTCCTTCGCATTTTACCCCCATTACTAGAAATATCGCTAACATTTGGCTCCATGGGGGATAGAGTCGTCCCTGTGATTCTCTAAGAACTCTTTTGCAGATTCAGTGCCTTGCTGTTGGGCTATGGAGTCATTTATTAGGCTGAAAACAAAAACAATATTTACAAAACAAAACAAAAAGAGCCGACTGTGGCTCACAGAAAACATTTTTTTAAGAAATGCCCATTTACTGGGCCATTGAAAACTTCTTTGCCTTCCAGATCCTGCAACCTGTAAGTGTTGTTTGAAAATACTTCAAGGATCTTGAAAGGTCCGAACGAGAGGGCATCAAACTTACTGTGCTTGCCCCTGTCTTGTCTAGGTGCATCCCATTTGAGCACCAAATCACCCTGCTTGAATTCTTTCTTTTTGTTCTTCCTATCAAAAACCTGCTTGATCTTCTGCTGATGATCGTAGGCCCTATTCATGACCTGTTCTCTGATCTGTTGCACTTCCATCATCTGATGAATCCTTCTTACCACATGGTTAGGTTCTCCTTCAAAGTCCTGGAGGAAATTTTCCACAGATAAGGCGGGCTGAGTCGGGAAAACGACTTCTATTCCGTAAACAAGTTGGAAAGGTGAGATGCCCAGGGATTTCTTGGTTGTCACCCAATCAACCCAAATAGAAAATTTGAGCTTTGAGTCCCAGGCCCTTTTATTATCCTCCAGTAGCTTCTTAATGAGCTTGATCAGACTTTTATTGGAGGACTCTGCCATTCCGTTTCCTTGAGGATAATAGGGAGTAGATTGAATCAGTGAAATCTCAAACTGTTCACAAAACTTGACCAGAGGCTCAGACCGAAAGGGGGAGGCATTGTCAGTGACAATTTTTCTAGGGCAGCCAAATCTAGCTATGATATCTTCCAGGAAGCTGATAATCACTTTGTGAGAAGTTCTTCTGGTAGGGACAACTTCTATCCATTGGTGAAATAGTCGGTTGCAGTTAGAATCCATCTGTGCTGGCCACTTGAGGGAGGATGAATTTCTCCGATAAAGTCCAACCCCCACTGCTGAAAAGGTGCTGAAACTACTATAGGATTTAATGGCAGAGATTTGAGTTGCTGCTTTCCTAAGAACCTATGGCATTTGATGCAAGCTCTAATTTCTCTGCAGACGTCAGGAAATAAGGTGGGCTAGTAATACCCAGCCCGGAGGATCTTGTGAGCTGTGGTCTTCCAAAAATGATGACCTCCGCATAGACCACTATGGAAATCGAACATAACCTTCTGGGCTTGCTGCAAGTCCAGAAACCTTAGTAATACCCCCAGAGGGTCTTTCTAGTACAAGGCTTGGTCAATGAGGCAATATCTGACCGCTTTGAGATTTAAATCTCTGGCCTTACTTTTTCCCAATCCATCAGGGGGATTTAATTCTTGTAGAAAATATAAGATATCCTTGTACCAGGGGCATAATGCTAGTGATAGGGTGACTTGGAAATTCTTGTTGGACTGCTCAGCTTTCTCATTGATGAAGTTAATTCCCAAGGCCTTGAAATTGGATTCAGCCAGCAACTTGACCAAAACCTGCCCCTTTATCAACTTAGTGGGCTTAATCTCTAGATCAAACTCTAGGATCTTGGCGATCCATTTACCTCTCCTCCCATCTATGTCAGGCTGTATAAGAATGTCCTTCACAGATGTTGAAGGGACATATGCAATGATCTTTGAGTGCAAGACGTAGATCCTAAAAGATTTAAGAGCCTTCACCAGGGCATAGGCCTACTTCTCCATGATCTCATACCAGAGTTCAGCGTCTCTCAATGCCTTGCTTTAGAAGGCAATAGGTTGCTCTTTCCCTTGATCTTTTTTCTGCAACAAAACTGCCGCTAGTGTATCATAGGAAGCAAAAGAAAATATCAGAAAATCTTTGGAATAATCGAGACTGATTACCACGGGTGCCTCAGTCAACGCCTTCTTTATTTGGACAAAAGATTCCCTGGGTTCAGTGGTCCATTTTACTTCATTTCCCTTTCTGAGCATGATTGTGATGTGTTTTACCAGTTCGGAAAAATTTGAGATGAATCTCCTCAGAAAATTAATCTTCCCCAAAAATGCCTGAACCTCTTTTTTAGACCTGGGGAGTGACTGGGTCTGAATCGCTTCCACCCTGTTAGGATCAATTCTCACCCCCTCTGCTGATACTATATGGCCTAATAGATTTACCTCCTGCATAGAAAACAATGATTTCTTGGGGTTTAAAGATAGTCCATACCTCCGACACTTCCGGAAAACCTTCTTCAAGTGGCAACAGCTCTCTTTATCAGTCTTGGAGAAGACTGTTATATCATCTAGGTAAATCACCACAAACTTATCTTTTTCCCCGATGAAGGCTATGTCCATGGCTCGCTGGAATGTGGCTCCTGCATTCATCAACCCAAAAGGCATTTTCACATACATGAATGTGCCCCACGGAGTGGTGAAGGCTGTCTTTTCTCTGTCTTCAGGCATGACTGATATCTGATTGTATCCAGACAAACCATCGATCATGGATATTTTGGATGCACCGGTGACCTTCTGCAATATATGCTCCATGTTGGGCAGGGGATAATTATCTTTCCTTGAGCTCCTGTTCAGGTTCCTGAAATCAACACAGAGTCTAATTTCCCCACTCTTCTTCCTTACTAGAACCAAATTGGCTACCCAATCAGAGTATCTCAAGGGGACAATGATTTGGGCATCCAGCAGCTTCTTCACGTCTTTCTCCATGACAGGTAGCAACATGGGGTTTATCTGTCTTAGCTTCTGCTTGAATGGCCTAGCCTCTTCTTTTAGTGGAATCTTGTGTTCAATAACTGATGTGTCATATGTCTTAAGGTCTTCGTAGGTCCATGCAAACACATCAGCAAACTCCCTCAGCAACTCAGCATATTCGGCCCTCTTCTCCTCGGTCAAACTTCTTGACAACTTGACAAACTTAGGCTCCTCTGGTGTGCCTATGTTGCACTCAGCTGTGTCGGCCTCATCACCTGAAAATCTACCCTTTACTGCCACATCATTCCCATCGAACAACCTTTCTAATGGGATTAATCCTTTCAGTATGTGATTGCTTGGTAGCTGAATAATCTGGTGGTCAGCAATTTTATTCAAAAACTCCCCAGGGTGATGGTCAGGTTCTCCTTCAATGTCAGGATCCTCATCTATGTGCAACGCAGAAAAGTCATCAATGGATTGGAGAAATTTCTCGATTTCCAAATCATCTTCAAATACCTTCCAATGTTTGACATTGTCCGGTACAGAGGGTCTATATCTTATTTCAACGTCGATTTTGACCATAGGTGGCAGAGGAACTTCGAGCAAGCTAGCTGAGATAGCTAAGGAATCGGCTACAGTATTTTCTTCTCTCAGAATGAAAGAAATGTTAAAAGCCAAGAAGAAATTATCAACTAGGTCCCATACCTCATTTCTGTAATTCTTGAGTCGGGGATTTTTAGCACGATAGGCATTTTTGACTTGTTGGATAATCAACTCAACACTCCAAATATTGCTATCTCTTTAATTCCCATTTCCTTCGCAGCCCTCATACCCAGAACAAGAGCTTCATACTCTACCACGTTGTTGGTGGTGTCAAATTCCAGCTTATATGACAGGGATATGGTCTCTTGATCAGGTGACACAAAAACCACCCCAGCTCCAGCGCCTTCTCGGGAACAGGCTCCATCGAAAAACATTTTCCAGATTGGGGTGATGGAGGGAGGAGATTCAGAGGAAATGATGGGTTGCTTTCTGATCTATAAAGGGGACTCAGGAGTCTCAGTGACCTGTAACAAAATAGACCCTAAGTCAGTGTCAAGTGCAAAGATGGGATGATTGGTAGGGTTGGCTTCATCACTGATTATGTAGGCCAGTTGGGCTTCCCTGTATAGTCTCCTATGCTCTCCTCTGAACACCGGGATAGTGGCATATGTGAGGTCCATATGAAAGGTTCCCCCTAGCCACTTAATCCAAGACCTTGACAACAACATGTCGAGCTTGGGGGGAACATCAGCTACCACAATATCCATGACCATACTTTTCATGGGAAGCTGAAACAGAGAAACCACCAAGTCCTTGATAACTCCAAGACATTGAACTCTCCTGGAGTCAAAATAATAGATGTCGTGATAGGCTCGGGTGACTTCCAGTCCTAACTCTTCCATGACAGTTTTGGGCATGAGGTTGTGAGAAGCTCCTAAATCCATCAAGCAGTTGTGCAGTACTTTGTCATGTATGTTCAGGGAGGTGTAGAAGGGAGGGGATGAATCATCTTTGTCTTCCACCATGGGGCCTAGGACAACTATTTGCCTTTCATCTTGGAGGTTTATGAAGTCTGTGGGAGGGCATGAGGCTTCAGATTTCAAAATCTCAGAGAAGCATTTTTGAATTCTTCATGTTTGATTAGCTCGGTGAGGGGCACAGGGATTCTGATCTTTTGAATCTCATGCTCGAAATTAAAAGAAGATGTAATCTTTGGAATTTCTCTTATTTCAGGAACATGATTGTGGACAATGGGGGAGAGGGGTTGAGCCTTCTTACCTCTGTGAGCGTCTTCTACTTCATTAGTAGATTTCTCTGTTCTAGTGGACTGCTCAGGAACATCAGGTGCTGCTATCTTTTTGTTGGACCTCAGGCTATACCTGCCTCGGCCACCACTAGCCTTGCCTCCTTTTCTCAATTCATTTAGTTGACTGTTCATGAGAGATTCCTCGTATGATGATTGAGTCAGATGAGAGAAAGGAGGAGTGACTTCTAAGCAGTGGATTTTAGGCTCAGGCTTGTCTGTTTCCCCTTCTTCTTCATCGGCCACAAAATTGTTCTGAAAGGGAACCTGAATTCTTTGGTCGTCCCTGTCTCTTCCCTTCTCTCTGTACATAGTTGGGGGAGCAATATTATTTGGCCTTCTGAAACCCCCTTTGTTCTCAGTGCTCTGAGGGCCCTTGTTCATTTGTCTCATTTCCACCTTCAGTCTCTTCATCTCTTCAGACAGAAACTTCATCATCTGGGTCAGTTCATCCACTTGAGTGTGGGGCAACGATGGGCCAGAAGTTAAGGCTTCAAACTTTCCCTTTCTTCTATCTGCGTTGGCCTTGTTCCTTAGTCTATCAGCTGCTAATATGTTGGATTCCACTTCTATGGCCGCATCCTGCATCTGAGCTAAGGAGGTGGCTCTTCTTTCTCTCAATAGAAGATAGAAATCAGGGTCAAATGCACCAGCATAGGAAATTTGGGCAGAGGCTTCTGAGGGTTTTATCTCTGTAGGAATCTTATTATACATCTTATTGAACCTTTTGGAGAATTCAGAGATAGACTCTCCTTCCATTTTATTCAAAGCCCCAAACTCTGTCATGTAATACATATAATCCTTCCTGTCTCCCCACTGCCTCAGGAAAACACTATCCAGGGCTTCAATTCCAGCAATAGATCCGGGGGCCAATCCTCTAAACCACTTCCTAACCTCACCATCCAGGCTCTGGATGAAGACTCTCATCCATACATCTTCATTTTCAATGTTTAGTTTGTCTGCATAACTGTAGAAAGCAGCCAAGTTCTCTTCTGCAGTTATGTCTCCTTCTCCCGCGAACTTGGGCATGTATTTCAAATAGTCTCCAGCAGGGAGAGGATTCATAGGATGGGGTAGGATTAAAGGAGCATATCTAGTAGAAACTATGGCGTCCACTCTATTCGGAGGGGGATTAACACCAGCCATAGGGATATTAGGTGGATGATAACTTGGAGGAGAAGGAGTTCATGAAGAGGCTACTAGGAATGAGTCTCGAAGTGGAGTGGGAAACAAGAGAGGATTCAGGGAGAAGGCTAACGAGCTCAAGTCAGCAGGTGATTTTATTTGTGCAGGAGTGAGGAAATATTCTGTAGTTCTGGGTCTACGCCAAGGAAAAACTTCATAGGAGAGGGGAGTGACAAGACTTTCTCCCTCCAATCCCAAACCAGGAGGGGAAAACTCAATAAGAACACTCCCAAAATTCGAGAAATGAGAAACCTCTGAAGGAGGTCTACTAAGAAACTGAGGAGGAGAAAAAGGAGTTCTCACAGAAGGGGATGGCGTATTACCTGTTTCGGCAATGGAAACTTCTTTTTCAGAGCTCTTTCCTCTTCTTCGAACCGCTTCGGGGTCAGCTTCCGGTGTAGCTAAAGGCAAGTGTGGATGGGACCGAGTGTGTCTGCCTCTGAAAGCCACAATTAACAGTGGGTTCGCTCCAGTGGAGTCGTCACAATGGAGTCGCCAGGTGCACATTAGAAATCTTCAAGTTCTGATATCTAATGCACCTTTAAAATCAGTTGATCGTTGTCGTTCAATCCCGGGGAAAATATTCAACTTCGTCCCCGGAAACGGCGCCAGAAATGTTAGCGTCATAAGTCACTCCTGAATTGCTTGCAGGAGCTGAGCCTGACACCCATCAATTTAATGTCACGGTTTGTTATAAAGGAGTGATCAAATGGGAGGAAACTCAGAACGATATCGTCTCAACTCTGAAATTAGGCCGGGCATGCATGAGCGAGTGAGGTCTTAGAGAAACTCCAAACAGTTAGTTGTAATAAGTGTGAGTATGGGGAAGACTTGTTTGAGAAGAGTGTAGGGGACTGTTATAAACGTCAGGTTCCTAACAGACTGTGAGAGCAGGCATCTGAAGGCAAGATCTTCTTACACCCAAATGCAGGAAACCAGAGAAAATAGTAATGCGACAATAAATCATTTATCATAACATAATTGTGCTAATTCATACGAAGCATTTGATCATGAACTCTCTGGCATGAGACGAAACATAGATGGAAAAGGAAAACTGTTTGTCATAAAACAAGAAATCTCAAACATAGATGCATAACCAGGAAACCAGAATGGTTGTTAAAACTTAGCTTTTCTCTACCATCGATGGATATCAAAATGGTGAAAATGCCTTCATATACTCAAAACAACAACAACAACAAAACCAAGACGTCACATTAAACACATTGCGTCTGCATGGATTCTGACAATCTGCGCCTACAATCTTTGAATAATCGTGCACCAACGACGGACGCAATCGGACTTCTGACAGCTTCGTGGGTGAATCGATGTGCCTTTAATTCGTCGCCAGACTTTCCCATTATCATGGAGACGATGTCTAACCACCACCAACCGCTTCAATAACTGCTTCCTTGGGATTGAGGATGGTCCGGCCAACTCGGCACCTCGGGGACGTGGATGGCCCTTCACGCTGCCACTTGGATTAGCTGAACGGCCTGATGAATAGACGTGGAGGCTAGTGCGAAGAATGGGGCACACGACAGGAATAGTGTCACCAAAGCTATGAGGGCGGGGCATGAAGAGATGAGGGGGCAAGAGAAGTTACAGGGGAGACACATGGCAAAAGGAGATAAGCGGAGGAGGCAGGAGAGGCGACGTGATGGGTGCATTTTAGTGGGAGGTTGACGTGGAGGGGAGTGGGACACATGGCAGGTGGTGAGTGGTGGCTCTGGAAGATGACATAACGGGGGAAGGGCCCACGTTGGTTAAACATGGAGCAACTGAGGAGAATGGGATCACGTGAGCATCCTTGATCTGGGCTCTTGGATCTCGGCCGTTGGGAAGCTGCGCGCCCGATTCCGGAAACCCCCCCTCGGCTTAAAGGTAGAAAGGCGGAGGGGGTATGGAATCACCTGTACACCGTGGATCGGGGCACGTGGATGTTTGCCATCCAGATCCGTTTGCTGCTTACCATGGGCACATTTGCATCCCGAACTTAGGACAAGTGGGTTTTTTACCTATTCCTTCGCATTTTACCCCCATTACCAGAAATATCGCTAACATGGTCAAAGTGCGAAATTTATATTTTTGGCCTCAAAAATGGGTCATGGGTTGGATTCCCTTCCAATAGTTGCGTAACTCAAGGAGGGATGCGCAGAACAACCAGATCTTGGCCTTTGACCCTTCATGGGTATCTCCTTGACTTATAGTGTAGGAACACTTGACTTGGAGGATTTAAAAGTTCCCTATTTCTCAACTTCTATTGTTTGAAAAAGTGAGAACCAGATAATATGGGGTTATTTGGATTCCTACCCTTGAGATCCTACCTAGACAAAAAAAACTCTTTTGGCACCTTCCGTGGAGGAAAAATTAGTGTGTTTTTATAGAAGAAATTTAGATGTGCTGGGCTGAGAGATTGGGGGTGTGAACCAATATCGTTTGAATTGAATGGGTGTGGATAATTTCCAAAGAAGTAGTGGGACTTTTCAGAATTCCTTTGGAGACAACCTACTTCAACCTCCACTATTCAAAATGGAAATTATGTGTGTGAGGAGTGACATTGTGTGCATGCAAGTGAAAAAGTGTGTCAAGTTTTAAATAAGTCGAGTGTGAGATTGCAACATGTGGACTTCCAATGGTCATTAAAAATCTTCTTTACCTAGATTACTATGTGTCTTTGGTACAACCTTGCAGAATATTTAAATCCCTAAATAACTAGCAATGCGGACATATATGTCCTTTACAAATCCTTTAAATTCCCTAAATTTTGTTTACACTAAGAAAGCTTTGAAACTATCCTAGATTGCAAGTATGTGGGCATGTATGGGCTCGCTACTTTATTCTTTAAACTTCCCTAGATTGTGATGTAAACTAAGAAAGCATGATTAATAAACTATCCTAAGTTTGCAATATGTGGGAATGTATGGGCCCTTACAAAACTTTAAGATGTTTTCAAAAAACTAAGAGGAACCCTAGGGGGAATTTGTCCTCTCCTAAAAATATTGATAAGGGAGAGGAAATGTACCATTAACCACCTTTCTAATTCCCAAGACCACACTAGGGTGCGAGGGAAGAGCATACTTGAGCGGAAAAGTTAATTTGTAGTCCCAATTTAAGTGATTTATGTATGAAAGCAATAACCTCAACTTAAAATATTAGAAGCCAAATAAGACATCCATGTGGAAACCAAGAAAAAGAGGAGAATATTGGTTCTTTTTAGCCCCTAAGTGCCTATGTTAGATAACCTTTCATATGGGAAAGGACTCTAAGTAGAGTGTAGTTTCCTTACAAAGTGCATGAAAATAAAAATATGAAGGCTAGGGGTCCTCAAACATTCATAAAAACCCTTACAATTTTGAAAAAATGGAGTTATATGTGGGTTACAATTCTGGTAGGCGCACAGAGTGAGAAAAATGCACAGTGTAAAGAGGCTTGTTTTGCAAATAGTGCACAGAGTGTGTGTCTGTGGGTAAGAAAATATGCCCACTTCCTGTCACGCATCAGGGGAGAAATTTCCAAGTGAAATACTCCTTCCCCATCTCTGAATTTTGAATTTGGCAGGTTGGGATAGGCTGGTTTTGGTACCTGCAAGACAAAATAATAAAAATGAAGTGCTCTCTAAGCTCAAATAGGGAGGAATCTGATATTGATCCCCAATATGGTCACCAATCCGTTGTGTTGGTTTCATCACTTGGGTGAGAAAAACAACAACACTTGCATGTCTAGATGAGACTGCTAGACAAGACATAAATTTGTGAGTGGGTTAAGTAATCCAAACACATGTAAAAACAAAGAAATAAAACTAAAACAAGTAAGAAATAAATATTAGAAAGAATTATAAACTTAGAACCATGAAAATCAAACAATGACCAACATAATGCTACCAATGGATCAATAGATTAGTAGGCAAAACACCCTAGAGAAAGATAGGAACTTGTGAGTCCCCTCTTCCTCCTTGGGAGGGATCTTGAGTTCCCTAATGGAGAGATATTCATACAATGGAAGAAATGACAAATGGTGAAGAAAAACAATGCCTATTCCCTCAAGAGGTGAGTGGAATGGACTATTGCAATGGTTCTTTAAGGATTCCAAGAGAAAAGAGAATTCACAAGGAAGAATTCTTGCAGCATAACAATACTATGAAGATATTGGTTTCTTAGTGCACCCATGGATCTTATTTATAGAATTCATACATGGAAAAATGTAATCGGTTCACAGTGTGAAGAAGGGGCCTTTTAGGGCACCCTCTAGTCCTTGACCAGCCTCCCATTTAGATTTCGCTCAGATATGTTGGTTGTGGAGCCTGATTATCTTCCTGATTTAGAGGTCCTTGTTTTCAACCATGTTTATACCCCATGAAGTGTTTACAACCTAGAAGTATGTACACTCTTCCATGCGGGGGAGTGCAGAGGGGGGGCTATCCCCCCACCTGGGGGGTCTGGGGGCAAGTGGGCCCCCAGCGAGGGTTCGACGGTGAAGCCCCCGAAGAAAAAATTGCCTTGTAAAAGTATATTGTAATTTCATTGTAAATCTTGACTGTTCATTATAAGGTCGCAGATCTAACGGTAGAGATTATGTTAGGGTTTTTTGCCCTAGAAGGTAACCCTCTTTTATGTGGGAAATGTATTGCAGCTATGGATGATGGTGAATATTGTATTTTGAGAGAGGATACTGTGAGAGAAAGAAGAGGAAGTTACAACACGTTTTGCTATAGGTTGTATCCCTTCATTTGCTGGATAATAATAAAGGAAGGAACTGGTAATTTCTCTGGTGGACATAGCCCACACTGGGTGAACCACGTAAATCTGTGTCTCTCTTGTATTGTGTGTCTTCTGTGTTTTGTTTCTGCATTTGTTTTATTTTATTGCTTCGCGGTCCTATTTTTCTAACAAGATATGAGGGCCAAATCATGTTGGGGGATGGTCCATATGTGGTTGAGGGGCCGACAAGATCCATAAATGCATTGTTCATAAAAGTGCATGGATTTTATTGTACATAGTTGTTCATTTTGTGTGTTGAGGGCCATGTTGGCTTGCGCACACTATGCACTGTGCATGTGCTTCCTTTGTTGAATCTGTGCATTTCAATTTTTGACCCAATTGTATAGTTTTTTTTCCTTTTGAATGTATTTCAGTGTTGTAGGTGGACTAATTCTTGTTGTCATTGTAGGAAGAAGCATTGAGGGAGATAGGGGAACCAACCATTGCACAAGGAAAGGTGAAAAAAGAAGCACTTAAAACATAGGACAAGCTTACGTCCCTGACTGGGCAGGATGTAGCATGGATTGTTGAAACATAAGAAATGATACTCATGGAGTTTAAGGTAGCTAAGGAAGCCTCTCAAAATTTTATCGAATCATGGAGGAGTAGGAAACATACCTAAGTGGTTCGACACGAGCCACAAGTGAGTGTTGGGGGCCTGCTAGACAGGCATTCTGGAAATAATATACATAAAAATACTAAGTGTAGAAGATGTGTGCAGAAGAAGAAGGAAGACTCGAGAGTGTGCAGTTGAGGAACATCTAGGAGTATAGTGCGTAGTAAGAAGGATAAGGAAGATGAATAAAAGCATAAGAAGAAAGTAGAAGAATAAGGAAAAGGAATAGTAGAAGAGAATAAAGTAGGAGAAGAAAGAGGGTGACAAGGACAAATGACATCTCCACATGCTAAATATAGAAGGATGAGTAAAATAAGGAAGAACAATAGTCAGAGTGTGAAAGAAACATGAAGATAGAAAATTAGGGGAAATCAACTCGAACAACAAGTTAACTTGAGTTATCATGTATTGTAATAGGGTTTTGGGTATTAACAAATCATGGTTTTAATCCCTAGAATTTATGTATAAATATGTAATGGGTTGGGATAATAAGGGTTCTACTTGGTTCTACTTAGTTCCTCATTGTGGGTTCTTCTCAAGCGGTACTATGGATGTTGTTCAAGCCATCAAGAGTTCCCATCAGTGAGAAGAGTAATATGATAGGATGAGAAGGAGAGAGTCTATGTTTGAATGTTAAGGAGATGATGTAGAGAGAGAAATTTTTTAACTGTAGAATGGCTAGGCTAGGAGAAGGACTAGATAACCATGATGTATCTTTGTAAGTGCAATGCGCAAGCCTGAGACAATTACCCAAAATCATAATAAAGAAGCCAACCATTGTGGACATATCCTAGAGTTGGGTGAACCACATTAACTACTTTGTTGAATGTCTTTTGTTTGATTGTTCATGGATTATGTCTGGATGGCTATTAGAATAAATTTGTCTTATTTGTAATCATTGCAATATAGTTACTACGTTTACAAAAATGGGATTTTGTTGTGATATGGAATATAATGTTAATGTGAATATTAACTCACTAAGTAGCTAATGGAGAACGGAGGCAGAACAATCTGAACATAACCAATAAGAAAGATTTAATAGAATGATAACCTCCCATTCCCTCACTACTGCAAAAAGTCGGTTACTGCAACCCCAATATATACCTCGGGTGAGACTTCATCTGCATGCAGGTTATTCTGAAAGGGCTAGTGTCTGAATGGTTTATTTGGTAAAGATAAACTCTAACCTAGGGTACTAGAACCACACATAGCACCAACAATGAAATACATTCATAGCATATTTTCTAAGACTTGATTCACTCTTTTAGTTTGAGAATCTGTTTCTGGATGATAAGTTGTACTAAAATTTAATTGAGTTTGAAAGGTTGCATGAAAACTACTCCACAATCTACCTATGGAAAATAAATCCCTATCTGATATGATTTTCTTAGGAAAACCATGAAGTCTAACAATATCCTTGACAAATACTTGTGTTGTCTCAGGGGATTTGTAAGTATCTATAACAATTGTAAACTGAGCACTCTTAGTAAGTTTGTCCACCACCACCACAATTGATTTGTGCCTCCTGTCTGTTTCAGGTAATTCAACAATAATATCCATAGATTTTTCCTCCCATTTGGACTCTAGAATGTTATGTCATTACAACAATCCTGTTGGATGGCCATGCTATGCCTTGAATATATGGAATTCCAAACACCTCGCCACAAAAAGGGCTATATCCTTCCTCATGCCATTCCAAACTAAAATTTTCTTTAAATTTGCATACATCTTTTGAACACTAGGGTGGGACATATATAAATAACGACGAGCTTCTTTCATAATGAGATCACATAGTCCATATTTTTTTGGAACTATAATTTTCTTCATGAATCTCACCATTCCATCATCATCACAAGAATACCCTCCATATTGTTTTTGAAAATATTTTTCCCATACATGATAACTCTAACTTCCCTACACCAATCATTTTCATATTGTTCCCTCAAAATTGGATCTCGTAAGTCAAATTTCAATGAAATTACCGAGAATATGCATGGTCTTTGATTGAGTGAATAAACCACTTTATTTAAAGTACCCTTGATGTAATTTATGTCAAAATCATACTCACTTAAGAGCTTTGACCACCGTCTTTGTCTAGAATTAAGATCACTTTAAGAAAATATATGTTGCAATCCTCTATGATCCGTCTTTAGTAAAAATTTCCTACTCACAAAATAATGATTCCAAAGAAGCAAAGCATGAACTATGGTTGTTAGTTCCAAATCATGAGTTTCATAGATTTATTCATGTGACCTTAATTTATGAGAGGCATAAGAAATCACTCTTCCATCTTGGGATAGTACTACACCCAATCCCTCCTTTGATGCATCGGTGCATATTATAAATGGTCTATCCATATATGGTACATTTAGTATTGGAGGTGAAGTTAAACATTTCTTGAGTTTGGAAAAATCGTGGTCACACTCATTTGTCCACTTAAGCCTTGCTCCCTTCCTAAGCAATGAAGTAATTGGGTTAGCTATTTTAGAAAATCCTTCCACAAATATTCTATAGTATCCTACCATACCCATGAAACCATGCACTTCATGTACATTAGAGGGTACTGGCCATTTTGAAATTGAATCTATATTTGTTGATTCTACAACTATGCCTTCACTAGAAAGAATATGTCCAATATAATGGATTTATGATTGGAAGAAAGAACATTTGGACATTTTTGCATAGAGATTATTTTCTCTCAAGCATTGCAAAACAGATCTTAAGTGCTCCTCATTCTATTATGGATTCTTGGAATAAATTAAGATATCATCAAGGAACACTTGAATGAACTTGTCTAGGTACTTATGAAATACCCCATTCATCTGGATCATAAATACTCTTGTAGTATTAGATAAAGCAAAAATAACCACCACAAACTCGTAATGACAAAAAAAAGTTCGAAAAGAAGTTTTAGGAATACATTATTCCTTAACTCTAAGATGGTAATACCCATATCAAAGATAGATCTTGGAAAACACTAAGTCTCCCTTCATTTGATCAAATAAATCATCAATGCAAGGCAAAGGATATTGACTTATAATATTTACTTGATTCAACTTCCTATAATCAATACAATGTTGGTTGTGGATCCTGATTATCTTCATGATTCAGAGGTTTGTTTCATCCATGCTTGGACCCTATTCCTTAATGGGGGGGTGTGTGAGGGATTCCCCCCCCATAACTATCGCCAGAGGGTCCCAGGGGGGGCGGCGACAATTTTTGTAGCCCCCCCTCATGGGGGATTTGGGGGTAGCACCCCAGAAGTGAAATATTGGGAAGAATTTCCTTGTAAAATATTGTAATTTTGTAGTCAATATGGACCGTTCATTATAAGGTCAAATATCTAATGATAGAAGTTATTTTTAGGGTTTTTTTCCCTATAAGGAAACCCTCTTTTATTGAGGAATTGTATTGCGGTTGTGTATTATTGCAAATATTATATTCTAAGAGAGGAGAGAGTTAGAGAAAGAATAGTAAGTTGCAACAGGTGTGTTGTAGGTTGTATCCCTTCATTTTTTTGGATAATAATAAGGAGGGACCTGGAAATTTATCTAGTGGATGTAGCCCACACTGGGTGATCCACACATATCTGTGTCTCTATTTTATTATGTATGTTTTGTGTTTTATTTCTTCATTTGTTTTATTTTATTGCTTCATGATCCTATTTTTCTAACATACAAAGCCGAAGAGATCCATTCTTCTTCTTAAGAAATATCACTAAAGCTCCCTAAGGTGAAAGACTAGGTCTAATCATACCACGATATAATAATTCTTGAATTTGGGCCTACAATTCTCTAAGTTGAGGAATATACATCCTATAAGAAGCTCTAGATATTGGTTCTGTACTAGGATTTAGTTCAATTGAAAAGTCAATCTCACGCTTTGCAGGTAGACAAAGAAACTCATCAAGAAAAACACCATCGATTTATGAGAGAAATTGATATTCCTATAAGGATGAAATATCTCCCTCATTTAAGGTCATCAAAACATACATTTTACATCTTTTTGTGACACTTAGTTTCAACTGCAATGATGAAATTAGTCTCAAGGAAACAAGTCTCTTTTCCCCTAGGAGAACCATCGATTGGCCTTGGTTATTTACAAAAATAAGGGTCTTACTTCTACATTATATCATATCCTAGTGGGATTCAATATAATCCATCCCTACTATAACATCATAATGTCCAAGATATGTCACATAAATATTCACATGTGTGATACACACTTCCAAATGTAAAGGGCACTCGCATACTAAGGATTCTACTTTTCGTGAATGACCCGATTCCATCTCGACTTGGTCAAAATCATTTGTGTATGCTACCACCAGTTTACATTTCACTAAAGCATTAGTAGAAATAAAACTCTCATTTTCACATAGATCAATCATAATACATACCTCCAGATTATTCAATTTACTTGGTGTTTCAAGCACCATAGACTGATGCTCATCTTGAGGATTGTGCACAATTGCATGAATCCTATGGTCTCTTCCCATATCTCTAATAGTAGTCTGATCTTATTCTAAATGTTTCCCATTCTTCTTTTCAAGGAAATATTGTTTGTAATGTCATCCCCCAAAATTCCAACATCGATTAGTAGGAGAAGACCTTATCAATTTGACCCTTTTATTGGCTGAAATTGATGGCACTTGGAATATTCTTTATGGTTCTTCTAATAATGACACTTCTAAAACCCCTGTTGATGTGAATCACTATCCTTATGGTTTATTCCTTGATCCCCCCTCCAAGGAGGTTTCCCATGGAATGAAGGTACAATAGGATTAGGATTTTTATCTCCTCTTTTACTCCCTTGTATTTCTTCTTCAACTATTATAACTTTTTTCATTTCCTCATGCAATGTTTTAGGCATAAAAATGTGCATTTTTTCCTTTAACAAGGTATTTAACCCATACAAAAACTTGTTCACCTTTAGTATTTCAATATTAATATATCTAGAATATATAATCAACTCCTTGAATCAAGCCTCATATTCAAGTACAATATTAGTTCCTTTCTTAAGATCATGGAACTCATTAAACTTTCGTTCCAAGTATTTTGTGTTGGAGATACTTCACACACACCTAGGATTTATTTTTCCTAAGGTTTTTCCTATTTCTCTTAGTCATTATTCAGTCTCCTATATTTTAGGGACAATATTGTAATGTCCCCACTTTGGGACATCATCACATGGCAGAGATTTATGATGACCAGAGTAGCCAGATGGGTGCTAGAGAGAGTACAGGGGTATTTGAGAGGCATTGTGGGGTCCAGATTGCATTGATGATCATATTCCATCATTATGAGCCATTCCGCACAGTTTGGCTTTGGTTTCGTTGCATTCCGACGATTTCCATGATTTTGACTATTTTAAGCTATAAGTCAATGGAATTCACTGAAGAGGTCATTTTGAGCACATTACTTGGAGGAACCTCTCAGTGTAATAGCTCATTGGAATAGGGAGGAGAAACACTATAGGATGGGATGGCTAGAAGTGACTTTCAGTGGCCAGGGAAGCCACAAGGAGAGATAAGGAGCTTTTCAAAGGTAAAAAGGTTAATTAATTAATTAAAGTGATTTAATTAATTAATTAAATATTAATAAAATGAAATTCACTTTGGAGGGAGAAGGTGAGACAAAAATTATAAAGGAAAGGCAAGGGCCTCTTCTCATTCATTCATGTATGATCTTATTTTGATTGTTGGCTTCTAGCTAGTGAGCCCAATATTGGGGGTTTTGAGGGTTTTGACATAACAAACCCTAGAGGACTATTCGGTGGTGAAAGATTCCACCTATCTTGTCCCAAGCTTGGTCTCGGAGATGCAATACTCTCCCACACCATTCT